>OX384039.1:23600489-24200489 GCA_947534325.1 Agonum fuliginosum | reverse complement strand
CAATATATATGTGGCAGGTACGTAACAGTTACGGATCAATAGGGTAGTTTACCATTTTTAAAAAAAATTTGTATTGAAACTTCATGTTATTTGAAAGCGATTGAGAGTACTGATAAGCCTTAATTGTTCTTAATAAAGCTGTAATTAATTTTTAAAGTTTGTATGACGTAGATGTACAACTGAAAATCTTCTCAAACCATGGGGCTGGAATTAAAATGTACTCATGTAAAATCAACTGTTTTTAAATGTTACAAAATATAAAATACAATTTGGTAGTTTCTTTATTACTGTATGTAAGAATACACGTGAAAATATATTATTTAGATATATAATTTATAAATTTGCCTTCAAAAATTTGATCCTGAGTTTTAGTACCACTTATATAATTTGCAAACCTATGTCATTCAACATATCTTTCAATGGGAGTATTAGGGAAAAGCTTATCAATTTTCATTACAGATTTAGCAAAAAACTATGATTTTATACTAGCGCGCTAAACTGCACATATTTTACTACAAAATTCGGCCAAGGTACATTGGAATTATAAAAGAATTTAATTTAATTTTTGTTACTTCAATTAATGACATTGGTTGGAATAATAACGGATCCACGATATCTACGAAATATATTATAAAATGTCAAATTGGTTAAATATTTTGACAATAATTATATCGTTTGTCTGTCCCAATGGTTTGTATTTATATTTTACGGCTAATATCGAAGACTCAACGAAGCAAAGTTCCTAACGTGTAACTTTATTTGGCAGAAATCGTTATAAATAAATTTAATTTCTTGTGGAAACGTACAAAAGTTTGTCCAGTGCTTAAGTCAGGCGACCCATCGTTAATTGTCAATTTATTACAGACCGATATCCATTATTTCTAATTTTGCAAAACTTCTGGAGATAATTCTATATAACCAGTTGGCAGTTGTTTCCTCAGATACGACATTACATATCTGACCATCAACATGGTTTCATGCCAATGCGTTCCACTGTCACTAATTGAGCGTGCCGCTGAAATTTTAGATGGAAATGGCCAACTTGATGTTATTTACACTGATTTTTCCAAGGCTTTCGACAAATTAAGTCATGAAATTCTGTTACATAAACTGGAGAACTTCGGTTTTAACAAAGTTTTACTAATGGTGGGATTCTGAGCATTATCTTAAAATTCTATAAACTTATAGATCTATAAGTTATGGAAAATCCGTAACTGACAGTCTTATAGGTTTCGCTAAAATGGTATTCTGACTGCATGTCTATAACTTTTGACATCTGTAAATTTTTCTTATAGAATCTTAAACACAGTATTGCCAATAGTTCCATACTATTATTTTTGTAACATGTAAATATAATGAATTAATTGTTGTACATTGCTTTTCTTGAAGAGAAATAATATTTTAGTATAAAAATAAAGACATTCTTAACAAAATTTGCAGCAAAACATATAAAATCTTCTGAAATATTTTCTTGCAATTTCAATTATATTATTAATTTTGAAGAAGGCCATTGTCACATTGACGCGACAAATGATTATACAAATTTGACACAATGAAATACACATGACACGTGCTGATAAAATTTCAGAATATATTTCGAAAATATGAGGTAAATCATAATACCTATGCTACATAATTAAAGATTTTTTAGCGAAAAATTGAAAATATAGCAAACACAATAATTAATTAATTAATTTTATTTACAGTTAAAGGAAAATAAAAATTATAATTATAGTTTTCAAGCTAATACTAGACACTCGAAGACAAATATACCTAGAGAATAAATTAAATGCAATAGGGGATGGTGCAAGAACCTTGTAAACTACTACTACTGATAATATTTTATCAGAGATTTTAATTAATCAAACTATGTTTAAAATAATCATTGTCATTCATATTGAATGAATTCAGTAGAACTCCTTTTCACTGTATTATTTCCAAGCGATTTCCAATCATGATGACATTTTTATAAACTATGAAGCAAATTTTAAATAAAATATAACACATTCTATACACATATACTTCTCTGCAATAATGTTATTTTGATAATTATTGGTTTGAAATTGTAAAATTTGCTAGTTTTGATTCATTTTTCAATATTTCAGACACATGCCAATATTTTCATAACGACTTATGGTGAGTCAGTAGCTGCCTACAAATTTATAGAAATCTATAAGACATTTATAGAAATCTGTAAGCTATAGGTTTGCCCAGAATAGCATTTTTAAAGATCGGTCTATAAGTTACTATAGATACGCTTATAGAAGTTATAGAACTGCATAGAATCCCAATATAAATTTGTTTAAATCTTACTTGTCCGATCGCTTGCAAATTGTAACATACAATGGTTTTCAAGATGACCCCTTTGATGCCAAGTCGGGTGTACCTCAGGGATCCAATTTAGGCCCTTTGTTATTTACATTATTTATAAATGACATTTGCGAATCAATAAACTGTGACATACTACTTTATGCTGATGATATCAAAATTTTTCATGAAATAAATTCCATCTCAGATTGCCAAACGTCAATTCTCTTCAACAATGGTGTAATACTAACTTCTTACCATTGAACATAAAAAAGTGTAAAATTATGACCTATTCTCGTAAAAAAAATCCAATACATTATGACTACTACGTTCAATCTGAATTGTTGTCAAGATGTACTCGCATGCATGATTTAGGCATAACATTTGATCCTCACCTGACATTTTGTTTACATATTACCGAACTAGTAGCGTCAGCAAATAAATTGCTTGGTTTCTTAATTCGCAACAGTAGACAGTTTCATAGTTTGCACTGTGTTAAAATTTTGTACTTGGCCTACATTAGATCTAAGTTAGAATACGGCATTTTAATTTGGTACTCGCCAATATTTACTTACATAAACATGATAGAAAATGTGCAGTGACGATTTCTCAAATTCTTATGGTTTAAGGAATGTCGTACTTATCCCGAAAGAGGTATTGATCAACATATTCTACTAACTCATTTTAATATTGAGTCTATAAGTAGCAGACATGATCACATCGCACTTAACACTTTAAATAATTTGTTAAAAAATAAGATTGATGCTCCTCTGTTATTGAATAAAATTCCTTTTTATATCCCAAGAGTTACATCCCGCTCACGTAAAACGTTTTATTTGCCACCTTTCAAAACTGTAGCGTTAAGTAAATCCCCTATTTTTGTTATCTGTACACTTTATAATGAAAATTGTGATTAATTTAGTATTTTTGAATAAGCATTATTCTATTTTAGCGTATAAATCTGTTGTTTTTTGTATTCATTTACTTGTTTAGGGTGTAAACCTGTTAAGTAATAAAGATTATTATTATAATAATAATAATTATTATTATTATTATTATTATTATTATTAAGATTCATTTTTGCCTTCATTTAAACAAATTTTATTTTGCAACAAATTATTTACAAACCACAATCACAAATAATAACACTGACACCTGAGAAAATATACCATTATACAAAATTTCAAAATAATAATTTGTACTTAAATAAAATTAGCTCACATGCTCTGTTCATACGAGGAAAGATTTACGTAAAAAGTTTCATGCAAGTAAAACAAGTGCTAAGAGCATTATAAAAAATTGTTAATACCGGTTATATTTTATAGATACTTATTATTTCCATAATTAAAGCTAGTGATCTTTAATATAATAAATAAAAAGAAGAAACATTTTAAGATAAACTTTCCTCGTGTGAACTGGGCATAACAAATCTACTTTACCGATTATGATAACCTCACTTTTATGTTGACAGAAGCTTGGCATGTCTGCGTACTTCGTACTTGAAGCATTCGATTTTAGTTTATTTGTTTTACTGGATGCAGTAAAATGAACCATTAATGTTATTGTAACAGGGCAGAAATCTATGCTCTGGTTTTCATATTTCTTGGAAATATAAAACCAGATGTTGAGACACAACCCTCGCACCCCCGCAACCCGGTTTTGCGGACTTGCGTCCGAAAACAGGCAGTCGTCGTGGAGGGACCGTAAAGAAAGGGCGAAAATGTAGCCAGTTCGGCGAAATCGCGCGTTTTCGCGTTATTAGTTTGTAATTTAGTTTATTTGTAGTGATTAAGTATTAATAATAATATTTGTTTAATTAAAATTAGTCCGAAACTTTTATTCGTCGAGTACCAGGTATAATTCCTATTCCCATTCCTTCCACTGTCAGCTCAACCTATCCCAACCCGTCGTTAATCCGTTATCGTAAATTAGTCCCGTGTTACATTGGCGCAGCCGTTAGAATTGCCGTTTGAAAAGTTTTGCAGCGTGACAAGCAAAATTGCCAGCATCAAAAATGGCGGCGAGCAGTTCAGTGGAATTGTTCGTTACCGGCAACTCCGAACTTACGTCAGTTCCCCGTCACTCCGTCCACCTCTAATTTTGGTACTCGACATTGTCATCGTCATTGCATCGTTCATCATTTCATAAATAATAGTACGAAATAAATTAAATACAACGCCAGTTTCCGACGCCATCAGCGATCCAGAGTGTATGTAACGGCCGGAAGGAGTAAAACGTCAACCGCCTTCTCATCGAAAGAAGTAAAAATTCGAAACGTTTAATAAAACAAGTGTTGGCACCTAGTTAAGTTAAGTTTAGGATATCTCTGGCTATCAGGGTTAGACCAGAGAATCCATCCGTTCGTTTCGTCCATATCCATATCGTACGTCGTTTTCGGGGTGGTGCAGCATCCGTGACTTATATAGTCAAATTCGTCGGGATCGATTTGTTTCGTCCGGAGGCATATATGGCTGTTGCTTCATCGTTCGTCGGGACAGGTACGGTGGTCGTTTCCTGTCCAAATCGTTAGTTCGAAGGTACACGTGGCCGCCTCATCGTTAGCTGCATCACCCAATCGCTGGGTATGGACTCGTTTTGTCCGAAGGGGCAAGTGCCAACACATCGTCGACGATCTCTCGCCGTTCGTTCGCTGACGCTTTACTTCATTTCCGTGGCCGCCGCAGAAGCCCGCGAAATCTACCCAAGCCAAGCCGTGACGTCACGAGTCCAGCATCAGCATCGCAGTCACCAGATGTTCGCGAGGGATGAAGCCGAAGATCGCCCCCGCGCCCCTTTTCGTTTCATTGTGACTCGGCTGTGTTGTGTTGTGAAAGTGTCCTGATGTCCACTTCGCCGTGTCCTATTCATAATTTTTGTCAAATGTCAATTGTTTTTCGTTTTAATTTCTTTTTGTATTGTTTCTGTTTGTGTGGTTTCGGCTGGTTTATGATGTTTTATGTGTAATTGTATAGGTAACTTTGTATTTTCTTTATTATAAAAAAATGGGTTTAACGTTTGATTTATGTAGGTAATGCTTATGTGTAATAATTGTGTAATTTCGTATTTTTATTATTGTAATAATAAAAACGGTTTAACATGTCCCGTTCCCGCATGATAGGTAGGTAAGGTAGTACCTATAAATAACATGATTTTAGTTCATAATTATTTTGTGTATGTAGTTTTTGTATTAGTTTTATAGGAATAGGATTTCTTTTTGTGTTTTTTAGGTCAGGTTGTTTGTGTCGTTTCGTTTGTTGCAGGCGCCTCTCTCTTAGATAAAATTATATCTTGTGAGATATAATTGTGTTTAAGGAGGAAGTGATGTAACAGGGCAGAAATCTATGCTCTGGTTTTCATATTTCTTGGAAATATAAAACCAGATGTTGAGACACAACCCTCGCACCCCCGCAACCCGGTTTTGCGGACTTGCGTCCGAAAACAGGCAGTCGTCGTGGAGGGACCGTAAAGAAAGGGCGAAAATGTAGCCAGTTCGGCGAAATCGCGCGTTTTCGCGTTATTAGTTTGTAATTTAGTTTATTTGTAGTGATTAAGTATTAATAATAATATTTGTTTAATTAAAATTAGTCCGAAACTTTTATTCGTCGAGTACCAGGTATAATTCCTATTCCCATTCCTTCCACTGTCAGCTCAACCTATCCCAACCCGTCGTTAATCCGTTATCGTAAATTAGTCCCGTGTTACATTATGTAGGCTGAAAAATGTAGATTTAATTTAGATGAATTGTAGTACTTATGTTATTCGTGTGTATTCAGGTTCGTTATAAAATGATATATTACTCCGCCTAATTGTTCATTATTATTTTTTACTTCCTTGTGCAGAGTAAAAAGGAAGTATTGTAATCGCGAAAAATTTCGGTTTTCAGATTTTGATGGAAATATCCGTTTTGACCTTTTCTGAATCCATTATGACTAGTTTCGTCGTGACGTCTGTACGTACGTACGTACGGACGGACGGACGGACGTATGTGTGTCGCATAACTCAAATACGGTTAGACGTAGAAAGTTGAAATTTTGTATTTATAGTCCGGTAAATTATGTTAAAAAAATGCCTCAACCTCTTCATAATAATTATGAAAGCAGATTGATTCATATAAACGCGATTGAATTGTCTTCAGAAACATGTGAACTAACTTTTCCCTGAAAGGAAAAATTGTGAAAATTAAAATGGGGGTTTTTACCCCAGTTTTCAGCCCCGTAGTCCCTGTCAGCCAAAATTTTTCTAAAAAACGTGTTTTTTTCAGATTTGAATGGCCCATATCAGTATTTTGGGCCAATGAATTCAAATTTCATGTCAAAAATTATAATTAGAGGGGTTAAACACCCCTAAACGACACCTAAAAGAATCTTTTAATATAAATTAAAAAATCTGACGTGGACACCACATGACTTCCTTGTACGCCTATTAAACTAGTGGCTAATGGCTATGGATGTGAAGGTATTTTGATATTTCATTGAATCGAATTACTTAGTTGTTTGTTGGTGTCAAACTCATACATATTTTGAAAGTATAATAATCAAGTTTCATATTCACAGCTACTGAATTCAAGTTGATTATATTTTCAATAAACTAGTTACCTCTTAAAAAGTGATTCATAACTAAAAAAATCTGACGTGGACACCACATAACTTCCTTGTACGCCTATTAAACTGTTCATACTTTTCTTAATAACTAAAATGTAGGATAATATAAAAAAATCTGACGTAGCCACCACAAGACCTCCCGCCATACCTACTTAATTCTTTTAACTTATTATACAAATATATTAATATATAAGTACTACTACTAATGCTACTATACTCACAAATATATTTTAGTCATTTTATTTAAAATGCAGAAGAAGATATAAAGCATATTTTACTATTGTCACTGTCATGTCATAATCATTTAAATTTTACGTAGTAACAAATGTTAATCGATCATGGACTACAAGATACCGAAATACTAAATTATAAATATAAATACTTTAAAGTAGTTCGGTCGTCGTTGACGCTAGTCAAATTCAGTCCGTTTTTGTTGTCAATTTTTGAAGTGAAATTCGACTGTAACGGTTTTTAATATTTAATTATGAATTTTTATGCATCTGCATCAAACAAAATAGTCGTATTTTACAAATCTTGTAATTTCATTCGCAACTTGACTAGTCAATCACCCGGTGTCATAACTCGGGCCAGGTTATGGCGTCGACACAGTTGGCAGCATTGTCCGAGGCATTCAAATGTAAACACAGGAATGATAAATGATAAATACGATAGTGTGTTTATAAAAACGAGTTCTTGATAAATGACTTAAAATCATGAAAATCTTTGATTTTTCAATCCAATCTGTTTCAAGAAATAAAAGGTTAACATTCAAATCTGCGTTTAAATTTAACACGCTCCGCAGTTGGCAACCCTGCAGAACGTGACGCCCGATCTTCCGCATGGTCGTGATTTTGTCACATATTTTCCCATTTTTTGGGCTATTTACATCGGCAACGTAGGGTTTTGACTATGCATAACGAAGCCTTAATATATTACCTTTCCAAATATCAATTTGCCACTATTCACTATTTATTCAACGAACTTTTACGGCGCAATTTCAATTTTTCTTAACCAAAAGTGTCGTTTTCCATAAGAGCCCATGTAAAAACAGTGAACTTCAAAACTCATTTTTCTCAAAAACGAGTACCGCAAGGGCATGTTTTCTTGGCACTTTTGAAAATAATATTAAATTTTCTATTCAACCAGACCATTTTCAATACAAAATCAAAAACTCTAATTGACGACCGAACTACTTTAATTATTCTTAAATGATACCAGATACAAAAATATTTATATTTGAAAAAAGTACTACTTCCGGTTTGTATATTGAAACCAAAAATAGGAGGTTCACAACTAGATGCTATCTATTCTATTAAATGAGGAAGGAATTGTATGTTTTTACGGTCATGCTATCTCGAAAACGGCTCTAACGATTTTCTCGAGAGTTGGTATATAAGAGGTTTTCAACCTCAGGAATCTAACGGACTAACTCAAATTTTCCAGAAAACTCGTTTTCAGCGAGTTTTTCGCTGTTCAAAAATGCACTAGGCCACGCCTACTAGAATATTTTATTTTATACACTTCTGAGCGTATCTAATTGCCGCGCTGTGACTCTACCTATGGCCATACCTATTAAATAAAAAATTTTATTCCCACATAAATTCTTACCTGATGTGAGATGGTCAAAAACTCTACCTATGGCCATACCTATTAAATAAAATTTTTGATTCCCACATAAATTCTTACCTGATGTTAGGTGGTCAAAAACTCTCCCTAAAGCCATACCAATTAAATAAAATTTCTGATTCCCATATAAATTCTTACCTGTTGTTATGTGGTCAAAATCGGTACCTGTGGCCATACCTATTAAATAAAATTTTTGATTCCCACATAAATTCTTACCTGATGTGAGGTGGTCAAGAATGGTACCTATGGCCATACCTATTAAATAAAATTTTTGATTCCCACATAAATTCTTACCTGATGTGAGGTGGCCAAGAATGATACCTATGGCCATACCTATTAAATAAAATTTTTGATTCCCATATAAATTCTTACCTGATGTGAGGTGGTCAATAATGGTACCTATGGCCAACCTGTTAAATAAAAAATTTTATTCCCACATAAATTCTTACCTGATGTGAGATGGTCAAAAACTCTACCTATGGCCATACCTATTAAATAAAATTTTTGATTCCCACATAAATTCTTACTTGATGTGAGGTGGTCAATAATGGTACCTATGGCCATACCTAATGCAGAATAATACCGTATCAGATGTTTACCAAGATGAAGATTTTTTCCTCGAAAATTTGGAAGCCTTTACATTAGAAAAAAATCATTTACTTCTGTTTGCTAATGTTTTACTGCTGGTTTTTCAAAAATTTTATTAATCATTTGTTATTTTAAAATTTATTATTTTGTATAATTTATTAAATAATATTTATTGTGTTTAAAATGTTTTAATTTTATTTCAACTAAGTAACCATTCCAACATCCTTTTAAATAGGTAGTCAATTGATCAAAAAATAAATTCACAAAAAAAATCACAAAAATGATGTTTAAAGACAATATTATAATTTATTTTCATCGGGGATAGATAAAAGTTAAGATGACCGGAAAAAATACATACATGCAATTTTTAGTCATTTTATAGCATAAGATAAGATATAAAACAAAGCCAGAGTTTGGCCAATGGACCAGATCGTAGATCGGCATCTCGATATTAACAGTCCTAAATACAAAATTTCAACTTTCTACGTCTAACCGTATTTGAATTATACGACATACATACGTCCGTCCGTGTACGTCCGTCCGTCGTACGTACGTACGTACGTACAGACGTCACGACGAAACTAGTCATAATAGATTCAGAAAAGGTCAAAACGGATATTTCCGTCAAAATCTGAGAACCAAAATTTTTCGAGATTAAAATACTTCGTTTACTCCGTACAAGGAAGTAAAAACAGACGTTGTTTTCTAATTTGAAGGGTTCATATATGTTTTTTGGGCCGCTGAATTCAAATTTCATGTCCAAAAAGATGTTCGAGGGGATGTGGGTGGGTTAACCACCCTTATTTCCACCCTGTAAGAATAAAGATTTCTTTAAAATTGCTTTTTTCTAATTTGAAGGAATCATTTATGTATTTTGGGTTGCCGAATTTAAAAAGAGTAGGGTATGGCGGGAGGTCTTGTGCTGGCCACATCAGATTTTTTCTTGTGCCAAAGTTAATGTTTGGTCACAACGAGTCTATGTACCAAATTTCAGATCGATTGGATATGGGGAAATGGGTTTGTAGTCAGACTGACAGACAGGCGAATTTAAAAGAAAGAAAGTCATTTTTAATTAATTTTTATTGTAACAGGGTGAAAATAAGGGTGGTTAACCCCCATCCAACCTCTTGAATATCATTTTTTACATCAAATTTGCACATAGCGGCCGAAGAAACACGAACCCTTCAAATTAGAAAATAATGTTTTCTTTTAAATGTATACTTAAAGGGGGAAATTGACGGCACGTTTAGGAGTATTTAACCTCTCTAATTATTATTTTTATGTTAAATTTTAATTCAGTGGCCCAAAAAACATAATATGAACCCTTAAAATGAGAAAATAACGTTTTTTCTAAATTTATACTTAAGAGGTGAGAAGGGTTAATTAGGGGGTGGTGTTCAACCCCTACAATTATTATTTTCGGCCCTAAATTTGAATTCAGCAACCCAAAATACATAAATGATCCTTTCAAATTAGAAAAAAACAATTTTAATAGTTATTTAACAAACTAGTGTGTTAATGAGGGCGATTAATAATTGATACTTTTTAACGCGTTCGCTTCTCTCACGCGTTAATTGTTGAGATTATTAATCGCCTATTAACACATTAGTTAGCTACAATATTTTTCCGTTGGTCATACCTTTTAAATTTGAAAAAATTTCAATTTTATTCCATAACAAATTAGGACCGCTTCAAATGTTCACCACAATTGGATCGACAACAATGGACAACTCAACAATAACAATCAACTGTTTTCAGGGAGAAGCGGGTGCAGTCAGTTCACTTAATATTGATTAGCAGTACTAAATCCTAAGATTTTTTCGTTTTTAGAATGATGCTATTATTTTTATATTCATTTTAAAGCAATTCTATGTAAATATTATTTACCTAAAAGTGTGAAAATCATTTCTTTTAATTCTGTTTTGTATTTTGGTAAAACTTAGAGCTGATCAATATAATACAATATTACGTGTAGGTGTATTGAACGCATCCAATAAATCGTTGATTAATAAAAAATCATGCATTTATAGGGTTCATAAATGTATGATTTTTTTACATTAATGATACTCATTAATAAACGATCAACGAAAAATAAATCTTTATTCTTACAGGGTGGAAATAAGGCTGGTTAACCCACCCACATCTCCTCGAACATCTTTTTGGACATGAAATTTGAATTCAGTGGCCCAAAAAACATATATGAACCCTTCAACCCAAAAACAACGTCTGTTTTTTAATTTATATTAAAAGATTAATTTAGGGGTCGTTTAGGGGTGTTTAACCCTTCTAATTATTATTTTATTATTAACAGGGGTAAAACCTCCCCTTTTTATTTCCACAATTTATCTTTTCCGGGAAAAGTTAGTTCACATGTTACTGAAGACAATTCAATCGCGTTTAAATGAATCAATCTGCTTTCATAATTATGAAAACCTCAATCACTGAATTTACCGGACTATTAGGACTGTTATAGCATCTAGTTGTGCACTCCTATTTTTGGTTTCAATCTACAAACCGGAAGTAGTACTTTTTTCAAAAATTTCGATAAATATTTAATTTAAGACAATTTTTTTTATTTTAAATGCAAGATTATGTGATTATTACCTACAATCGGTATTTTATAAATATTTTTGTATCTGGTATAGTCCAGGAGCCAGGGTCCATTTTTGCACTTGATTACTATCAAGCTAATTTTCCGTGAGTAGCTTCATTTTGATGAGACGCCCAACAATTTCCTGTACGAAAACTCGATTGTGGTAGGTAATAGGGGTAGCAGGGATAAAATATGTTGATTTGATGATTCTCAAAAATTTATTACTAACTGGGCTTTTTTTGTTAAATCTGGTGATAATTATCTAAATTATTCGAAAAAATATTTTTCCTACAAAATGTATGGTTTGATCAAAGAGTCCCCTCCTTCCAACATGTATCGATAACGAGGTCATCAAAAATGATTACTAACCAGCTGATTTTTATTTTTTAACTTAATTAATATTTATATAATTTAACAGTCAGATTGTCCTACAAATTGCGTGGTACGTTATCCTGGTCCTACGCTCAGAAATTGTTAATACCACAAGACCATTTTTCTCATTACTAACAGTAGGATAAAAATATTACATAATAGGTTAGTGTGTTCTCTGCCCAAATGAAAAAAATGTCCTACAAGAAAACAGGTATGTATCACGAGTCCGACAAGAATTGTCATTTTTTCGTTTTCCTATTTGTAACATAAGACACAGTGAAAATATCTTTTTTTAAATTTAAATAACTTTATTTTTTAGTAAACTAGGTACAAAAATTTGTGTATTTACATATAAAAAAATCTGCTGTGGCCACCACACGACCTCTCGCCTAATTCTGCTTATTCTACTAACCTAATAAATAGTTTTACTTACATTTTAATAGTTTCATGTTCATGTAATATGTAAACGATAATGTAAACCAATATGCAAGCAAAAGATGTCAACTGTACTGTCACTGTCATATAATAATTCAAATTTTATGTAGAAACAAATTTTATATCATGGACAACAAGATACTGGAATATTAATTGTACTTTATTTTATTGTTAAATACTTCCAGATTCAGCAATTTGTATTTATAATTAACTGTACACATAGATAATCACAATTTCTTTTATTTTTAATTGCAAAAATTGTCATAAATAAATAATGTACCAATATATTTAAGGAAAACTTTTCCAAACTTCTAAAAGTACTACTTCCGGTTTGCGGATTTCTACCAAAATCTTATCCGGTGTTAAGATACTTATTAAAACCTTAAATATGAAATTTGGTTATAAACGGTTTGATACTTTTTAAGTTATCGTGGACGAAAAATCGTCGGTTCATACAAACGCACACACACACACACACACACAGACATCATCGTGAAAATAGTAAATTCGTATTCTAGAGACCCTGAAACGTGCTTATCCACCAAAAACTCATACTCGAAAATTTTGACCCATTACAATACCTCTCTTATAGAATATGAGGCGAGAGGTAAAAATTAATATCCATCTAATAAATCTTCATAACATAACAATCACACATCGTTGACGTCTATGGTAGTTGCGAATGCGATTTATATAGTAATTATTTTTACATCAAGGATCTGTACTACTACTTTTGAGCGTAAAACCGGGATAACGTACCACGCAATTTGTAGGACAATGTGACTGTTAAATTATATAAATATTCATTAAGTTAAAAAATAAAAATCAGCTGGTTAGTAGGGGAAAGGGGGGCAGATTCAACCATTTCAAACAATATTATTTTTTTATCGGAATTCTATAACAGGTAATGAAATTGTAACGATTGGGCACGGACCTATGAACCTTTGTGTTAAAACTAATAGCAGAAATAATCTGCTGAAATTACTATTTATTGACTTTATCACCATTTAAAAAAAAATCGGAAAATGGTTTAACCCTTACGTCCCGGATGGTCTCTCACCAACGTGAACGCCGGATGGGGGTCACTTGGTTACCCCCAGATAAATTTAATATTTAGGCGGTTTTAATTACAAATGTAAACATAAATAATTTGAAATGCAAAACAAAAACATTTTATACAATTTCTTAAATATATTTCACTATAATTAACAATGTTAACATAAAATAAAGTAATATATTTCTACAACATTATAAAACAGAATTGCACTTTGATCTTGATCGCACCTTAAATATAGTAATAGAAGTCATATAATTTTTAAATAAGAACTGTTAATTTGTGGTCTGACTACAAGATTGTTTGCAGATATTTGCCTTTTTGATTTGCCTATGTTGCATGCAAATACACCTGTTGCAATTGTCATTACTTACCACCCGAAGCGGGGTAACTTACTGCCGCCTTATACCTTTTTCATTAATAATTTGTATTTAACGATAGTTATTCACATTTCAAACTGGTTAACAGAACCAAAAAACCTTTAGTGACACATAGCTTGACGAAGAGCTGCCAAGTGTCTACAATAAAAGTTCTAGAACTAGAAATATATTAGTGGGGTCACTGATTTACCCCCATCCGGGACGTAAGGGTTTCTGCCCCATCGGTGGGGTACATTCAACCTAGTAGTGGTGCAGTTACAACCATGAATAAAAATGTTGAAAAATATTATTTTTTATAACTATTTACAATTATTAAAGTAACCAAATAATTTTCTGAAATGTTTTGCTGCTTATTTGGCAGATCAGCACACCAGTTCACCTATTTAATAATGTATATGAAGAAAAACGAATGTCGATATGTCGAAGCTGATTAGAGAAGATGTTACGGTAATTTGGCGGTGGTAATTAAAGAATTATATCGGCATGATCAACATTTACCTCTGTCTTTAGCAACTACCTAGTTAAAGAAAATTGTAACTTGGTGCATTTCTACGCAAAAATTGAATCCTTGCTTTCTCAATGTAATGAACAACTTTAGATTTTATTTGAAGAATTGTCGTAATTTATTGCAATATTTGTGACTTAGCAAGCAGTTAGTTTTTGATAGCATAGTCATAATTTGCTAATAAAAAATAATTTTTTGTAACAATGTTTATCATGTCATCATATCTATTTATTTTTATCAAAAATTAATATTATGGAACTGTTCTAACTTTTAAATAATACATGTGTACATGAAGAGTGGTACATAGTTACAAAATCAGTAATGAGTAATCAGTGAAAGTGCCCCCGTGTGAGGTGGTCGAATGTGCCCCATGCCAACATTGTAAACAATATCATGATTTATGACCACATGTATTATTTAAGGGCTAAAACTGTTCCATAATAATCATCTTTGATGATAATAAATAGATATAGCACAAATGGCATATTAAATATGTGCTGCACATACTTACCAATAACAAAATAAGTAGTATCAAAAAGTAACCGTTAAATCATAAATATTACAATACAATTTTTTTCTCTAACACTCTTACTACAACCTGGCCCAAACTACACTGAAGAACAAGAAGTACTTTATATTTCTTACACGCAGTAAATTCAAATAGAAAATGAGTTACGACCAGTGGTTGAATCTACCCCATGGTTGAATCTGCCCCCTTTCCCCTAATCATTTTAATGACTTCGTTATCGATACATATTGGAAGGTGGGGACTCTTTGATCAAACCATACATTTTGTAGGACAAATATTTTTTCAAATAATTTAGATAATTATCTTGAGATTTAGGGAAAAAACCCCAGTTAGTAATAAATTTTTGAGAATCATCAAATCAACATATTTTATCCTTGCTACCTCTGTTAGCTACCACAATCGAGAATTGTCCTACAAGAAATTGTTGGGCGTCTCATCGAAACGAAGCTATTCACGAAGATTCAGATTGATAGTAATTATTTTTACATTAAGGATCTGTACTACTACTTTTGAGCGTAGGACCGGGATAACGTACCACGCAATTTGTAGGACAATATGACTGTTAAATTATACAGGGTGAGTCATCGAAATGCCCGTCCTCGATATCTCCCTTGTCGTTAAAAATACAGCATAAATTTATTAACAGAATTTTTCATCTACTCAAGGAGCATAACTTAAAATTATTTTCACATATACAGGGTGTTGCATAACGACTTAATAATAATTATTCGTCTTTTTTAAATGAAACATCCTATATATTTTTATATATTTTGAATTGTATTTTATTTACCTATACGAACATATAAATTTAATAAATAAATTTCGATATTAATTAAATTAATGTTTTTAGGCATAGGACACCTTTTATAACATAAGAAGATGCAAAAATACACACAACAGAATAATAAAATATAGGTTGTTCCATTTGAAAATGACGAGTTATGGCCATTTGAAATTGAGTAATTTTGATTCTCTGTATTGAACACCCTGTATAATAACATTTAAAAAAAGTTATGTCAGAACAAAGAGTATAGTTACAGTTGTATAGAAAAAAAAATTCATAATTTTTACTATTAAAATAACTTCAGTACGCCTTTATAAAACAATACGTGTATTCGGCTTTTTTTAGAGAAAAAATTGAATAACTTGGCAACGCCGCGGAAAACTAAAATGAAATTTAAATGTTCGTATAGGTAAAGAAAATACAATTCAAAATATATAAAATTATATAGGGTGTTTCATTTAAAAAAAGACGAATAATTATTGCCAAGTCGTTATGCAACACCCTGTATATGTGAAAATAATTTTAAGTTATGCTTCTTGAGTTGACGAAAAATTCTGTTAATAAATTTATGCTGTATTTTTAACGACAAGAGAGATATCGACGACGGTCATTTCGATGACTCATCCTGTATATATATTAATTAAGTTAAAAAATATAAATCAGCTGGTTAGTAATCATTTTTGATGACCTCGTTATCGATACATGTTGGAAGGAGGGGACTCTTTGATCAAACCATACATTTTGTAGGACAAATATTTTTTCGAATAATTTAGATAATTATCACCAGATTTAACAAAAAAAGCCCAGTTAGTAATAAATTTTTAAGAATCATCAAATCAACATATTTTATCCCTGCTACCCCTATTACCTACCACAATCGAGTTTTCGTACAGGAAATTGTTGGGCGTCTCATCAAAATGAAGCTACTCACGGAAAATTAGCTTGATAGTAATCAAGTGCAAAAATGGACCCTGGCTCCTGGACTAGTATCATTTAAGAATAAAAGTATATATTTATAATTTAGTATTTCGGTATCTTGTAGTCCATGATCGATTAACATTTGTTACTACGTAAAATTTAAATGATTATGACATGATAGTGACAATAGTCAAATATGCTTTATATCTTCTTCTGCAGTTAAAATAAAATGACTAAAATATATTTGTGAGTATAGTAGCAGTAGTAGTAGTACTTATATATTAATATATTTGTATAATAAGTTAAAAGAATAAAGTAGGAATGGCGGGAGGTCTTGTGGTAGCCACGTCAGATTTTTTAATATTATTCTACATTTTAGTTATTAAGAAAAGTATGAACAGTTTAATAGGCGTACAAGGAAGTTATGTGGTGTCCACGTCAGATTTTTTTAGATATGAATCACTTTTTAAGAGGTAACTAGTTTATTGAAAATATAATCAACTTGAATTCAGTAGCTGTGAATATGAAACTTGATTATTATACTTTCAAAATATGTATGAGTTTGACACCAACAAACAACTAAGTAATTCGATTCAATGAAATATCAAAATACCTTCACATCCATAGCCATTAGCCACTACAACAACAATAGTATATTATATTACAAGTCATGAAAATGTTTCATTGCAGACGAGGAGGCGTTTGAAGAATGCGAGGATGCGCAGCGTCCGAGCATTTCTTCAAAGCCTCCGAGTCAAGCAAAGACATTTTTATGACGCGTGATGTATTCTATTTTTTTTAAATCGGCAATTAAGCTTAAAATTATAAAAAAAATTAGGTTTGCATAAATCATCAGAGCTGTGACAAATCATCAGAGCTGTCACAAATTTTAGAAAAAGTTGTCATGACAAGTAAACAAAGTTGAAAGTAAAAATTACTAGGCATGAAAATAAAATTTTCATGCCTAGTCATGAAAATCTTACTTTCATGCCGCAAATTAGTCTGGAAATGACGATTTTCATGCCGATTTTGAAAAAAGTATGTTTTAAATTTGTAATTATTGAGTATTATTTACACTACTATACTGTACACTTTAAATTGGTATTTAATATAAACTATACGATATGTCAGATTAGCCGAGCAGTTTACAGCGTAGGAACATCGTCCCGAAGGTCCATGGTTCAAATCCAGTACGATCCAGCAAATATCAAATTAACATTTGTACGAGCATTTGTATCTCTCTCCAGTTCTATGGATTCTCCATGGATTTAACTTTTAGTTATAAAATGTTGCTTAAACATGTTTTTTTAATATAAATAAAATAATTATTGCTACATTTTATACCAGTACGTAATACAGAAGAGTGCGGGCCACGGCGTATAAAATCACCGTGTCGACACATGGGGCCACGGCGTATAATACCACCGTGTCGACACATGCTACACCACAGGGTCCACGGCGTATAATTTCACCGTGTCGACACATGGGTCCACGGCGTATAAAATCATGGCGTATAATTTCTATCCCCACCACAGGGTCCACGGCGTATAATTTCACCGTGTATAAAAGCAGTGAGGGCCACGGCGTATAAAATCACCGTGTCGACACATGGGGCTACCGTGTCGACAAACGGGTTCACGCCGTATAATAACATGTTCATCAGTCTTGTCACTTTTTCTGTGGTGGCCAATAGCAGAACTAAAATAGTATGAAATAAAATCTTACTTATAGTAAACTGTTTTCCCCTATTGTTATCAAATTCACGTTTAAATTTACTGATGGTTAATGGTGACACGATGACATTTCGAAATATACATAAAATCTTATTATAAATTTATTGGTTATTGTAAGTTTAATATTATGGCTCGTGCATTTCCCAAAAATGGCTCTTCGATCGACTTTTTTACCTCTCGCCTCATATTCTATAAGAGAGGTATTGTAATGGGTCAAAATTTTCGAGTATGAGTTTTTGGTGGATAAGCACGTTTCAGGGTCTCTAGAATACGAATTTAATATTTTACCGATGATGTCTGTGTGTGTGTATGTGTGTGTGTGTGTGTTTGTATGAATGTATGGACTGACGATTTTTCGTCCACGATAACTGAAAAAGTATCAAACCTTTAATAACCAAATTTCATATTTAAGGTTTTAATAGGGATCTTAACACCGGATAAGATTTTGGTAGAAATCCGTAAACCGGAAGTAGTACTTTTTGGAACTTGATATAGTTTTTCTTAAATAAATTGGTACATTATTTATTTATGACAATTTTTGCAAATAAAAATAAAAGATAATATAATTATCTATGGGTACAGTTAATTTTAAATACAATTTGCTGAATCTGGTAGTATTTAGCAATAAAATAAAGTGCAACTAAGTACCAGTATCTTGTTGTCCATGATATGAAATTTGTTTTTACTCAAAATTTGAATTATAATGACAGTGACAGTACAGTTGACATCTTTTGCTTGCATCTTGGTTTACATTATCGTTTACATATTACATGAACATGATAACATGAAACTATTAAAATGTAAGTAAAACTATTTATTAGATTAGTAGAATAAGCAGAATTAGGCGAGAGGTCGTGTACTGGCCACAGCAGATTTTTTTATATGTCGTTTTAAAAGTGGCTACATATTTAATAGATCATGTAATTAAATTAGAAGATACACACGCTTTTCCAAAAGATTAATTCATTAAAGTTGGTAATAAATTATAGTAAAAGTGCAGTTATGCCTCTATGCACATGCAGTAATACAATACCTATAGTAACAAAAATTATCTGTAATTAGTATATTTCAAATATTTTTCTGTTATGATACTATTTAGGAATTATTTAGGAAAATATCAGATTTTTTTCTGTCATAAAGAGCAGTTCTGACAAAACTATCCTTTCAGAAAAGTGAGTGCGTGTAACAGCAAAAGTACGCTGTGTAACAATAGAAAGTGCGGTAAATTTGAACGAGCGCTGTGATCACAATACACAATCATAAAACCGTGTTGCGCCCCTTTCATCCCCAATTAAACTAAATATATTTTTGTTTCTGTAATTATGTGTTTTAATATCGATATGATAAATTTGCAATGTGAGCATTTATAAAATTAGAGTGTTTTCCTAATTCCTATAATTTAGATAATTTTGTTAACAAAATGAAAACTTATACACATTTGAAAAGCCCGTAAAATGACGCTACTTTAGACTGTCAAGGTAGCGGTAAGTTTTTGTTTAAATAATTTTTGAAAGCTAACATTTATTTGAATAGTTTCTAAAACCCCTGGGTCCCGACGTCCCGTCGAATGTATACATTTTATTGTAAAACTGAAAATCCGCATTTTAGCCTATACAGGTAGCATCAGTTTGCTAAAACTAAATTGTTAAAATTTTTCTGGTTAAATAGTAAGTCGCAATTATTTAAAATATCAAAATATGTTCAGATAACTTGAGACGCAATGCCACGCAAGTACAGATGGGGGTAATTTTAGAAAAAATTGCAAAAACTGCGCCACAGGCGAAAATGTTTTTAGTTCAAGGTTAAATACTCGTTTTTATTATAAAAAAATAAATAAAGTAAATAATATAGTCTAATAAATTGGAATAAAATTCCATATAAGTAGGTCTAGGTACACACATTTTTGAATGTAACTTAGATTATCGGGGCGGAGAAACAGGTAATTATCTGCGCCTGGATCAGATTCACTGTATTCTAAATCCTGGATCCCACGACAGAAATATCGACAATTTGTTGCCGATATTGGCAAAACACTCGAATTTTATTAATGCTCATACACGTTGCAAAATTATCATATCATATTTTATATAAAATTCACAATTACAAAAGCAAAAATACATTCAGTTTAATTGGGGGTGAAGGGGTCGCTAACACGGTTTTATGATTGTGTATGTGTATTGTGATCACAGCGCTCGTTCAAATTTACCGCACTTTCCATTGTCACACAGCGTACTTTTGATGTCTCACTCAACTCATGTTACTTTGTATCTATCGCACTCACTTTTCTGACACGATAGGTTTGTCAGAACTGCTCTTTGACAGAAAAAAAATCTGATATGGCCAGCACAAGACCTCCTGCTATACCCTACACTTTTAACTACTAATATAAATATAGTTCCACTCACAAAAATTTTTTTCTAATTTAATTACATGATAAAAAATTTCCTATATTCAGCCACTTTTAAAATGACATATTTTTGGGAAATGCACAAGCCATAATATTAAACTTACAATAACCAATAAATTTATAATAAGATTTTATGTATATTTCGAAATGTCATCGTGTCACCATTAACCATCAGTAAATTTAAACGTGAATTTGATAACAATAGGGGAAAACAGTTTACTATAAGTAAGATTTTATTTCATACTATTTTAGTTCTGCTATTGGTCACCACAGAAAAAGTGACAAGACTGATGAACATGTTATTATACGCCGTGGACCTGTTTGTCGACGCGGTGGCCCCCTGTGTCGACACGGTGATTTTATACGCCGTGGCCCTCACTGCTTTTATACACGGTGAAATTATACGCCGTGGACCCTGTGGTAGGGATAGAAACTATACGCCATGATTTTATACGCCGTGGACCCATGTGTCGACACGGTGAAATTATACGCCGTGGACCCTGTAGTGTAGCATGTGTCGACACGGTGATATTATACTCCGTGGCCCCATGTGTCGACACGGTGATTTTATACGCCGTGGCCTGCTCCGATACAGAAATGTATCTGCCCTTTCTATATGCCATATGGCGGTAACCTGCCGTGGCCATATAGCAGCAACGTTGTCTTTCACACGTAACTTCCATGTGGCATACATGGAGAGAAACGCTGACATAGGAAAGCGCATGCAAGCTCCATATATGTTACATGCCATATGGCCGTAGACATGAATGGTGTACGTGTTTTATGTATGCCACATCACATTTACCTAACTGTGTTTGCTGGGGCGCGAAAACACTCTTTTTTTTACAAATATTGCAGTTTTTACAAATTATTTTTTCCCTCAAACAAACTATTTGTTATTTTTATGTTTAACAAAACAACAAACGCTATAGAATAGCGTGCGGAATCAATGTAATTGACTGTTTTCTGCCATGGGTTGAGGACCACTTTAAGTGAAATTCCGTAAATCCTGAGTACGATTATAAATAGGATAGTTTACCATTTTTTAAAAGTTTTCTATTTTGAAAGCGATTGAGAGTACTTATAAGCTTTATTTGTTCTTATAAAGCTGTAATTAATTTTTAAAGTTTGTGTGACGTAGATGTATAGCTGAAAATCTTCTCAAAGCATGGGGCTGGAATTAAAAATGTACTCATGTAAAATCAACTGTCTCTAAATGTTACAAAATATGAAATTCAATTTGGCAGTTTTTTTATTACTGTAAGTAAGAATACACGTGAAACGCATTATTGTGACGTAGATGTATCGATACGTAAAATCTCAAATATTTAAAGAACGATTAACTTTTTGAAAACTTTTTTCATTGCAATAACTCATTTTTGAGGTTTCTTTTCAATATATCTGACTGGATTGCTAATTTGCTACTATGGTAAAGTACCCTATTACATATTCAATTCAAACATCTCAGAGGATTACATCTGGGATATACAAGATGAGTCATCGAAATGCCCGTCGTCGATATCTCCCTTGTCGTTAAAAATGCAGCATTATTTTCACATATATAGGGTGTTGCATAACGACTTGGCAATAATTGTTTGTCCTTTTTTTAAATGAAACATCCTATATATTTTTATATATTTTATATACACTGGCGGAAAAAAAAATTAAACACTTAGAAATTCGTGAAATTTCGACCATTTTAAAACCGCTATAACTCGGCGTATTTTCAATCGATTTCGATGAATCTTTGTGGACGAAAAACTTTGAAGTCATGCCTTCGAATTTTAGCGCAATCCCTTCCGCCCCCCTCCAGCATGCCGGGCATCAAAAGGGCACTAAAATTCACTCAATTCCCTGTGCAGGACTCAAAGAACGAAGTTCCTACGATCATTTGGAACAAAGTTATGCATTTTTTAAAAAAAAGGGCATTTTTTTGTTTTTTGCACATAACTCAGCGACTTTTCAACCAAATTAGACGATTCTTTCGGGGAAAAACCAAATTGTGGGTGTACTTTAAGGGGATAATCTCAGATTAGGGTGATCTTTTTTCGTACCCTTTAAAACCCGAACAAAAAAACAGGTTTTTTCACAAAAAAACTTCTAACTTTGGCGATGTGTACCGAGTTGGAAAAAAATTTGTCGGCTCGATCCACAGAAAAGGCATTGAAACTTGTTCAATTACCTGTGCTGTGCTCAAAAAACGAAGTTCCTACGACGATTTGGCACAAAGTTATGGCCGTTTGAAAAAAAGTGCATTTTTTTATTTTTTGACTCATAAGTCGGAAGTTTTTCGGCGAAATTGTTTGTTTTTTTCACGAATGAAATTTTCCTTTAAAATTTCTAATTTTTTAGACAATTTGAGTTACACAAAATTTTCAATTTTTTTTTTAATTTTCTCGATATTACAGGTTTGCTTATGCCCATGGCATGAAGCACGGTGCTCGATGTGGCATTTTGCTTCGTACAAAGCTGTCAAAAGGATGTTACACCGGTATAGCAAAATGCCATACGAAAATTTGTATATTGCTTATTGCTATGTTCACTTCGTACTTTGAAGGTTTTTGAAAATTATTTTTGACAGCTGAGAATTAAAATTCATCAAATCTTTGTGTTAATTAAATCAATAATTAGTAGTAATTATAATAAGAATATAACCCTTTAATAAACTAATTATTGATTTAATTAACACAAAGAATTGATGAATTTTAATTCTCAGCTGTCAAAAATAATTTTCAAAACCCTTCAAAGTACGAAGTGAACATAGCAATATACAAATTTTCGTATGGCATTTTGCTATACCGGTGTGACACCCTTTTGACAGCTTTGAACGAAGCAAAATGCCACATCGAGCACCGTGCTTCATGCCACGTTGGTGTGACATGGGCATAATAGAAATTTGAAAAAAAAATTCATTCGGGAAAAAAACAATTTCATCAAAAAACTTCCGATTTATGAGTCAAAAAATCACAAAATGCACTGTTTTTCAAACGCCCATAACTTTGTGCCAAATCGTCGTAGGAACTTCGTGTTTTGAGCCCAGCACAGGAAATTGAACAAGTTTCAATGCTTTTTCTGTGGATCGAGTCGACAAGTTTTTTCCAACTCGGTACACATTGCCAAAGTTAGACGTTTTTTTGTGCGAAAAAACGTGTTTTTTGTTCGGGTTTTAAAGGGTACGAAAATAGATCATCCTAATCTGAGATTATCCCCTTAAAGTACACCCACAATTTGGTTTCTCCCCGAAAGAATCGTCTAATTTGGTTGAAAAGTCGCTGAGTTATGTGCAAAAAACAAAAAAATTATTTTTCACCGGGGTGCTGGAGGGGGGCGGAAGGGGTTGCGCTAAGATTCGCAGGCATGATTTTAAAGTAGACACTTCAAAGTTTTTCGCCCACAAAGATTCATCGAAATCGATTGAAAATACGCCGAGTTATGGCGGTTTGAAAATGGTCGAAATTTCACGAATTTCAAAGTGTTTTATTTTTTTTCCGCCAGTGTATATATATATATATATATATATACAGGGTGTTGCATAACGACTTGGCAATAATTGTTTGTCTTTTTTAAATGAAACACCCTATATATTTTTATATATTTTATATATTTTGAATATACACGTGAGATTTGCTTACTTCTTTAAAAATTAAATTGGATAAGATTCGCAGGCATGACTTTAAAGTAGACACTTCAAAGTTTTTCGCCCACAAAGATTCATCGAAATCGATTGAAAATCGGTTTGAAAATGGTCGAAATTTCACGAATTTCAAAGTGTTTCATTTTTTTCCGCCAGTGTATATATATATATATATATATACAGGTTGGTGGAGGTGAAATGCGAACATAGGGAAATATATGACAATGGAGTTATCATGCTAGGCATCTTGATATACGTGGAATAAGTACTGTTAATGTCTAAGTAGCTGTCATATTATTGAAATTAAAATATTTTCTTTGCATAAATGTTTACGAGCAGAACGAGAAAGTTTACATGCACTTTTAGATTTTATTATTATTTCTGTTATTGATACACTTTTTGCCACAAAATTCACATTACTTCGTTTTGTGACACTACTACAAAATATATCAAGATACCTGGCATGAAAGTTCGATTGTCATGTATGTTCCCTATGTTCGCATTTCACCTCCACCAACCTGTATATATATAGGGTGTCCCATTTTAATCCGCCACTAGCGATATAACTTTGAAATAGTGCGGTGAAACAAAAATATTCAAAATTTTTTTCGTTTTTTTTTTGGCAAGAGCCAAAATTTTTTTTTCTAATTAAATTGCAAAAATCATCACATAATAAATTGTTATAATTACTTGACACTCACTCACAACATGACACGTTTGTTTCCTTTCTCGCATCCCACCCTAAAGACTACCACCTGGAACAAATAAAAGACTTTCCCACAAAGATAAAAATGTGTGAAAAAAGTGGTTACTCTTATTTCAACATGACTGTTATCTTTACTAGCAAACCAAGTGAAAAAATAGCATTTTTATGTAACGCAGTAATCAAATCAAAAATTCAAATTTTGACGTTTGCAGCGCCATATATCAACAAATTTAAAAAAAAAACGAATAAAATTTACCTACTTTTTAACGCTTTATCCGAATCTGCAATAAAAAATAGGGGTTTCCATTTAAAATTTTAAAGTTGCCCCCGTTCCCGCCCCCCAGGGGGGTCTGGGTAGGAAAAGGTCGACGGCATCAGAGGTCCCCCTCATAACCATTAACTTTTTATTTGGAACATTTTTGTTTCACCGCACTATTTCAAAGTTATCGCTAGTGGCGGATTAAAATGGGACACCCGGTTATATAGCATGATGTTCACATTCTTGAAATGTTCTGGGGATTTTATTTTGTCAAGTGGGAACCAATATCTTAAAAATATTTAAACAATTAATTGAACTACTTTTCAGTGCTGCTTACAATTAAAGGGATCTGTAGGAAACAATCATTTTATAAAGGAAGAATATTCCTCGGTAATGAAAATGAGTGGCTCAATTCGCTCGGTTCGGTCTGGTACTCGGTCTACTACTAGAAGCAGGACCAAGAAAGTACGGCATCCAAGTGCTTCTATCTTATAAAAAATTTGTCGAACCCTGCAAAAAACAGATTCAGAATTTTCTGTTAGAAGCAAATTTCACCCCTTTTGAGAAATTAAAGATTTTATGTTTTCACCTCTCATATATTCTATAAGAGAGGTATTGTAATAGGTCAAAATTTTCGAGTATGAGTTTTTGGTGGATAAGCACGTTTCAGGATTTCTAGAATACGAATTTAATATTTTCACGATGATGTCTGTGTGTGCGTATGGACATATGGACTTATGTGACGATTTTTCGGCCACGATCAAACCTTCAATAACTAAATTTCATATTTAAGATTTTAATATAAGGATCAACTCCGGATAAGATTTTGGCAGAAATCCGAAAAAACCGTAAGTGTAGTAGTTTTGAAACTTGATATAGTTTTTCGTAAATAAATTGGTATATTATTTATTTATGGTAATTTTTGCAATTAAATATAAAAAAATATAATTTTCTATGGGTGCGGATAATTTTAAATACAATTTACTGAATCTGGTACCTAGTATTTAACAAGAAAATAAAGTACATTTCGATACTTATGTATTTTACAAGATATTAGAAGATAAATATTAAAAAACATAAAATCTTTAATTTCTCAGTTGCACCAGACCCCGATTTTCACCCGCTCTCTGACAATCGATACAGCAGAAAATTCTGAATCAGCTAATATAGGTTTTATCAATTCACCTATTTCTACAGGGTTCGACAATTTTTTGACTGGTAAGTCAAATACAAAATAATGCCAAAAATGTCCGAAGTATCCCAAAAGGTAACACTAACAACCATGAGTACCCGTGAGAAGACACCATATCAAACTGTATAGATTCCTAAATGTAATGTAAGCTAGAATTTTTTTATAAAGTTCAAAATAAAATAGATGATGCGAAAAACGATGCCGTGTGTGACACAGGTTCATTCCGTAGTCAAAACGACAAAAAAACGATCTTACACGAACAAGTCTACCCACGGTTTGGTCTCAGTGCCGTTTGCGTCACACATTTTAATAAGAGTTACATTTTAATTTCGATAAAACGGTAACAAATTCATCAAAATTAACAAATATCACTTTCGTATAACTTATATATGCTGAAAATTGATATCCAATAAGTATTTCTGTAAAAGCAGTAGTTTGGAAACCTCCATTGTATCCCAACTTGAAATGGTGATGCGAGTAAACACCAATGAAAGTCAAGCCACATTCTTCGTAAAATAAAAATTTATTTATAGAAAATCTCATAGGAAATATTACGTTTTTAGTGTGACTCCAAGGAATTTATACGCGACGCTCAAACTTCTGACATGGTAGCTTTGCTCCATCATAATCCAGAAGTTATGAGAGCTGTAAATGAATTGGTGGCCGATATGTCGCTGGAAGAAAGAAAATTTATAGATGCAATGAAAGAATTTAAATATTGTGTCCTAGAACTTTTGCATACTACAGCTCCTGCGGAAAAGGCTTATAATAAACGAATTGTCCAGGCTTATGTCAACAACGAGAAATACAAAATACGAATTGCCGGTGAGAAAAAAAAAGTCAAATACAATACTTTAAACCTCATTCCCACAAGGATTTATTTTTAAGGTTTACATTTATGTTTTCGTTTAAGGAGCTTCTCTCACAGTAAAAAAAAGTATTTAACAAATTACTCCCAACCTATTAAACCTACAAATCTAAAAAAATATCATATAAAGACAAAGGCAGTAAAAACTAGCTACAATGTCTATTTTTACTTTCTTATACATAGTATAAGTAAGTCTAGGTATCATGAAAAAATCGATGTCGGGATTTTTACGGAAATACATGTTTTGAGATTCACTGAATCCGTTTTGACCATTTTCTCAATGATCCGCCTGGATTTTCATTCGCGGTTTCGTCTGGCTTCGTCTGATTCCAGCTATTTGGCGACCAATCATAATAGAGAGTGGAGGTCACGTGCGGCTTCAATAAATTCACAGTCGAACCACGGCCGTCTCTATTTATCAGGCCGGAGTGTGCACATTATGGCAACAAGACTAGCGGTCCTATTTTCACAAAACGAACGAAAATGAATACATTACTTTTTCAACTTATTTTTAAATTACTCAGAAACTACTGCAGATATCGTAATGAAATTTCTACCAGTTATTTTCATAACAATGTTCTTAACAAATATAAGTTTTTAATTGGAAATTGTTTCTAATAAAATTGTAATAATTATTTAAAAGATGCTATGTTCATAAATAATGTAAAAAAGTAGTATGCCTGCTAACTTTTGTATTTGTTAAAATGTTCAAATTTTATTCTATTAAAAGAATTATAACGATATCTTAATTGTATCGTGAGATATTTAACTTAGAAACTAAAATTTAATGCGTTCACGCTCCATTATTATAAGCGCACAAGACCGCTGTTACTGTTTCTGAGTTCCCGGTAGCCGTTTTTAGGTTCAGCTATACATTCAGCGTTCGTCGTCACTTCTTGTTTATTATTTAGTAAAATACTAAATCATATTTAAAATTGAAGGTAAGAAATATTGATAAAAACTTATTATTAGTCCTATTATCGTAATTATTTTTCATTTTTGTGAACACAAAGAAAACAAAACTAAATTTTAAAGTAAGTTGATTGTAGTCATCATACCGTTTAAAATAAATGTTTCTATCAAAATTAAAATAATGTTATGTCTAATAGAAGAAGAAAAAACTGTTAATGAATATTGTACTAAGTATTTAATTTGTAATTTTTGCATGGGCGTCGTTAGGTTATTTCCTAGGGGGGGGGGGGCAAAATATTTTTTGAACCAGTAATGAAGTCCTGTAAAAAATAATTTGGTAGGGAGAAAGAAAAAAAGCGCTGCAGACGGAATTTTTTTTGAGTTCAAGGTCAAAGGCTGCTTCATTAAAAGTTAAGTTATACATACACTTGATATTACATCATATTTTACCCTCTATCAAGTACAAAAATTAAAATAAATAATAAATTTTTTAAAAATCATGAAATAAATGTTTTATTTTAGCATTTAGATAAGTACGTAGGCAAAAATATATAAATATACTAGTTCGCTGGGGGAAGGTGGTTTAATCCCTAAACCTCCCTGGCTACGCCAATGATTAGAACTATAAATTTCTGATATCCAGTACCTACATTAAAGGTTCTGAATAAACCTTAAATACAGTTTCTTGCAAATCTCTATACCTATATTTAATAAGAAATAATAAATTTAGCCAACTTCGGGCAAGAAAAGCATAACATATCAAAGCTCGCTGCAACCCATGATGCTATTGTTGCTTCATTTCGATTTTCGAGGAAAATACTACCCTCCAATTAAACTCATTTTCTGAGTACAGGAGCATTATTCTTGAAAAGATTCGCGTATTTCGTACATTGAAATTTATAAAAAAAAAATTCCAAGTGTTTGGTCTTTTTTGTCATATAGGTATAAAATTTGAGTTTCTGTATCATTATCTAGGGGGGGGCAAGCGCCCCCCCTAACGACGCCCATGAATTTTTGTATATATCAGATGCCACGTCGTTGCTCTGCGCCAGGGTGCAAAAGTAATTACGATTCCAAAATTAAGAATGGTTACGTAACAACTTTCAAATTTCCAAAAGATGAAAAGTTATTATGTTGTGCAAACTTATTTATTTTATACATTGTTCAATTATACAAATTCTATAATTAAACATGTTTTTACTGCGTAGGACCACTACCGGTACTCGGTGCCCTGTTGCCAGTGTGAAGACTCCGGCCTGATAAATAGAGACGGCCGTGGTCGAACGAAGCCGCGACTAGGATTTTATTTAACTTTTCTGTCACACAAAGCTTGAAAGCACGATGTATATTATAAATACGGTGAGTGCACTCCCATACAACCGGGCCGTTTAAAGTGGATCAACTTTTTCCACGTATTGCGGGTTGCATATGTCAACTAGATGTGCTTGAGTACGGACAAGGCACTGGTCATTTTCTATTGGTAGTCCAAATTGTGTTTGCACTTGTTTTTCAGCTTACTTAACTCTCAGAATTTAATATTATTATGTCAATATTTAGTTACATATTGTTTTCTAATGTTGCTCTTTGGTTACTATTTTATAAATTAAATAAGTGATTGAAAATGACGGTATAATATTTTACCTGTGAAACTAAATAATTGCGCTCTGGTAATCATAATTAATTATTTAGAACTACGTAGATATATTTTCTATCAATATTTTTAAATTTTTACCGGTTTCAGGATATTAAACCTATATTTACATGCACAAAAGTAGGCTGGTAAGTAAGTAATAACTGTATTTTGTAAGGTAATATTACCATACTGACATGTCAAAACAATCAAGAAATTAAAATAAAACAATGATAATATAACACTATTTATTAATACAAAGTGAACTCAAAACAACAATAATACAAAAATTACTTCTCCTGCTTATCATAATATATATTAATTATTGTATTATTTATTATAATAAATTAAAAAATTATTTATAAATATGATACAAAACAATTGTAACCATGACGTTAAATAAAAACTTACAGACAACATGTCACGATTCAAAATATTTGGATCACCTTGTTCCGTCCCGAATTCAAACTCCCGCTCCTTACTGACAAATGTTTCTTTATTTTTCTAACTAGTTTTAAGGCAGAACGATGGCAGCATGTATCAGACACACAATTATTGTTTAAATTTGTTAATTAAATTAAGATAGTTGGTGAGTGCTACAGTGTTTTGAGGCAGAGAGAGCCTAGAAGTTACAGTGTGCGGTCGAGCTAGTGTCTCCAGTGTCGGGTAGTAGAATTTTTGGTTGAATGTGCGAATCACCAGACATTATCGTCAAAATTATCATAGTGATTTTATCGAACAGTGATCTCGCATTTTCGCTAAACAGCGGATTCGTCGTATTAAAATCTACGCCCGTTTATTTTGCGTTACTTGGTGGATGTTGCCGATTGTCCGTCCTCGAGTCGTTGCTCCAGTTAAATTTGGAGGCTCTTCGTGTTGCCACTAGAGGTCCACATCACCTGGTTCTCGATCCCGAGAACTCGGGTTCATCACCGCCTACGTCTGCGCTACATCAAGTGCCAGCTAAGTATACTCTCTCGCAATTATCTTAAACTTTCGCACCGTTCTATTACGCATCCACGCCATATCTAAGATATAGGTATTATTTATTTATTTCATCGTTCACAACAGTGATTTATATATTTGGTACCAAATACTTGCATTATTCTCTAATTAACTGCAGTATAAATCTAATAAAATATTTGTATCGCCGCCACTGAGTTGGGCCGGTATCAGCCGTGCCATGTATTATCAGGGACAATATTACTAATTATTATTATTTTGTTGTATTCAATGTTAGTTTTAAAACATATAGGCCCAATTTAACCAACTCCATGTTAAGATATAACATGGAGTTAACTTCATGTTAGCTACAAAAATCGTTTTTCCAACTGGTGTTATCCTTAACTTCAAGCTAAAGTACATGTTATCTTAACCTGTGGAATAAATACCGGTTAAGATTTTAACTTCGTGTTTACTAACCTAACCTAACCTAAAAAATTGACAGACAAAATGAATCCGTATGACGTAAATGCATATAGCGATGACGAAGAGGTGCCTATAAGGGCAGCAAGAATATTAAGAATAAGGCCCAATCATTTTGAAAAATATAGTGGTAAAGAATTTTTTTAAAGATTTCGATTATCTTCAAGAACCGTTGAAAACATTATGGAAGAGGTTGAAGATGATATTCGACATGCAACAGATAAGTAAGGGAATCAACAAAGTTTTTGTTACATAGAATATATTAATTTACTTCATTTCAGAAACCATGCATTATCACCTGCAGAACAAGTATTGCTATCTTTAAGATATTATGCCACAGGTTCATTTTTATCGGTTGCGGCCGATTTTTGCGAAGTTTCAAATTCCACAGCATGTACAACTATTGCACGAGTAAGCAGGGTGCCTATAAGGGCACTAAGAATATTACGAGTAACGCCTAATAATTTTGAAAAGTATAGTGGAAAAGAATTTTTTAAAGGTTTCGTCTATAAACAAGAACTGTTGAAAACATCATTGACGAGGTTGAAGATGTTATTCGACATGTAACAGATAAGTCGGGGAATCAACAATAGTTTTTTGTTACATAGAATAAATTCTTCCTCCGAAGAAAAATTTCCAATCCTTCTTTTTCCAGTTTTTTGCTTTTCAGTCATGCTACTATAAAAATAAGTTATATTTATTGTTTATTATTACTTCCCTACGTACATATTTATTCTCGGTGTACAATACTTACGCAATAAGAATAAATAACTTTATTGTTCCTACTTGAAATTACATATACAATGAAAAATAGTGAGGTTTGAATTAATCACCTGTCAACATTCAATGTTGCCATCTGTATAAAATACAACTGATTATGAAAAAACCATACCAACCTAATGAGAAATATCCATAAACTTGGAGTTAGTTAACATGAGCCTTCTATTTATGTGGAAAAACGTTCGCGACAGTAACTCCATGTTAACTTCATGTTATATTTAACCGCATGTTTACTAACCGCATGTTAAAACAAATTATAACTGCGATTGTTAGATGAAGACGAACTGCAGCAGAAGTAGCAATATACACAAAACTGCTATTGCACGAGGCATGACCCAAAACAACAATAATGGCTTTGTTTATAAAAAACCACGTGATGTTCGCAATGAAGTGAGATGCGGTATGGTATGTTCACCACATCCATGTCCATCCATTTATTTTGGTTTTATTTTTTCGATATACGTTTAACTAGTAATAACAGGAAATTATACAAACCGAGCACTGCACGTTTAATAATATTCTATATTATAAAAATGTATTTTATATAATATTTTTGTTTGGTTTAGCAGACGTGTGAACTTAACTGAAGACAAAAACAATGTTTGTGTCAACAGCTGAGAATGGGCCAAATCTACGCGACAAAGACAAAGACAAAAAACAGTGACTATGTTAGAGCTGTGAATGAGGCTTAAAGTATCGTTTACATAAGACTTATTGTAACGGTAGTGCAGCGGTCTTGAAATTGCACAGGGTTTGGCTAGCGCAAAGCAATGGAAGCGTTCACAATGACATAAGCCCGATTTATAAACTTGACGTTGACGTTGCTGTTACGTTGCCGTAACGTTGCGGTTGCAGTTAGAATGTGACGATTTATAAACTCAAAGTTCAACTGTATGACTTCTTTTAAAAGAGCCACCTTCTCTATAGAAAAATAAATTAAGTTATGACATTAATCAGGTTATATGATATTATTTATACATTAAATAATTACCTGATTGTGTAAAACTCTGCGAATCATCCATGTCAGTTGTCAGATCACAAAATTATAAAATTGATATGCAAATTCAAAATCACGTGACCCGATCGCTCATTTTCATTGGTTAGACGTTCAATCAAAATTTAATGTGGAATTTAAAAGGTGGCGAAAAAAATTTGAATTATGACAAATTGTCATTGGAATTGTCATTGACTTCGAATTTACATATTTTTATAGATAAATATGAGTGTAGACAGTAAATTTGCTGAATTGTTGGTACAAAATTCAGCAATTTGGAACAAAAAATGCTCATTTTACTGAGAAAATATAAAAAAGAGTAAAATTCTTACATTCAAGTTTAAATTTACAGGTAATAATTATTTCTTGTTCTGACATTTTTAACAAATTAAATCTTAAAATATTTTTAGGACAGCAATTTCAATTTATATTTGTTTCGATGACTGCCATTTCGGGTGTTACAACTTAGTATTAACAGCCTGTATACATATTATATATATATATATATATATATATATATATATATATATATATATATATATATATATATATATATATATATATATATATATATATATATATACCGGGTGTAGAATTGAAATGTGGCGTATAGGGATTTCAATGTCATTTTTTAAATATTGCTGTATCTCTTTACCTATTCACTTTAGAGCAAAAGCGTAAATACAAAAGATGTTCAGAATAAAAAACGAGCCCATATTTATTGATCTAAAACGTTCCTGTCACGAGATAAACGTAAATTAAATTTGATAAATTTGAGCTAGTTACAGAGTGCCATGAAAAATAAAATGAATTAGTCAGATCAAAAAAATAAACACTTCAATTAATTACGATAAAATGTACCTTAGGAAGAAAAGAAGGAAAATAAAATAATTATTAATTTATTTTTTTGATTAGTGAATCCTTCTTATGGTCCAATAAATCAATTAGAACAACTATTTCAAATCTGTCAACTGTCAGAGTGACGAAATACATATTTTTGTTTTGTTTAATTTTACATGGCAGTCATTTTTATTTCATGTTTATTTCGTGAAAGAAATTGATTTGAACAAAAAATTTAGCTTACTCGATGCAGTTTTTTATTCTGAACATCTTTTGTATTTACGCTTTTGCTCTAAAGTGAATAGGTAAAGAGATACAGCAATATTTAAAAAATAACATTGAAATCCCTATACGCCACATTTCAATTCTACAGCCTATATATATATATATATATATATATAGGCTGTAGAATTGAAATGTGGCGTATAGGGATTTCAATGTTATTTTTTAAATATTGCTGTATCTCTTTACCTATTCACTTTAGAGCAAAAGCGTAAATACAAAAGATGTTCAGAATAAAAAACTGCATCGAGTAAGCTAAATATATATATATATATATATATATATATATATATATATATATATATATATATATATATATATATATATATATATATATATATATATATATATACCGGGAGTTTTTTTATTAGTAAACATAGGGCATGTCATTACCATAGTTACAGTGTTACAGAATGACAGCAATGTATTAGAGCGTTTTTTACCTTCCGCTTACCTGTAAAGGAAGGTATTGGAATCAAGCAAAAAATCGGGTTGTGAGTTTTAAGTTGATGAGCACGAATTAGGGTCCTTACAACTCATTTTTGATAGTTTCTCGATGATGTCTGTATGTATGTATGTGTGTATGTGTGTGCGTGTGTGTGTGTGTGTGTGTGTGTGTGTGTGTGTGTGTGTGTGTGTGTGTGTGTGTGTGTATGTGTGTGGTCCGGGCCGATGCCGGATGTCGCATAACTCAAATACGAATTACCCAAAAAATTTGATATTTGGTATTTTACAATTGTATACGAATAGGAAGAGCACATCAGATTTTGGTACAAATATCTTCTCCGGAAGTGATATTTTTTGAAGATTGAACAAGATAATTGTCAAAAATTTATATAAATTTTGATAAATATAATATTTATTTGTAATAAGAATAAGAGGCAAAGTTATTTGCACATTACGTTATAAAAAAGTTGTCTTTATCTGGTAGCATTAAAAAACTGCAGTAAAATTTAAAAAATAAATTTATCAGATAAAACGTTGAAATCTTGTGATCCATGTTCGGTTGATTTTTGTTTCTGCGTAAAAAATATTGACAGGTGAGACTGGTGACAAGTTGACATACTAGCGCCATATAAGTCATAAGTAAGATATTAAATGTAGTAATTCAACGGAGAATGGCTTCAACACCAGAAGAGTTTGCCTGTGAACGAATCTTTTGATTCAGGTGATGCAAATTTCTATGTTTGAATATTTTAGATTTTTATTTGTATATTTTAGGGACACCGGATTGTATACGTATACATTTATGTTTATAAGTCTAGATTTGGCGGAAGGTTGTGTGCAGGCCACTTCAGATTTTTTTATCAGTTAACATAGGGATAATTAACATACTAAAATAAATATGAAATATAAATTAAAGAAATGATAAATTATGTATTTATGTTTTCTACACTTAAGAACTAGGTAGTAGGTAGATACATTAAACTAATGAGAATTTTTTAAACTAATTAAATGCTCAAAATTGGAACTTCTAAACAATATCCTAAACGATTAAAAAATAATTTATAGCATCAGTTATTTGCTGGAGAGTAATATTTTGGGAAGCACCACTAATTCGATTTTTTAATTGTTCAACATTCTTTCTGTCACCATTGTACACATTATTTTTTAAGTGTTTACCTAGTTCTTCAGTGTAGAAAATATAAATAAATAATTAATCATTTCTTTAATTTATATTTCATATTTGAGCCTATGAAAACCAGAGTGGTCTAAGTCCAAAAATTGTGTTTCGAAATACAAGGAGTTAAAGTTAAAATTATTGTCTGAAAATCCTGAATAGAAAACTGAAACTAATTTTGCAAATTTTGTTAAAAAATAGCTTCAACATAAATTTGTAAAAAATAAAATTAACATTTTAAAAAAAAATTACTACCTTTTATTGCCTATTTTGTGACTTGTACCACTCTGTCTTTTAGGGTTTTGGAAAATAAGTTTTAATAGGGTATAAAATAATATTAAAATATTGTAATTTTTACATTTTAATGAAAGAAAAAAATATTATAAATTGTTTTTATGAAACCAACAAATGCTTTTATAAAATAAAACTAGTCTTCTTGTATTTCAAGGGGTCCGGTGTCTTCAATATTGCTATCTGCAATTATGAACCCTCAAGCTCATTTGGTTCATACTCACTTTCACTCGCACTGTACACAACGTCACATTCACTAGAACTCATTTTAAACAATTTATTTGCAGCGAAAAACAGTTCACACAAATACAAGTTATGTATGTTTAACACCAGAGTGGTCTAAGTCACACTTGTACCATTCTGACTTTCAAAATTAACAATAAAACGTATGTATGTTTAACAACAGAGTGGTCTAAGTCAAACTTGTACCATTCTGACTTTCAACATTAACGATAAAACGTTATCCAAATAAACAACATCTATGTGGCTAATATAAAAGCAATGTTTTTCAAATTTTGCCGGGAAGTAGATTTGTGTTACATGAAGTGAATTTAGCATTTGGTTCAAAAATTGAATTTTGTGACTTTCAACGGCTCATTTATTAGTATGTTAATTTTTTCAAAATCGGCATGAAAATCGTCATTTCCAGACTAATTTGCGGCATGAAAGTAAGATTTTCATGACTAGGCATGAAAATTTCATTTTCATGCCTAGTCATTTTTACTTTCAACTTTGTTTACTTGTCATGACAACTTTTTCTAAAATTTGTGACAGCTATGATGATTTGTCACAGCTCTGATGATTTATGCAAACCTAATTTTTTTTATAATTTTAAGCTTAATTGCCGATTTTTAAAAAAATAGAATACATCACGCGTCATAAAAATGTCTTTGCTTGACTCGGAGGCTTTGAAGAAATGCTCGGACGCTGCGCATCCTCGCATTCTTCAAACGCCTCCTCGTCTGCAATGAAACATTTTCATGACTTGTAATGTAATATACTATATCCCTATGTTTACTGATAAAAAAAAACTCTCTGTATATATATATATATATATATATATATATATATATATATATATATATACAGGGTGAGTCATCGAAATGCCCGTAGTCGATATCTCCCTTGTTAGTACAGCGCTCATAGGTTAAGCCTGGGAAAAAATTTGGAAGTGGATGAAATTTGGCATAGGGGTAGTATTTTAGTAGGAGAATAGGTTAAAAAAGAGTCCCGCCGCGAAAGCAGTGAAAATTCCGAGAAAATTCAAAAAAATCAAAAAGTCAAAAAAAATTTCCAGACTTTTCCGGTTATATCTCGGAAAATAAGGGAAATTTTTTTTGACTTTTTGATTTTTTTGAATTTTCTCGGAATTTTCACTGCTTTCGCGGCGGGACTCTTTTTTAACCTATTCTCCTACTAAAATACTACCCCTATGCCAAATTTCATCCACTTCCAAATTTTTTCCCAGGCTTAACCTATGAGCGCTGTACTAACAAGGGAGATATCGACTACGGGCATTTCGATGACTCACCCTGTATATATATATATATATATATATATATATATATATATATATATATATATATATATATACAGAGAGTTTTTTTTATCAGTAAACATAGGGATATAGTATATTACATTACAAGTCATGAAAATGTTTCATTGCAGACGAGGAGGCGTTTGAAGAATGCGAGGATGCGCAGCGTCCGAGCATTTCTTCAAAGCCTCCGAGTCAAGCAAAGACATTTTTATGACGCGTGATGTATTCTATTTTTTTAAAAATCGGCAATTAAGCTTAAAATTATAAAAAAAATTAGGTTTGCATAAATCATCAGAGCTGTGACAAATCATCATAGCTGTCACAAATTTTAGAAAAAGTTGTCATGACAAGTAAACAAAGTTGAAAGTAAAAATGACTAGGCATGAAAATGAAATTTTCATGCCTAGTCATGAAAATCTTACTTTCATGCCGCAAATTAGTCTGGAAATGACGATTTTCATGCCGATTTTGAAAAAATTAACATACTAATAAATGAGCCGTTGAAAGTCACAAAATTCAATTTTTGAACCAAATGCTAAATTCACTTCATGTAACACAAATCTACTTCCCGGCAAAATTTGAAAAACATTGCTTTTATATTAGCCACATAGATGTTGTTTATTTGGATAACGTTTTATCGTTAATGTTGAAAGTCAGAATGGTACAAGTTTGACTTAGACCACTCTGTTGTTAAACATACATACGTTTTATTGTTAATTTTGAAAGTCAGAATGGTACAAGTGTGACTTAGACCACTCTGGTGTTAAACATACATAACTTGTATTTGTGTGAACTGTTTTTCGCTGCAAATAAATTGTTTAAAATGAGTTCTAGTGAATGTGACGTTGTGTACAGTGCGAGTGAAAGTGAGTATGAACCAAATGAGCTTGAGGGTTCATAATTGCAGATAGCAATATTGAAGACACCGGACCCCTTGAAATACAAGAAGACTAGTTTTATTTTATAAAAGCATTTGTTGGTTTCATAAAAACAATTTATAATATTTTTTTCTTTCATTAAAATGTAAAAATTACAATATTTTAATATTATTTTATACCCTATTAAAACTTATTTTCCAAAACCCTAAAAGACAGAGTGGTACAAGTCACAAAATAGGCAATAAAAGGTAGTAATTTTTTTTTAAAATGTTAATTTTATTTTTTACAAATTTATGTTGAAGCTATTTTTTAACAAAATTTGCAAAATTAGTTTCAGTTTTCTATTCAGGATTTTCAGACAATAATTTAACTTTAACTCCTTGTATTTCGAAACACAATTTTTGGACTTAGAAATTTAGAAAAATCACGACAGCTAAAGTAAAGAGCATTAAATTCTGAACAAGAAGGGTCCTTACATTTTTCCATAAATGCTGAAGTTGCCGCGTAAAACGCTTTTGAACAAAACACCTTTTTGTTCAAATCTAGTGGCTTCAAACTCCCGAAATTTCAAATATTGAAGCATCACTTTTAGGTTAGCGGTGAGATTACTGGAGATGTACCGATCGGATTTAAAAAATCCAAAGTGGGTTTTGAAGGGAAATGCCTAAGCTTTAAAACTCGTATATTAGAAAGCGATATATGCAGCCAGTAAATTAAAAATAGTCTTTTTCAGAAAAAGAAAATGGATTCTTGAGCACACGATTATAAAACGTTCATATCTTGTGAACGGTTTAATATTAGATGCTGTCCTCGAAGGAATTTGAGGTTCATATTGTCCTCTTTGAAGTGTGCATAATAAAATTGCGTCTAATTACCCCCTTTTCAAAACCGAAGACTTTCAAATTTCGAAAATTCGAGAGCATTTTAGAGATTACGATTTCTCCACATTCGGGATGCTGTTACGTATTTTAAAAATGCGCGAAAAATTCTGAAAATTTTTTAAAATGTTGACAATATCCCCATGTTTCGGACAGCTGCTTTACATTGTGGCCAAACGATGAAGTTTTCTGGATATTTTAAAAAATTATGAAGATAGCGCGAAATTTGGCATTTTTTCTTCTTTTAGATATTATTTTGTAAATGGACCACTTAGAAAGAGTTTGTTGGTTGAAAATTAAAGATTAATGTATCCTCGTTCATTTTCTTATAGTGAAGTAGCTCTCTAATCTCTCGTTTTTAAAGGGCAGCTGTTTCTTTTTGTACTCTCCGAGCAAATTTTTCAAATAAATTTTAGAATAGTAGGTCGTTACTTGTTCTAATGTTATAGAATTTGTCAAGCGTAGATTGTCGACCAAAGTGACAAAATAATATAGGTCAATGAATCTTATATGCTTTTAAACTATCCGCCGTTCAATTACTAAAACATTTAATATCTTACTTATGACTTATATGGCGTTAGTATGTCACCTGTCAATATTTTTTACGCAGAAACAAAAATCAACCGATCATGGATTACAAGATTTTAACGTTTTCCTTAAAAATTTAATTTTTAAATTTTACTACAGTTCTTTAATGCTACAAGATGAAGAAAATTTTTTATAACGTAAGTTGCAAATAACTTTTCCTCTTATTCTCATTACAATTAAACACTATATTTATCAAAATTTAATGAAATTTTTGACATATAAACTTTTTACTCTTCAAGAAATATCACTTCCGGTGAAGATATTTGTACCAAAATCTAATGAGCTCTTCCAATTTATATACAAATGTAAAATACCAAATATCAAAATTTTTGGATAATTCGTATTTGAGTTATCCGACATACACACCGGCCTAATTCGTGCTCATCTACTTAAAACTCACTACCCGATTTTTTGCATGATTCCAATACCTCCCTTACAGGTAAGCGGGAGGTAAAAATATCATTTTTCACAATTCCTTATCATAAACCATATAATTTCTCATTATAATTGCTCGGCTAAACTGAATAAAAATTTACTTTTTTTTTCTCCGCCATTTATTGGCAAAATGGTTTTTTAAATAAAAACTCATGCTATCTTTTTTGTTCAGAATTTAATGCTCTTTACTTTAGCTGTCGTGATTTTTCTAAATTTCCCTTATTTTCCGAGATATAGCCGGAAAAGTCTGGAAAATTTTTTTGACTCGAATTTTCTCGGAATTTTCACTGCTTTCGCGGCGGGACTCATTTTAAAACTATTCTCCTACTAATATACTACCCCTATGCCAAATTTCATCCACTTCCAATTTTTTTCCCAGATTTAGTGAATATTTTACTGCGGGCGCTGATGTCGTTAAAAATACAGCATAAATTTATTAACAGAATTTTTCGTCTACTCAAGGAGCATAACTTAAAATTATTTTCACATATACAGGGTGTTGCATAACGACTTGGCAATAATTGTTCGTCTTTTTTAAATGAAACACCCTATATATTTTTATATATTTTGAATTGTATTTTATTTACCTATACGAAAATATAAGTTTCATTTTAGTTTTCCGCGGCGTTGCCAAGTTATTCAATTTTTTCTCTAAAAAAAGCCGAATACACGTATTGTTTTATAAAGGCGTACTGAAGTTATTTTACTAGTAAAAATTAAGAATTTTCTTTTCTGTACAGCTGTAACTATACTCTTTGTTCTGACACAACTTTTTTTTAATGTTATTATACAGGGTGTTCAATACAGAGAATCAAATTTACTCAATTTCAAATGGCTATAACTCGTCATTTTCAAATGGAACACCCTATATTTTATTATTCTGTTGTGTGTATTTTTGCATCTTCTTATGTTATAAAGAGTGTCCTATGCCTAAAAACATTAATTTAATTAATTTCGAAATTAATGTTTTTAGGCATAGGACACTCTTTATAACTAGAAAATATATTTTGATAGAACGAAGCTAATGAAATCATGCCCTAACTTTGTTTCCTGACACAAAAACGGCTGTAACATACGAACGGATAGAAAAAACGACTTCCGGTTTGAAGCATTCAATTCTATAGACATTTTTCTATCAAATATGTTATTTTCAATTTTTCAGAATGGCCTGGTTTAGCCTCGATTTTAACATAGAAAATTCAGAAAATTTTGTATTTTGTACATTTTTTGTGTTAAATCAACTCTAATTTCTAAACAAATTAAGATATGGACTTCCGGTTTCCGGTATTGGATTCCTTGAACGTTTTTCTATAAGATACATTATTTTAAAAACTTTTAAAGGCCTCTTGGTTGAGCTGATATTCAAAGTTTTTGTGCGAGAAAGAGAAGTGGAGTTTTAGTATTTTTTCGGTTAACTGTCTTTAATCAACTCTAATTTCTGACCGGATTAAGATATCGACTTCCGGTTTCCAAAATCGAATTTGTCGGTCATTTTTCTATAAGATGCATTAATTTAAATTACTTTTAAGGGCCTTAATTAAGCCGCAATTAATTGTTTTCCGTGTAGAGAAAATAGTGACATTTTAGTAATTTTCTTTTGTTTCCTGTCTTTAATCAACTCTAATTTCTGAACAAATTAAGATATTGACTTCCGGTTTCCGGTATTGGATTCCTTGGACATTTTTCTATAAGATAAATTATTTTTAAAACTTTTAAAGTCCTTAGTTAAGCCGCAATTTATTGTTGACACAAAAAGTTTTAAAAATTAACTAACATTTTTTAAATTTCTATATTAAATTGTGGCTAAACCAAGCTCCCCTGAAAACTTTAGAATAATATATTTGATAGAAATATGTCTGTAGAATCGAATGCTTCAAACCGGAAGTCGTTTTTTCTATCCGTTCGCAAGTTACAGCCGTTTTTGTGTCAGGAAACAAAGTTAAGGCATAATTTAATTATCTTCGTTCTACCAAAATATATTTTCCCGTTTTTTTCGTAAACTATTATTTTTGTAAAAAAGTGATAGCATCTTTTTGTAGGAAATTTTATAAGCTACAATATTATAATATCAATATTTACCGTAAAATTTAAAGTTACCGAGTTTTTTTGAAAAAGAATTTTTTTTCCAATATGGCGGCTCGAGCACACTTTCTGCTGATGGGGACTCATCGGAATCTTGAATGTTACATATTTTTTTTATAACTCTCCTACTTTTTTTGTTTATTTTATGCAATTTTCCTGGACTATAATGCCATTATAAATCTTCAATGATTATTTTTTTAGAACTGGAAAAAAATCACTGGACCAAAATGCACGAACATACTACTAAAATAAATAAAAATAATGCCAAAATGTCAGATTTCAAAGAACATATTGAGGAATCTAACGAAATATGCCTTGAGGATCTTCATAGAATTGTGTAAGTCGAAATACATTTTAAAAAAAGTTAAGGTGGATTCATGCAGCCATTTACATTTACATTTAATTTTCATTTAATTTAATTTAAAAGATAAATGTGTGTTAACTCATTAGTCCAGTCAACGAAGGATCATTTTGGGCAAATGACGGTTCAAAATCCGAAAGTTTTGAAACTTTGGAGCATTGTTCGGGAAGGTCTAGTAATGAACATATCAAAAGTCCTGACCCGTAGGTGGTGAGCGGGGGCGTGGGGACCACAAAATGGCTGCCAAAATCTGGTTTTTCTATAATATCTCGTTATCGCTGCATTGTAGAGTACAAGTACTTAATACAAAGTTGTAGAGAATAAAATGTGCTACAACTTTGATACAAAACAATTTTTCTCAGGTCAATGGTTCGCAAGTTATGATAAAGATAAGCGGAGCGTTTTGTTTGCTCTTTGCAAAAATGTTGAATTTTTCCTATTGCAACTGTAACTTTCAAACAGATGAACATATCGACTTCCGGTTTTGGCTAAAGTGTAGAATAGGTGTTTAAAAGGAATTTCGTTTTTTTTGTTTTAGGGCCGATTTTGTTAGTTTTTAGGGTAAAATTTTTTACAACTGTCAACACTGGTTATGCTGAAAAATTAACAGATTAAACATGTGATTTAACGTTTTTATACATTTATGTAATAGAGATATCAATAAATAAATATATTTTTCACAGATATAAGGCTTTTTATTACTTGATTTTCTTAGTTTTCGAAATTATTTGACATAAATACAATATTACATTTGTTTTAGATTAATATAAATTTCAATAGTGTTTGCCATGTTAAAAACATGAATACAAAAAAAATGCGAGTTTGTGCGGCTCTAGTACAGTTTTGTTAGCTTTGTTAGTGTAGCAAATACCAAAACCGAGTTTGTGGGGCTCTATTACGGTTTTGTTAGCTTTGTTAGTGTAGTAAATACCAAAACCGAGTTTGTGGGGCTTTATTTTTAGCCATTTTGACAGATTGAGGTTAACCAAAAAAATTTCATTTTCTTCAAAAAATCATCTTAAAAACACTCTTCCGCGGTCTAATTTTGCTTGTTTAGGTCATATTTAAGCATAATAAACGATCTCCTAAAAAAACGCATTTTCTCTTAAACACCTATTCTACATTCCAGCCCCGGTTTTAAATATTCAATTTAGCAGACATTTTTCTATCCAAATTATAAATTTCAGATTTTGGGGACCCTTGTATAGCAACATTTTTTTAAAAAAATGTAAATAATTTTTAATTTTTTTTAAATTGTTGTGATTTTCTTACTATAATTTCTGAACTAATTGAGATAACGACTTCCGGTTTCCGGAATTGAATTTCTTAGACAATTTCCTATAATATACATTATATTAAAAAAATTTATAGGCCTTGGTTAAGCTAAAATTTTAAGTTTTTTTCGAAGAGAAAATGGTAAAATTTTGGCATTTTAAAAATTTCTTGTGTTTAATCAGCTCTATATTATAAACGAATTGAGATATCGACTTCCGGGTTCCGGAATTGAATTTCTTAGACAATTTCCTATAATATGCATTATATTAAATTTTTTTATAGGCCTTGGTTAAGCTAAAATTTTATGTTTTTTTCGAAGAGAAAATGGTAAAATTTTGGCATTTTAAAAATTTCTTGTGTTTAATCAGCTCTATATTATAAACGAATTGAGATATCGACTTTCGGGTTCCGGAATTGAATTTATTAGACAATTTCCTATAATATACATTATATTAAAAAAAATTATAGACCTTGGTTAAGCTAAAATTTAAAGTTTTTTTCGAAGAGAAAATGGTAAAATTTTAATATTTTTAAAATTTCTTGTGTTTAATCAGCTCTATAATTATAAACTAATTGAGATTGAGATTTCATATTATTGATGAATAAAATCTGAGTAGGACTGAACAATATTACAAGACTATTATTGACTGGACTATAATACAGAGCTGATTAAACACAAGAAATTTTAAAAATATCAAAATTTTACCATTTTCTCTTCGACAAAAACTTTAAATTTTAGCTTAACCAAGGCCTATAAAAAAATTTAATATAATATGTATATTATAGGAAATTGTCTAAGAAATTCAATTCCGGAAACAGGAAGTCGTTATCTCAATTAGTTCAGAAATTATAGTAAGAAAATCACAAAATATTAAATCAAAAATTAAAAATTATTTACATTTAAAAAAAAAATGTTACTATACAAGGGTCCCCAAAATCTGAAATTTATAATTTGGATAGAAAAATGTCTGCTAAATTGAATATTTAAAACCGGAAGTCGATATATGTTCATCTGTTTGAAAGTTACAGTTGCAATAGGAAAAATTCAACATTTTTGCAAAGAGCAAACAAAACGCTCCGCTTGTCTTTATCATAACTTGCGAACCATTGATCTGAGAAAAAATTGTTTTATATCAAAGTTGTAGCAAATTTTATTCTCTACAGCTTTGTAATAAGTACTTGTACTCTACAATGCAGCGATAACGAGATATTATAGAAAAACCAGATTTTGGCAGCCATTTTGTGGTCCCCACGCCCCCGCTCACCATCTACGGGTCAGGCAGGACTTTTGATATGTTCATTACTAGACCTTCCCGAACAATGCTACAAAGTTTCAAAACTTTCGGATTTTGAACCGTCATTTTTCCTATTTTGACTGTACTACATGCACCATTCTTACTTATGTTTTCAAATGCGACATTGTTACCATAGTTATCTTTTAAATTAAATTAAATTAAAATTAAATGTAAATGTAAACGGCTGCATGAATCCGCCTTTAGAAGAATACCTATGTTAAAAATTATATTATTGTTTTCCGGGTTAAATTTTTCGTGTGAAACATGGTATTGAAAATTAGATTTCTGTTACTTTGTAGGTACCTAATGTTAGGTCGAAATATGTAATAAAAATTATTTAAAAATTATATGTTTATTAGCAAATTGAGACAGATAATTTTATGTAACGTCATTATCTTGAACAGGAGAAAGGAAGCATATTAAGAATGTAAACTGTGGTTGGCCGTTTTAGCTTATTTTGTGTCGGTACCATTAGACCGGGAGCTGGCTGCAAAAAATCTTAAAAAGTTAAAACTTATATATAGAGATCATCCATAAAATCTTTTGGTGCCTGGACGCAACTTGTGCAATGTCCTCTTTCCTGAACATTTTTTTGGATAGTAACAGTAGATACCCATTGAGAAACAGCTTCAAATTTTTCTTAAAATGTAGCTTTTAGTGCATGAGCCAAACCCGAAAATGAGCTAAATTGGCACCACCTGAGATGGCAAATGCTGACTATAATTTTTTTGTTCAGTTTTATGCGTAGACCAAGAATATATGTCATAGCAATCTCTAAGTAGTAGCTTTATGGCACAAAATAACGATTTTTGTAGTAAGTAGTGATTTTTCTTCTTACCCAATTATAAAAAAGTACCAATCAAGATGGCACATGCTATCATTGTTTTTATTTTTCAGTTTTGTGTTTAGATCAAGAATAATATATGATAGCATGGACTATGGAGTAGCTTTTTGCAGTAAAAAAAACAATTTAAAAAAAATAAAGACATTTTAGTATTTTTAAATTTTTGTGTGTTTATTAAACTCTAATTTCTAAACGGATAAAGATATCGACTTCCGCTTTGCGGCGTTGGATTACTTAGTAAATTTTATGTAATATACATTATATGAATTTTTTGTTAGGCTCTTGATAACCCAAAATTTAATTAATACCTTCAAGTGAAAATTACAAATTTTAAATATTTTTTGTGTTTAATCAACTCTACTTTCTGAACGGTTAATGATATCGACTTCAGGTTTACGGCGTTGGATCCCTTAGTAAATTTTACGTAGGATACATTATATTAAATAAAGTGACAGTTAAAGTGAAAATTGCAAAATTTACGAATTTTAAATATTTTTTTGTGTTTAATCAACTCTATTTTCTGAATGGAAAAAGATATCGACTTCCGGTTTGCGGAATTAGATTCCTTAGTAAATTTTACGTTAGATCCGTTATATTACATTTTTGGTCACTGACAGCAAAAAAACGGTGTTTTTCTATGATGATAGGGAGGAGGTAAAATGAGTTTGACCGAAGATCGGCTCACACAGCTGTAAAGTAGAGATATTGAGCTTTTTAAAACTCTACTCTTCATCGATATTGGCTCATCGGAGTTATAACCTAAAATACTAAAAAAGCACTTTAAATTTCAAATGCTCATAACTTTGGATCAAATCATCGTAGAAATTTGTTCTTTTTTGAACTTAAGGGAAATTGTGTGAACTTTAATGTCCTTACCTTGAATATGGTCTACAATTTTTTTGGCAATCCGTGCAAGTTGTTAAAGTTGAACATTTTTTTCAGTCAAAAACTTTTTTTTCTATGGTGGTTTACGGGACATGAGATGTATCGAATGTGGCTTTCAGGGACACCATTCGAAAGAGGAGACTTTGATCTTTTTTAAACTCAAAGTATTATTGATTTTGGGTCAAATGCAACCGAGTTATCATGGTTTGAAAATTGGACATTTTTCGTCAACAAAAAAATGTTCCCCTAATTTTTTCCTCGAGTGTATGAGAAAAAAACATTTGTGTCTGGTTAAATCTTGTGCTAATGCCTTGGCACAAAACTTTATTTTTCTCAAAGTATTGTGACACTACTAATACAACTTTTTATAGAAGTATCAAAGGCTCTCACAGACAGGCGCGGCCAGCGGTGGTGGCCTGTTGTCTTTGCTCTTAGTACTATGAGTTGCTCACACATACGCGGCTGCGACGCGATCTGTACGCGGCCGGCCGCAGCCGTAAACTCCGCCCCCTCTGCGACCGCGTCTGTTTGCCCTTGTACGCGGTTACCGTAGCGGCCAGTTGTTGATGCTGTGAAAATGTTTTAATTTAACATATAATCCAGTGCAATTTATTATTATTATTTCAGTGTTTGTATATTGTACATAGATCTTTTCTCGTAAATAATTAATAAATCTTCTGTATTCAGAAAATAATTTTATTAAGCGTTAATAAAGTTTGTACTTTTATTAAAAATCATTTGATTTGGTCCACCTATGGTTTTTGTTGATTTTGATTCTGTAATCCCTAACTGTTTATTACAACACAGACTCGCCAAATTATTCCGCGCGAACTGTACTTACTTATATTATGAAAAAGATGAATTCAGCAAGGTTGTCCCTCAATGCTTATTTAACCATTAATTCCTGAAATCAATAATAGTGAAATAAATATCGTGTAAATAAATCGTAGTATTAGGTGTTTAAATAAATAATCTTAGTGCTTAAGTATTTAATAATAATTGTACATAATATAAGATTTTGGATTCAATATAAACTACAATTCTTAATATTCACTTAGTGTTTATTTAATTATAATGTTAGTTACTATTATTATCTTTTTATCATTAATTTTCCTTAATTAAATTAGTTACTTATATAAATATTCGAATTTCTTTGATTTTTGTGCACTACATCGAAATAAATAAAACGGTACATAATTAACAATGCTTAAACGGTTATTTTGAAAACTTAGCTGATGTGAAGAACAGTTGTACAGAAACAGATGCTAATAGCATGTGACTTTGAGAAAGAGAAAGATTTGTGCCAAGGCATTAGCACAAGATTTAACCAGGCACAAATGTTTTTTCTTATAGAATAATGTTCAAACTTTAATTTGGTTAAAAATTAAAGCTATTTCTCGATAGGTACAGCAACGTGCCAAATTTTTTAAGTATTGTGTCAAGCCATTAGCACAAGATTGAACGAGGCACAATTTTTTAAATTTTTTAATTCTGTAAAAGCTACATTTTAAGAGTAATTTAAAGCTGTTTCTCTATGGGCACTGTTACTATCCAAAAAATCTGATGTGTCCACCACAGTACTTCCCCGACTATAAGTTTTAATAACTTGCTTTCGTAACGCCTTTAATTTTATGCTTTATTCAGCAAAATTTAAATAAATTTGTAGAAAAAAGTAGATGCCCACAAACGTGAAGTGTAATTTATATTAAGGGATGAAATCCAAGGAAGGTTTTCAAGTAAAAGCGTCTTTCTTCACTTTCTTTATTTATATAATAGGTCGACACAACAAAGACAGATCTCGATTTGTGTTATATGTGTTTTTTGTATTGGACGTAGCCAATTGGTATTGACACTAATTGTATATTACTTTGTAGTCTTGTCCTGAAGATGGATATTATAATATCCGAAACCGGTCGACCTATTATATAAATAAAGAAAGTCTTCTATGACAACGCGCAATAAAATGTTTTTTTGCTTGGTTCTCAGTAACAATCAACTTTACGTTGACAATAGATTTGTTTAGTGTGACGTCACTTTCTGGTTCCAAACAAGAAAATGGCCACTCGTTGCTAAGGTAGTTGCTATGCTAGTCGATATACAACAGTTTGGTTTGTCAATCAAAAATCATTTATAAAATAAATTATTACTGAACTAAACTTTATTACGTGTTTTAAAGACACTTTAAAACAATTAAATCTCAAAATAATTTTAAAAACGCAGTTATTGTCAAACAGCAAACGTCAAACCAGCCTGTTTTACCGACTTGCATAGCAACGGTCTTAGCAACGAACGGCCAAATTCTTGTTTGGAACCAGTGTGACGTAACCACTAAACAAGTCTATTGAAAGCATAAATAATATAAACTTTTCATAGTAATAGTCGTAGATAAAAGATTTTATGGATGATTTCTATAAGTACTAACTTTTTAATATCATTTTATTCTGTTTCTCGATCGGCCAGCTTTTTTGCAGCCAGCTCGTGGACTTTTACGGCCAGCCGTCCCTACATCACTATTAATATTCAATTATTATTTTTGGGCTTGCTGGTAAAATTTATGTCAAAATAAAAAATACGTGTTATATATTTTAATCTCTTCTTTAAATAAATTTAATAAAAAAGTCATGCAAATAGCCCATTTCACTAACCCTTTTACTATAAAATAGTGACATTTAAAATCATAACAAATACAGGGTGATTCACAACTTCGTGCATATATTTTATTGGATATAGTACTTACTCACTGATCTAGGAACAAAAATATAATTTTTAAAATTCGTAAATTTAAGGGCAGATTTTGTAAGGAACACATTTTTGAAACCACTGGATTGAACTATTGAATTTTAATGAATAATGCAAGGGCCAGACAGTTAAAAATTAAATGAACTTATAAAATTCCATACGGAATAGTGGCGCAAAACTACTTGATTTAAAAACCTGTAAATTAAATTTGCGAATATCAGTTCCATATTCAGTGGCATTAAAATATATGCACGAAGTTGAGAATCACCCTGTATAAAGTAAAACAACTATCCCAACCATTTTTCCCTCTTCTAGAAATGAGGCAGAAAGATTTATGTCAAAAATCACAATGGAAGCTGCAGAAGAGCAAGAAATTTTAGTTGAAGATGCAAAAAATATAACAATCCAGTATCAAACTTTACTAGAGGAGAACCTACGTCGCGAAAAGGCTTTAAGAATAAAAAGATACAAAACTGAAACTGTGTTAGCGGGCTGGCTGGCAAAATTTGATCAGGATATTGGAGACCTACAGGAAAAACTTGAAGAACAGCAGAATGGGTAAGAAAAACAGGCAAATTTAACAATGGGGTCGTTTACCAATTTTTTTAAAAATTTTTAAATTAATTTTCAGGTATTAATATTCCCAAAAATATAATTTTCACCTTTTAAAAGTGCTAAATATAAGTGAAAACATATTTTTTTATGTCGCTCAGTTTAAAACGCCTCAAACTTCTGACGACAAACATTTCGGTGAAGTCTCCGTCTAACGCTGAACAAAACGGCGTGGCCTTGCCGCCTTGCGAAATGTTTCACGTCACACCTGCAGCCGCTATGTTAATGCCTTCGAAAAACGCCTATTTCAAAGCTTAAATACTTGCGTATTATTGAATTTTCAAGAATTTTAAATTTACTAATAGTAAAATATTATGTTCTTATTTTCAATACTCGTATTTGGTAAAAATTATTAAAAAAAATTCCGGAGTAATCGACGCCAGATAAAGAAAATGATTAGAACGACATTCAGCTAATCTCCATCTAGAATTACTAATGAATTAATAATAGGTATATTATTTAATTTAAAAATCTGATGTGACCACCACAGTACTTCCCCGACCATAAATTTAACATAAGCGCTGTCAAAGTGACAGCTGTCAGACACAACTGTCAATGTCGAAGTAATAGCAGTCATTACGTGACGTTTAAAATTCGAGATTTTAATTGTATTTATTATAAGAAGTTTAGACATAATACAAGCTATAATGTAAATTAAATTAAGTAAAAGTTTACAATATTTTCATACTACTATTTAATCAATAAAGTTGATACCTACCGTTGATTGTATTGACGAACTTAAAACTAACTTTTTTTTGTAAAAAGCTTAATTATAAAATTAGGGTCAAAATTCGTACGTGTTCTCAAGTTATCGTGCTTACGGACAGACCGCCTGTTTTAAATTATATTTTTTGGGTTCAGTAGGGTCTGAGGTAGGGTATAAAACGTGAAGAATCATCAAAATCTTGAACTCGAACTCGAACGATTACAATACTACTTCCCCTATTATACAGGGTGTTTCATAACTTCGAGTAGGTACATATTACGTTAAATAATGTATACCGTGAGTTTTATTTAACGTGAAAAATGGGATCTTTCATATCCATGGTTACGAATTTGACAGCAATGTATTAGAGCGATTCATTTAAAATAGAACATAGTCTGCGCTGTCATTATCAAGTAATATTACCCGCCAATTAGGGTTGTGTTGTTGAAAATAAGGTATACAATTGAAAAAAATCTGACGTGGACACCACATGACTTCCTTGTACGCCTTGTGTGTTCATACTTTTCTTAATAACTAAAATGTAGAATAATATAAAAAATTCTTTTAACTTATTATACTAGTATACTCACAAATATATTTTAGTCATTTTATTTAAACTGCAGAAGAAGATATAAAGCATATTTTACTATTGTCACTGTCATGTCATAATCATTTAAATTTTACGTAGTAACAAATGTTAATCGATCATGGACTACAAGATAAAGAAATACTAAATTAAAAATATATACTTTAATTATTCCTAAATGATACCAGATACAAAAATATTTATAAAATACCGATTTTAGGTAATAATCACATAATCTTTCATTTAAAATAAAAAAAATTGTCTTAAATTAAATATTTATCGAAATATTTTAAAAAAGTACTACTTCCGGTTTGTAGACTGAAACCAAAAATAGGAGGTGCACAACTAGATGCTATAACAGTCCTAAATACAAAATTTCAACTTTCTACGTCTAACCGTATTTGAGTTATGCGACACACATACGTCCGTCTGTCCGTACGTACAGACGTCACGTCGAAACTAGTCATAATGGATTCAGAAAAGGTCAAAACGGATATTTCCGTCAAAATCTGAGAACCGAAATTTTTCGCGATTACAATACTTCCTTACTATGTACAAGGAAGTAAAAAGGTGCAAATGATACGTTGGTATAAAGCAGATGTTAGCCTCAGAATTTGTTATAAATTGTATTCTGAAAAAATATCTATTAAATGTTTATATTTCTTGCAACTTTTTTCATATTTAAAATGATTAGAAATACATACACATTTCATTTGCTATGTTATATTTTAAATGAAACGCTCTAATACATTGCTGTCAAATTCGTAACCATGGATATGAAAGATCCCATGTTTCACGTTAAATAAAACTCACGGTATGTTGTTTGATATGCTGATTACGAATCAAAAAGAATTTTTTAGGTGGCTATTGCATAAATAGTTGTTTAATGCTGGGTCCACACTTGAACATTTTAGTCCGAACGAACAGAACGAACTGAACGCGCAGAGCAGAATACTCTGAACAAAAGCTCGTTGCGTTCGGCAGATTCGCCGAATTATTGGTTTTCCAACATGCTTGAAGCATTCGCAGTGAATGTCAATAATGGATTCCAATTTGACGGTAGCATTTGGTGTTTTTTAAATTATTTGTAAGCTAGAAAAAAAATAAGAAAAGGCGAAGAAATATGGGCTAAGAATAAAATGCTAACATTGCTGACCTTGTGTATTCTTCGTTAAATTTGTGGCTTCTGGCGTAAATATAAGGCGTTTTATATGTATGCCAGGTAATTTAATTTTGCTGACTGCTAAAAACTTTAAAATGACATGCTGACAATTGCAGAACATGTTTATTTTCTATCAATATTCTGATATTTGGCATAATTATAAAAATTTAAAGTGTTTTATATATAAACCAAGTAATTCAATTTAGTTAACCGCTAAAAATTTAAGCTGACCTACACTGACCACAAATTTAACTAAGAATACACAAGTTCAGCATTTTTTTGGGTCAGCATTTTATTTATATATCCAGAAATGGGTAATAGGGCACTTTATTATTTCACCTATTCTCATCCAAGCGTCATGTTTCTTTTAACTTATTGTAATAAAACCCATACTTAGGGTTCCATAAGACATGGTGTTGCTCATAAATGTCTATTAATTACACTTTTCCCTGTCCCATTCCATTTTCAACACACAATAATTTATAATAACCTTCAAATACACACGATACAGCTGTCTATGTTTATACAACGAATGCTGCGATCAAGGCGATCAGCACGAACGGTGCGAATTCCCGTCAACTGAATGATTCGGCGAACAATTGTTTTCTTTGAGCAAGTCCGATTTACCGACAAGCAACGGAAAACATTTGGCTCGTTCGGTTCGGCTCGGAGAGACGTCCACACTTGGCGAATTCGGCTTGCGCGTACTGCTTGTTCGGTTCGTTCGGACTAAAATGTTCAAGTGTGGACCCAGCATTACGTATCCTTTGACAGCCGTAAAGTGTCACATTTTTTGACATCTGTCAAAATGACTACTTTACGGCTGCATTTACGTCACGGCCGCTTTTACTTCACGGCCGCATTTACCTACTTTACGGACACTAAATAACAAATTTATTTAATTTTAAATGGTAAATATATTTAGAAGTAATTACCTACTTAGTTAGCCTAAATTATATAAATAAAAATTTTTATGATACCGTAAAACCATACAACATTGAACACTTTCCAGATATTATTGGTTATATCTCAAAATCTGCCGCACATAAAGAGAAATAAAAAATACTGTCATAGGGGCTCCAGTATAGAGTATGACTCTGACACAAAATAAATATAAATTTTGAATTCTTTATAATAATAAAAAAATAAAATGTGTAGTGTTCAAAGTTGATCTCAAATTGGACAACTTTGAACACCCATGTTTTAACTACAGTTTTCAAAGCTATTTCGTTTTAAATACATCATTGAATATTGTTATTCTTAAAAAAAAATTTATCCACGAACTCGTCCACGAATGAATCTATTTTTAGGGCTTCTAACAAGGAAAACAGCATTTTATATTATGAAATGATTTATTTTACCGTTGTAAATCTTATAAATTAAGAAACAAGTAACATTATGTATAAAAAATAGCATAAATAGATAGTATGAACTATTTAAAGTTGAATAACAATTCAGTCTCATCTTTAGTAGATATACAGGTTGGTGGAGGTGAAATGCGAACATAGGGAACATACATGACAATCGAACTTTCATGCCAGGTATCTTGATATATTTTGTAGTAGTGTCACAAAACGAAGTAATGTGAATTTGTGTGGCAAAAAGAGTAATCAATAACAGAAATAATAATAAAATCTAAAAGTGCATGTAAACTTTCTCGTTCTGCTCGTACACATACATTATTATGCAAAGAAAATATTTTAATGAAAATTAAAATTTCAATAATATGACATCTACTTTGACATTGACAGTACTTATTCCACGTATATCAAGATGCCTAGCATGATAACTCCATTGTCATATATTTCCCTATGTTCGCATTTCAACTCCACCAACCTGTATACTTATAATTATAGGCATATATTTCAATCGAATAAAACATTTGAATGCAGTGATTTAAGATATCTTTGCTTGTTTTTTTTTCGGTAAAATTACCACCCCGCTTATCAATTTCAGGATCTAATAAAGCCATTTTTGGCCAAAAAAATTAAATGGCGTGTTTCCTGATATTCTATCAAAAAAGACAGATACTATCGTCATCTATTGTTTTAGTAATTTTGCCAACAAAGGTCAGTTATAGCTTTTGACTTTAAATTCACTACGAAAATAATACTAGTGGGTATTTCATTGCTAAAACAACAATAAACCGGCATTTAAATTTTTAACTACACCTTTGAACTGTCCTCGAAACAGTGTTCAAAGTTGTCGAATTTTGACCTAAAAAGCACCGACTTTAAACAAAAAATTATATCTCTGGTAAATATAATTCTAATTAACTACATTAGGTCTCAAAATTATCTCAATACATAAGGTTACTGGAAATCAATTACTTTGATACAGCGAGAAATTATTTTACTGTACTGGCAAGTAGAAGTTTGTACACATTGAAAAACAATGTTTTTTTGACTTTTGAAAACACCGGTAAACTGAAGTGTAGTTGGTCATAAAATAAACTCAAATGATGCCTACCTACTTCGAAAAATATTATTAATTTCATATTTACGTTGAAAATGGGGTAAAATTAAAAACTACTGATGCCTTATACGAAATAAACAAAATGCAAAAATGTTCAAAGTTGTATTCGAGTTCAAAGTTGTATGGTTTTACGGTACTAAGAAACTTTTTTTTTACATAAAATTATATATTTTTGTGATAGCCACCTAAAAAATGTTGTGTGCACCTCGGCTTAAAAGTGTTTTTAGCCTCACCTGAATTGCTGACCTCGGCCTACACCTCGGCTGCAAACTTCAGATTCGGCCAAAAAAGATCACTTTTACAGCCTTGATACACAAATAACTATTATTTAACATAAGCTCTGGCAAAGCGACAGCTGTCAGTCTCAAAGTGTCATCTGTCAATGTTGAAGTAACAGCAGTCATTGCGTGACGCTTAAAATTCGAGATTTTAATTGCATTTATTATAAGAAGTTTAGACATAATACAAGCTAATGTAAATTAAATTAAGTAAACGTTTACAATATTTTCATACTATACTATTTAATCAACAAAGTTGATACCACTGATTGTATTGACGAACTTGAAACTAACTTTTTTTGTAAAAAGCTTAATTATAAAATTCCGGTCAAAATTCGTACGTGTGCACAAGTTATGGTGCTTATATTTTATATAAAATATTATTTTAATCCATTAAATATTGATATTTAGAACTGGAAAAAATAAGATATTATTTAAACATATGAATGAAAATTTAGTTATTTAGTTTAATATCTCCCATTCATCAATTATATATGAAATATTAAGTAAGCCCATTTGTGGGCCCCCAAAAGTTTTGACACTTTGTTCAGTTAAGTTACTAAATACAAGGAGTTAAAATGTGAAAAAATTTATCCCGTATGTTTTACCGTTTCCGCGTAAGAATAATAGGCCCCATTTAACGTATGTACCTGAAATTATGAAACAACCTCTATAAGCCCTAAGCCGGGGAAGTAAAAACTTGTTACCTACTTTAATAGCATTAGAATTTCACGAAATACAAATTAATTTATGTCGGTATTTTAATATTACGAATTATTGCCATATAGTCCAGGCGAACTAGCATCTATCGGCGACAAAGTTAAAAGAGAATTTTTTTTTTCATAGGAATGTTGTAATTGACTTCCTAACTAACACACTAAAAGTTCCCATCGATCCGCCTTGTGCTAAGTCCACCATCTTGAAAAAATGGTGGAACAAGACGACTTTTCCCCGGTTTTTTGTAATTATCTCGAAAATGGGTAATTTTAAGCAAAAATCCTTAATACCAAACAGAAAGAGCATGAAATTTCCTTCAAGATAGTCCCATTTGTTTTTACGGTATTCATACATATTTTGAAAAAATCGTAAATAAATATTTTTATAATTCTAACAATCTAAGCCGATTTGATTAAATCATGATTTTATTCTCATATTACACAAAAACGACTGTAATTTATTAACGGATAATAATTTTGAATTCTGGATTTCAGTATTCGATTCTAAACTTATTTTTCTATAATAATAATTTAATAATAGACATTTTAAGACGCCAGTTTAGAAAAAACTTAAACATATTTTCAAAATCACAAAAATATATTTTAATCACTTCTTTAAAATTTTGTGTTTAATTTCTGTCCGGATTAAGATATTGACTTCCGGTCTCAGGTACATTAATTTTTATACTACGCAAAATTATTTAAAAAATTTCAAGGACCCTGATTAAGTTGAAAATTAAAAAATTTGTACACGGGAATATTAAGAAATTTTAGTATTTTTATTATTAAATATGATTAATCACCTGTAATTTCTGAAGTAATTGAGATATCGATTTGTGGTTAGCGGCATTGGATTTTTCGAGTTTTTTTCAATAAATCAAAATGATTTTTAAACTTAAAATGGTTTGAATCAGGTCGAACTTTTAAGATTTTCTTGGAGAGAGATCAATAAAATTTTAATATATTTTTTAAAAGTTGTACTTAAATAACTGTTTTTCCTGAACGGACAAAGATATTCACATTCAGTTTTCAGCATCATATTTTTGAAACATTTCTTTTTAAGATTTTGAACGCCAGAAGTCATTATCTTAATCTGGACAGAAATTAAACACAAAATTTTAAAGAAGTGACTAAAATACATTTTTATGATTTTGAAAATATGTTTAATTTTTTTCGAAACTGGCGTCTTAAAATTTCTATTATGAAATTATTATTATAGAAAAATATGTTAAGAATCGAATACTGAAATCCCGTTTTTGTGTAATATGAGAAAAAAATCATGATTTAATCAAATCGGCTTAGATTGTTAGAATTATAAAAATATTTATTTACGATTTTTTCAAAATCTGTATGAATACAGTAAAAACAAATGGGACTATCTTGAAGGTAATTTCATGCTCTTTCTGTTTGGTATTAGGGATTTTTGCTTAAAATTAACCATTTTCGAGATAATTGCAAAAAAACGGAGAAAAGTCAGGTCCGTGAAGTTGGCGTATACATTAAAAGATATTGGATAAACGAATAGTTATATTAAATTTGCTCATTTTTTGCTAAAAATTGCTAATAGTTTTACATTTTTTGCTCTGCCCGTTTTAAAGTTATTTCCCATTTAACCTATATACGCTAACTTCACGTGGCGTATACATGGGGTAAAATTTCAAATTTGTTAACACTATCTTTTTTTGCTCATTTTTTGCTATTTATTGCCGTATTGATGACATTTTTTTCTGTTGTCCTTCATTAGTTATAAACAAAAAACCTTTCTATACGCTAACTTCACGTTGCGTATACATAGCGTAAAATTAATTTTTTTTCTATACTATAATAATTTGCTCATTTTTTGCTATTTATTGCTGTATTGATGAAATTTTTTGCTGGTGTCCTTCGTTTGTTATAAACAAAAATCCATTGTATACGCTAACTTCACGTTGCGTATACATAGTGTAAAATTAAAACTTTTTTAAGCCTATAATATTTTGCTCATTTTTTGCTATTTATTGCTATATTAATGACAATTTTTGCTGTTCTCATTTATTTGTTATAAATTAAATTAGCTGTTGTATATGCTTTTTCTCGGTTCTCTTATGCATAAATTAAATACACAGATAGTATAAAATTAAAACTATCTTAATGCTATATTTTGCTCATTTGATTTGCTATTGCTATATTCATGAAAAGTTTTGATGTTCTCATTTATTTGTTATAAATTAAAATAGCTAGTGCAAGTAACGCTTTTCTACCGCGTTCTCTAAAGATATGTATTCTCATTATTTATTAGTTAAGTACCTATAATTATAATTTTAAATATAATTCTTTATTATTTTATAACATTTTGCTTATTTTTGATATTCTCATTAATTTGTTATAAAATAAAATATCCATTGTACGCGTTTTCTCCGTACTGTAAGTAGCTATGCAAAATGCACACAGCCATAGTGTAAAATTAATACATTAGGTCAGTGACGTGGCGTGGTGTTGGAAAGAAGGGAAGCACTTTTGACATAAACAGTATATTTTTTAAAAGCCTTTATATCAAAAATTTAAAATATATTCTTTTCAAGGATCCATAATCACTATAAATGGCATAAGAAATACAGAGAGTTTTTTTTATAAGTAAACATAGGGCATGTCATTACCATAGTTACAGTGTTACTGGATGACAGCAATGCATTAGAGCGTTTTTACCTCTCGCCTAGAGAGGTATAGGGATCGTGAAAAAATTCGATGTCGAGATTTTTGTCAATAAGCACGTTTTAGCACCTTTAGAACCTATTTTGACTATTTTCACGATGATGTCTGTGTGTGTGTGTGTGTGTGTGTGTGTGTGTGTGTGTGTGTGTGTGTGTGTGTGTGTGTGTGTGTGTGTGTGTGTGTGTGTGTGTGTGTGTGTGTGTGTGTGTGTGTGTGTGTGTGTGTGTGTGTGTGTGTGTGTGTGTGTGTGTGTGTGTGTGTGTGTGTGTGTGTGTGTGTGTGTGTGTGTGTGTGTGTGTGTGTGTGTGTGTGTGTGTGTGTGTGTGTGTGTGTGTGTGTGTGTGTGTGTGTGTGTGTGTGTGTGTGTGTGTGTGTGTGTGTGTGTGTGTGTGTGTGTGTGTGTGTGTGTGTGTGTGTGTGTGTGTGTGTGTGTGTGTGTGTGTGTGTGTGTGTGTGTGTGTGTGTGTGTGTGTGTGTGTGTGTGTGTGTGTGTGTGTGTGTGTGTGTGTGTGTGTGTGTGTGTGTGTGTGTGTGTGTGTGTGTGTGTGTGTGTGTGTGTGTGTGTGTGTGTGTGTGTGTGTGTGTGTGTGTGTGTGTGTGTGTGTGTGTGTGTGTGTGTGTGTGTGTGTGTGTGTGTGTGTGTGTGTGTGTGTGTGTGTGTGTGTGTGTGTGTGTGTGTGTGTGTGTGTGTGTGTGTGTGTGTGTGTGTGTGTGTGTGTGTGTGTGTGTGTGTGTGTGTGTGTGTGTGTGTGTGTGTGTGTGTGTGTGTGTGTGTGTGTGTGTGTGTGTGTGTGTGTGTGTGTGTGTGTGTGTGTGTGTGTGTGTGTGTGTGTGTGTGTGTGTGTGTGTGTGTGTGTGTGTGTGTGTGTGTGTGTGTGTGTGTGTGTGTGTGTGTGTGTGTGTGTGTGTGTGTGTGTGTGTGTGTGTGTGTGTGTGTGTCTGTATGTGCGCCTACTATAGTCTTTCGTTCTGATTCATTATCTCAAATTCTACTGAAAATAAAATTCTAATATTTTGCAATATACATTTATATATGTTAATGAAGAGCTGATAAGATTTTGGTAAAAATCTGTCAACCGGAAATGGTATTTCATTTTTTGCAAAAAACATATCAAATACTGCGATAGTTACAATTTGTCATTCGACATTTGAAAGAACAAATTATCTTTTACAATATTTATTTAACATCGTTTCTATATCTCTTACCAATAAAGGAAAATTAATTTTCAAAAATTTGTAATTTTACCTACCACGATTTGTAAATCATAATATAGGAAAAAAATTAAAAACAAAAATGAATATGTCAATGTGACAGATGAACAGACGTATACACAATTTCTGAAATGTTTGTGGCACCATTTTAAAAGAAATGTAAATATTATTAACAACTGAACATAATGTAATAAGGTAATAATAAAGTTAAATTTATTTTTATCTATAAAGAGCTAATTAAAGAACTAAGAACTATAAAATTATTTTCGAAAACTAAAATCAAATTCACATAAATTACAGTGTTAAGGCGAGAGGTCGTGTGCTGGCCACATCAGATTTTTTTTATCAGTAAACATAGGGATAATTAACATACGAAAATAAATATGAAATATAAATTAAAGAAATGATAAATTATTTATTTATGTTTTCTACACTTAAGAACTAGGTAGATACATTAAACTAATCAGAATTAAAGAACTAGGTAGACACTTAAAAATAATGTGTACAATGACAGAATGAATGTTGAACAATTAAAAAATCGGATTAGTGCTGTTTCCCAAAATATTACTGCCCAGCAAATGCTATAAATTATTTTTATAATCGTTTAGGATATTGGTTAGAAGTTAATGGTTCCAATTTTGAACATTTAATTCGATTACAAAAATTCTCATTAGTTTAATGTAGGTATCTACCTAGTTCTTAAGTGTAGAAAATATAAATAAATAATTTATCATTTCTTTAATTTATATTTCATATTTATTTTAGTATGTAATTATCCCTATGTTTACTGATAAAAAAGACGATCCAATACATTGCTGTCATTCTGTAACACTGTAACTATGGTAATGACATGCCCTATGTTTACTAATAAAAAAAACTCCCGGTATATTTACTAACATCATCAATGAATAATAAACATTAAACCGCGAATGTGTATCTCCCCCCGCACAGAAACGCACCTGACTCTGACTGCTTTCAAAGTTCAAACCCATGCTTCAAACTTTGACGAACAGTATTTTTCGGAATGAAAATATTTTTGATTTAAAATATTGAATAAACTTCCTTTATTAGTTTTATTTTAGATATATATATATATATATATATATATATATATATATATATATATATATATATATATATATATATATATATATATATATATATATATATATATATATATATATATATATATATATATATAGTATTTTTCGGAATGAAAATATTTTTGATTTAAAATATTGAATAAACTTCCTTTATTAGTTTTATTTTAGATATATATATATATATATATATATATATATATATATATATATATATATATATATATATATATATATATATATATATATCTAAAATAAAACTAATAAAGGAAGTTTATTCAATATTTTAAATCAAAAATATTTTCATTCCGAAAAATACTGTTCGTCAAAGTTTGAAGCATGGGTTTGAACTTTGAAAGCAGTCAGAGTCAGGTGCGTTTCTGTGCGGGGGGAGATACACATTCGCGGTTTAATGTTTATTATTCATTGATGATGTTAGTAAATATATTTCTTATGCCATTTATAGTGATTATGGATCCTTGAAAAGAATATATTTTAAATTTTTGATATAAAGGCTTTTAAAAAATATACTGTTTATGTCAAAAGTGCTTCCCTTCTTTCCAACACCACGCCACGTCACTGACCTAATGTATTAATTTTACACTATGGCTGTGTGCATTTTGCATAGCTACTTACAGTACGGAGAAAACGCGTACAATGGATATTTTATTTTATAACAAATTAATGAGAATAGCAAAAATAAGCAAAATGTTATAAAATAATAAAGAATTATATTTAAAATTATAATTATAGGTACTTAACTAATAAATAATGAGAATACATATCTTTAGAGAACGCGGTAGAAAAGCGTTACTTGCACTAGCTATTTTAATTTATAACAAATAAATGAGAACATCAAAACTTTTCATGAATATAGCAATAGCAAATCAAATGAGCAAAATATAGCATTAAGATAGTTTTAATTTTATACTATCTGTGTATTTAATTTATGCATAAGAGAACCGAGAAAAAGCATATACAACAGCTAATTTAATTTATAACAAATAAATGAGAACAGCAAAAATTGTCATTAATATAGCAATAAATAGCAAAAAAAAAAGTTTTAATTTTACACTATGTATACGCAACGTGAAGTTAGCGTATACAATGGATTTTTGTTTATAACAAACGAAGGACACCAGCAAAAAATTTCATCAATACAGCAATAAATAGCAAAAAATGAGCAAATTATTATAGTATAGAAAAAAAATTAATTTTACGCTATGTATACGCAACGTGAAGTTAGCGTATACAAAGGTTTTTTGTTTATAACTAATGAAGGACAACAGAAAAAAATGTCATCAATACGGCAATAAATAGCAAAAAATGAGCAAAAAAAGATAGTGTTAACAAATTTGAAATTTTACCCCATGTATACGCCACGTGAAGTTAGCGTATATAGGTTAAATGGGAAATAACTTTAAAACGGGCAGAGCAAAAAATGTAAAACTATTAGCAATTTTTAGCAAAAAATGAGCAAATTTAATATAACTATTCGTTTATCCAATATCTTTTAATGTATACGCCAACTTCACGGACCTAGAAAAGTCATCTTGTTCAACCATTTTTTCAAGATGGTGGACTTAGCACAAGGCGGATCGATGGGGACTTTTAGTATGTTAGTTAGGAAGTCAATTACAACATTCCCATGAAAAAAAAAATTCTCTTTGAGTTTTGACGCCGAGCCCTTATAAAAATTTTCTACTTCGCCTGGACTAATATTAATGCATATTAATTGATTTTTTTAATAGTTAGAGTGATATGAAACTATTTCAAAAAATTAGATAGCTGACTAAATGAATAGTAAAATCTTGAACAAATAGATTTAAAAAAAAATTTATAACTAAAAGATATTTTTGTCATAAACTCGAAGAGAACACATATTTATATCTACGCTTATATTGAAAGTAAAATTTAAAAGATTTGTGTATTTATTTTTGTGATTGCCTCAATAGTCAATTTAATTTTAAAATAAATATACATTACTAAGCACCAGATTAAGTTTGGTTATGTTATAGTACAGTTAACCAAAAACTAACTACAACTACATGATGTTATTTTTGTCAAAAAGTGTATCCTACATTTAATAATTATTACTTGGTAGTTCGTAGTATCTATATAAATTATATTATTCTCTCCGCAGGTATAATGCTGAAAAAGAAGAATTCGACGATTTATCAGAAAGAGCTGAGAATCAATTGTGTGAATATGAACGGCTAATGACAGAAAAGGCTGAAGTAGAACAAGCAGAATTTGATAGGAGACGTTATCTATTCATTGCAACTAGATCAGCAAGGCATATACAACGTTGGTGGAGGAAAATATATTATAAATTTTTTGTAAAAAAGAAGCCAAAGAAAGGTAGGTACTTCAATTTTATAATAAAAAAATTAACCTTAAAAACCAAAGAGCTGGGCAAGCTACTTGGCAAAATTAGCTTAGCTAAGCTCCTCGCTACTTTTCAAAAATGTAGTTTAAGCTACTGATAAGCCTAGCTACTTCACCAAAAATGTAGCTAAGTTACAAGCTACTAAAGTAGCTTTTAAAGAATATCAAGCTACTTTTTATAGCTACTTCTCTTTATAATATTATACAGAGTCAGAATTGAAATATCCGTTAATTTATGAGTTCACGATATTTTAGTCTTGTGTCTTGTATTTTAATATTCTTTGAGCATAAGAAAGACGATTAAACAACGGTATCTGCGGCAGTAAAACAGTTACTTTTCTGCATGTAGTTCATTATTGATAGTAGTTTGAAAAGTGTTTCTGTTGAATTTTAAGTTAGCATTTATAAAATCGTTGTAGGTATAATTGTCAAAAGATCATACTTTTAATATTGAAATTTTTGTTTCAGGAAAAAAGAAAAAGAAGAAATAAATCCACCCCAAACGAACCGAAATGTTTTATTATATATCGCAATATACTTTTATTTATAAAATATACATGTTATATAAACTATACAGGAGTAAATAATAAAGATTAATACATTAATAAACGAATAAATAAATGGCTCTAGTCTGGTAAATGGTAACTACTGGTTAAAAGCATATGGTAAATAATTAGTCCTGAACAGAGGCGGACTGGTAACGTGTCGGCCCAGTGGGAAATACATTTCGTCGGCCCAGCCAAAGTTGTATAAGTGTCGAAGTGTTGTTTTTCGAAAAAAAATAAAAAGAAATGAAAAAAAGCGCCGCAGCCGAATTTTTTTTTTGGTTCAAGGTCAATGGCTGTTTCATTAAAAGTTTAGTTTTTCCATAGAGGGGAAATTACACACAATTTACCCTCATTTAGGTTAATAATAATAATAATAATTTTATTTAACCACTTTTACAATACATGATAATGTTTGTGGCATGTCAAGAAAAGAATACATACATACAAATGTCACAGAGATACAGATAAATAAATTATCAAAGTTACAAATACATTTTTAGTAAAAAACAAAAATTATTATTATTTTTTGCATCAGGAAAATAACAATAAGATTACATATTACAGGTCAGTGTCTAATCCAGCAATGTATTGGGAATACTCTTCACATGAGTAAAAACAGTGCTCTAGAAGAAAATTTTTCATTTTAGCTTTGAAAGCAACTAAATTTAGATTTTTTACAGTTGTAGGTAGTATATTATATAATTGGATGTTCAAAGAATTTTTTTTCGATTTGTTGAGTCTGAATCTTGGAATACATAAAAGATTTGATGATCTAGTGTTGTAATTATGAGTATCAGACATTAAAGAAAAGTTATTAATATTACTATGAATTTCAAGAAGTGTATGATATATAAATAAGCAAGGTAACGGCAAAACTTTCAAGCTTTTGAATAACGGTTTACAGTGTTCTCTGAAACCTGCACCAATAACTATTCTAATGGCTTGTTTTTGCATTATGAAAACCCTCATTGCATGGGATGAGTTTCCCCATAAAATTACTCCGTAGCTTATCAGAGAATGAAACAAGGAGAAATATGTCAACCGTAGAGTATCAGGATCCAAACTGTGCTTTAGCTTACGTAATAAAAAATTAACACTTGCAAGTTTTGGAAGCAAAACCCCGACATGAACACACCAGGTTAGTCCATCATCTAAAGAAAAACCTAAAATTTTAACAGATAGACCTTTAACCAGATTTGAATGAGAAGATATTATCAAATTTTGTGTTTTATCACAATTTAATTTTAACTTGTTTGCTGAAAACCAGGACTCCGCTTTTGCTAAATTTAAATTTGCGACATCAACAAGAGTTGCAAGCGACTTATCAGTTGCAATTAGTGTTGTGTCATCTGCGAATAATATGGAATTTACTGGTTTAATGAAATTTGGGAAATCGTTAATATATATTATGAAGAGTAATGGACCCAGTATCGAACCTTGCGGTATACCATGTCTAATTGTTTCAAAATTTGACATGTTATTACCAACATAAACGCTCTGTTTTCTGTTACTAAGGTACGACTCAAAAAGAGAAAGAGGAGTTCCTGAAATACCGTAAAGACTTAATTTCTGTAGCAGAACCTCATGAGCCTCACAGTTAGTGAGGCGTGAGACAATAAATTGAAGTATTCTCGTCTTGATCATTTCTCGGCTGTTCAATTATCGTCTCAAAGAACTCGATTTTCGCCTTGTACCAATTTCTCAAATAAAATTTGTTGCCATCAATTTGAAAAGCTAGATGTAACATTAAGAACTTTTTTGTGCATTTCTGTTAAATTTGCACACAATTCTTATTTTAAAAATAAAAAGTATTTATATCAAAACAATACGAACAAAGTATAATAAAATATATTTTGACATTTTCGAAGAGAATAATATCAAATAGTATTTCGATTTCTCGAGAACTATTTCTCGTCACGTTATATTGAATTCACTTCAATCATTAATTTCAAATTTAATTTAATTTAATTTCAAAAACATTAATTTCGAAATTAATTAAATTAATGTTTTTAGGCATAGGACACCCTTTATAACATAAAAAGATGCAAAAATACACACAACAGAATAATAAAATATAGGGTGTTCCATTTGACAAATACGAGTTATAGCCATTTGAAATTGAGTAAATTGGATTCTCTGTATTGAACATCCTGTATAATAACATTAAAAAAAAGTTATGTCAGAACAAAGAGTATAGTTACAGCTGTACAGAAAAAAAATTCTTAATTTTTACTATTAAAATAACTTCAGTACGCCTTTATAAAACAATACGTGTATTCGGCTTTTTTTAGAGAAAAAATTGAATAACTTGGCAACGCCGCGGAAAACTAAAATGAAACTTATATTTTCGTATAGGTAAATAAAATACAATTCAAAATATATAAAAATATATAGGGTGTTTCATTTAAAAAAAGACAAACAATTATTGCCAAGTCGTTATGCAACACCCTGTATATGTGAAAATAATTTTAAGTTATGCTCCTTGAGTAGACGAAAAATTCTGTTAATAAATTTATGCTGTATTTTTAACGACAAGGGAGATATCGAAGACCGGCATTTCGGTGACTCACCCTGTATATATATATATATATATATATATATATATATATATATATATATATATATATATATATATATATATATATACCGTGAATTTATTTTAACATGAAACATAGCACTTTTCATATCCATGGTTACGAATTTGACAGCAATGTATTAGAGCGTTCTTTTTAAAATCGAACATAGGGAATCAATTTAACTGTATTATTCTTGACTAATATAACATATTTGGGCAGATGTAATAGTTCCAAGAGAAGCCTTCAACATAAACTTTTAATTGTTTAAACTATACCTACATCGTATTTCCAGATAGCAACATTTGAATTTGTTAATTGGAGTCAAATTAATGGTACCTGGAAATACGATGTAGGTATAGTTTAAACAATTAAAAGTTTATGTTGATATAAATATATATATATATATATATATATATATATATATATATATACAGGGTGTCTATTTAACTCGGGCCACTATAGGTAATTCCTAAACTAGAACAGATACGACTTCGATTAAAATAGACAAAAGTTGCCTTATCAGAAGGCCATTCCAGTGATGTATTTGTTTATCCAAAAATATGCACAGGGAACTAGATAGAGCAAAAACTTTTAGTTTTTTAAATGGCAATCACAGTTAGCTATGGCATCATTAAAAGAAGTATTTTTTTCTCTTTTCATCTGTATATAATTTTCATCATTTATTTTTTAAATAAATGTTTTATTTACACAAAACCTAATACACTTAATTCTAATGCCACTTATTAAAGTAGGCTTTGATAAAAACAATTTAAAACGATTTGTATAGTTTTAAACATTTTTCTCTGTTTCGGTACTAGAATGAGTTCATACCAGTTCTAATTTTGATGCTAGTATGAGCTTCATTACCTACGATTTTTGGTGAAATTTTGTTATCTGCGACTGGTAGCACTGCATTAAATAAACAAAATATCTAGGCAACGTGCAACGAACAATTTTGACAAAACGGGATTCACTTTTGACGTTAATTTTATTAATTTGAATCAAATGAAACATACAAACTGAATTAATATTTGTATTTCATACAAAGATAAACTAAATAATATAAATATAATAGTAATCTTGTTTTTTACTACAGCAGGTCTTAAAATTAATATAATTTTTGATAAAATTAATCCATACATCATTCGTTTGCAAATCATGTTGGACCATTCGTTTGATTTTTTCATATTGTTACAAAAATTGAATTAATTTTGTACTCAATTTCTTTTAACATTATATTAGTGAATTCATCCCTTCTGCACACGCCGGAATAACCCGTTATTGGCAGAACCTAAAAATATTGTTCTAAAATTATAATTTAAATATAATTACTAATATACTTAGCTTACTTTTATTGAAAAATAGTCTCTGTCGGGTGCTTCATTCATAAATTTTTCTATCTGACATTTTAATTTATTTGATTAATATAAAACAAATTTAAATAATATACAAAGCACCTAGGCAACAAACAAAACTCATCAATTATCGAGCACAAATTACTGTCACCAACATAATTATTCTACCAAAAAATTCCCTAATACAAACTGTCAAATAAATAAATAATTTAAATTGAATCAAAAACTGCCTCAACAGAGAAAATAGTATAAAACATTCGTTACGGAAGGCTTCTCTAGCACTCGTTCGTTCGGTCACTCGCGCCTACGCGCTCGTGTGCGAATTTCGAACTCTTGCTAGAAAAAGTCGCCTTCCCTAACTTATGTTTTAATATACTATTCTCGTATTGCTGTCAGTTTTTATATTACTAAAAGTAGTTGTTAGTACTGTTGTCATATTAAATTGTTTTTATCAAGGCCTACTTTAATAAGTGCCATTAGAATTAAGTGTATTTGGTTTTGTGTAAATGAAACATTAATTTAAAAAATAAATGATGAAAATTACATACAGTTTAAAAGAGAAAAAAATACTCCTTTCAATGATGCCATAGCTAACTGTGATTGCCATTTAAAAAAATAAAAGTTTTTGCTTTATCTAGTTCCCTGTGCATATTTTTGGATAAACAAATACATCACTGGAATGGCCGTCTGATAAGGTAACTTTTGTCTAATTTAACCGAAGTCGTATCTGTTCTAGTTTAGGAATTACCAATAGTGGCCCGAATTAAATAGATCCCCTGTATATATATATATATATATATAGGGTGAGTCATCGAAATGCCCGTCGTCGATATCTCGCTTGTCGTTAAGCATAAATTTATTAACAGAATTTTTCGTCTACTCAAGGAGCATAACTTTTTCGAAGCTGCAAACTTGGATCCACACTACCCTAACTGATCCTAACAACATATTAAAAAATCAGAACTGCATCACGCTTTGCGATTTTATCCTTTATCTATGTACGATTTGATATTATATACAGGTGAGTCATCGAAATGCCCGTCGACGATATATCCCTTGTCGTTAAAAATACAGCATAAATTTATCAACAGAATTTTTCGTCTACTCAAGGAGCATAACTTAAAATTATTTTCACATATACAGGGTGTTGCATAATGACTTGACAATAATTGTTCGTCGTTTTTTAAATGAAACACCCTATATATTTTTTTATATTTTGAATTGTATTTTATTTACCTATACGAACATATAAATTTCATTTTAGTTTTCCGCGGCGTTGCCAAGTTATTCAATTTTTTCTCTAAAAAAAGCCGAATACACGTATTGTTTTATAAAGGCGTACTGAAGTTATTTTAATAGTAAAAATTATGAATTTTTTTTTCTGGCTAACTGTAACTATACTCTTTGTTCTGACATATCTTTCTTTAAATGTTATTATACAGGATGTTCAGTACAGAGAATCAAATTTACTCAATTTCAAATGGCTATAACTAGTAATTTTCAAATGAAACACCCTATATTTTATTATTCTGTTGTATGTATTTTTGCATCTTCTTATGTTATAAAAGGTGCCCCATGCCTAAAAACATTAATTTCGAAATTAATTTAATTAATGTTTATCAAATATTAAAAATAGTAAAAACTAAGAATTTTTTTTCTGTACAACTGTAACTATACTCTATGACATAACTTTTTTTAAATGTTATTATACAGGGTGTTCAATACAGAGAATCAAATTTACTCAATTTCAAATGGCTATAACTCGTCATTTTCAAATGGAACACCCTATATTTTATTATTCTGTTGTGTGTACTTTTGCATCTTCTTATGTTATAAAAGGTATCCAATGCCTAAAAACATTAATTTAATTAATTTCTAAACAAAAAATCCGATGTGGCCAACACATAACCTCTCGCCATACTCCACTATTTTTATTTTTCTAATATAAGTATACAGGTTGGTGGCGGTGAAATGCGAATAGTGATGCCGCCGAGACGAGAAATTTCTCGTCTCATTCTCGTCTCGTCTCGAAATTACGAGACGAGAATCAGTAAATTTCTCGTCTCGGATTTTCGGGGTGAGACGAGAATTCATAATTTTGAGACGAGAAATACCCTCGAGAACTCGAGAATTCTTGAAATTTTTACTTAAAAATATCTTTTTTAAATCAAGAATGAAGAAAAATTACTGGGATGCACTCAACAATATTTTATTTCTCAGTCGACTAGTTTCGATGTCACATACGTCATCATCGGGAGCTACATTATTAAAAGAACAATCAAGAATAGTGAATAGTTATTTACGAACCAAATGCGGGAAGATTTTGATCCCACATGAGCGGTTTTTTGAAATACGAGCGAAGCGAGGGTTTCATTTACGCGAATGCTGGGATGGTGTCTTTCCGCAAGTGGTTTGTACAATGTTTTTTGTAACGAATAAAACTATAATCAAATACATTCAATTTGTAGTTGTAGTCAGATCATTAAATTTGAGGTTACGATGTTTTTTCTACTCACTACTACCGACAGATGGCGCGCTGCACACAAGTTTTATTTTTAAATATTGGCGGTTTTCGGTGGTCATCACTAATTATTGGCTATTGTAACTTATTTAATTATTCATTTAGAAAATATTGTTGAGTTTAATAAAATTACTAAAATTAAAAATCTTTATTATCCTAAGTCGCACACCCATGAACTTGGAAATCAAACTTTTCTTCCTAGAAGTCTAGTTTTAATAGCATTTAAGAAAATTGCGGGTCACGTGACTGTCAGTTTGTTTTGATCACTCCGATCACTCTGTACAAGTATTACATGTGTGACATGGGCATGACGCGAAATCTAATAGTTCTTGCAAAAATCGTTACGTGGCTCTAATTTTTTGTCGAGAAATTTGAGACGAGACGAGAATCGAGTTCCTTGAGACGAGAAATGAACAGCTGAAAAATGACCGAGACGAGAATACTAAAAATTCTCGTCTCGAAAATTTGTGATGAGACGAGAATTGACTATTTCTCGTCTCGTCTCGTCTCACGGCATCACTAAATGCGAACATAGGGAAATATAGAACAATGGAGTTATCATGCTAGGCATCTTCATATACGTGGAATAAGTACTGTCAATGTCAAAGTACCTGTCATATTATTGCAATTTTTATTTTCATTAAAATATTTTCTTTGCATAATAATGTATGTGTACGAGCAGAACGAGAAAGTTTACATGCACTTTTAGATTGTATTATTATTTCTGTTATTGATTACTCTTTTTGCCACACAAATTCACATTACTTCGTTTTGTGACACTACTACAAAATATATCAAGATACCTGGCATGAAAGTTCGATTGTCATGTATGTTCCCTATGTATGTTCGCATTTCACTTCCACCAACCTGTATATTATGTAATACTTACTCACAAATATACCATTGTACTAGAAGGGAATTCGGGAATTGTAGTTTTTATAATATTATTAAAGTTTATTATGACCTTATAAATACTAAATGACATTTCATATTTTCCATTTCAATTTGCCAAAAATTCATATGACATTAACACTCAAATATTTTATTTTTTGTTTCCATAGGTAGGCAGATAAATCAAAATTGTAACAAATTTGTAGAATTTTTAACTTCTTGTAATTGGAAAATGGAGCTAGATAGAAACAACGTTTTGAATACATATTGTAGATAGTAACATTTAGTATACAATGTTATTAAAAAAATTCCTATTAATTCATAAATTTTGAGAATGTTCCAGAAAAACTCTTCAGATCTTCAAGAAACTACCACTTCCGGTTGCACGATCAACACCAAAATCTAATCAGATCTAATCTAGGGTGTCAGAATATTGTATACCAAATTTCAAATTTTTTATTCAGTGGTATTTGAGTTATCGTACCTCCAACATCCATCCTGACACACTGACACACACACTGACACACACACACAGACATCATCGCGAAATTATCAAAATCGTGTTCTAGGAACCTCAAAACGTGCTTATCCATTGAAAACTCACTATCGAAATTTTAGCATGATTACAATACCTCTCTTACAGATATGAGTGGCGAGAGGTAAAAACAGTGTAAGGTAGATGCGGGTAATAAGGCCTAGCTAAGGGAGATTTGAAATAAAATGAAAACTATTTACTTGAATCAACAAATTTGAATGTTAATTATACCTAAACATCAAGTGCTGTCATATATAAACAAAAAATGGCAAATACTGCCTTGACCCGGGTCAAAAAAAATTATATGATAATTATTTCCCCTCAAATTCATTGAACCCGTGTTTCTGCATTTTTGGCTGGGTTCCACGGTTTCTGAAAAAACACATTTCGAAATTCAAATTTTTTCACTTTCCCGCGCTGATAACTTGAAATATAAGGGTGGGGGGAAAACAAGTTTCGTACAAAAGTTTCTTCTTTTTTGCGTAGAACACGTTGCCACAATAAAAAAGTGGGGTTCCCATTTAAGATATCAAACATGCCCCTCGCCCCCTAGGGGGGTGGGGGTGAAAAAATGTGACAGGATCAGATGGCCGATGGCCCCCTCTAAACCATCAAACTTTTATTCGGATCATTTTTTTATTCGACGCATATTTGGCGAGATATACCAGTGGATTAATTAAAATGGGTCACCTAAGTATATAAAAATATAATATTACAAAAAATAATTACGATTGATTCAGACGATATCTTATTATTCGAGCCGCGCGATCGTCCCTCAAAGTGAAGGACTTCGCACTGGTGACAGTATGCGAACTAACGTGTCGCGACAGGTTTGGGGCGCCATTATATGAATGTTAGCTACCTACGAGGGTGACTTTGAGCGACAACAATAATTTTAAATTGTATTTTTGTTACTTAGGCCTTATTAGCCGACAGGTCTTATTACCCGCACCTACCTATACTTATTATTTATTATCAGGTTATGACTATGGGTGACCTCTAGTTAATAGTATATACTATACACTATTATTTGCAATAGGAACTTTGTTTATTTTATTTCGTAGATAAAGTATTTAAAACGTTTAAAACGTGTTTTAAACATATGTTTAAACGTGTTTTAAACACTTCCTTGTTTTAAACAAGTTTTAAATAATTATTTAAAATGAAATGTTTTCAACGTGCCAACCCTGTCAGGAAGTGAAGTAATACTCCCATCGTTTATGTCCAGGCTTGGTATATCGTATGATTATGATCTGATAGCTTGACTTAACTTTAATTCAAAAAATCTCTTATTCTGATGCTATTGTATAGTATCTGAATAATCTTAATTTATTTAAATCGATTTATAGTTTTTATGGGATATTAATCTTTATCTCTTGCCTGGTCGTATATTGGACTAATTATTATTATTTTTTCCTACCTAGATAGGCCTTTAGCTTTTAAATTAAATTAAATTTTAAATATGAAAATGCCTGCTCACGGTAAGTAAACATTTACCTATTTACAAATTACCTACTACTTATTAATTTCAAAACTAAAACCAAAAATAAATTATAAGTAAGTTCAACTTAGAGATCCAGAGTTGCGAATTTATTTCAAATTTCTGCAGTTTAATAGCTTTAGATTGATAATTAAATCTAGGTATCACTAAGAAATATTATTATAACCCAGTAACTGTATACGTGCCTATATTATTTGGAGACAAATTTAAAACAACTATTAATAGTACTAAAATTAAAACGTTACAAATATGAGGAAAGTGACAGATGTCTTTTTCGTGTCAACTTACTTTTAACGACAATTTGAAATACAAGTAGTATTTGAAAACATAATTTACTGTCGTTGTATATTTGGAATAATGCTTGGAAAATATTTCTACCTGTAAGAAACACAAAACAGAGTTCTTGCTCTACCTGACTTTTCCATTTTGTCATTACAAGATTTATTCTTTACAATGCATTATCATTTTTAGGGCACAATAAAATGTAGGTACGTACCTGCTTAAATTTAACAGGTGTTTAGTAAATAGATAAGTGATAAAGTATGACAAGTTGAGTTGTTAGAAAATAAAATTGTTTCTAATATTCTAATAGTAAAATAAAAATTATTAGTTGCTGTCACAGAAAAGATGCAGTTTTACGTTTTACTCCATTGCTATAAGAATAAGGTCTTGCACGATTTTTATTTCTTTTTCCTCAAACATAAGCAGAAAATGTTTGTAATATATATATATACCGGGCGTTTCCTGAAACAGGCGCACCCCCCCAAAAAGTTGTATTTTTAAGTCAATTACATTTATATTAAAGATTTATAAACTACATTCAAAGGCGCATTAAACTACATAATTAATAAATTTTTATAACTTCCTGTTTAGCCGGAAGTGAGATCAACTTCCTTATTTTAAATGGAACACCCCGTATATCTTTTAAGATTTTGAGTCTACATAAAATTCTGAATACAACCATGTATAATAAGCTATTTTTTAGTTGTAGATTTCTAAGTAAAATAATAATTAAAATATTACAGAAACATATCGATTTATACCAAGTTAGCTATGAAATAAATGATAAGATACAGATTTTATGACAGTAAAAATGTCAGTTTATTAACAAAAATAACTAATTTAATGAGGAATAACAATTCAATTATATTATTTATAGTAAATTTTCAAAATGGCCTGCATTTTCATGAATACATAATAACACTCTTCATATAATTTCTGTGTTTATCATTTATTTCATAGCTAACTAGGAATAATTCGATTTGTTCCTGTAGTATTTTAGTTATTATTTTACTTAGAAATCTACAACGAAAAAGTAGCTTATTGTACATTATTGTATTCAGAATTTTATGTAGAATCATAATCTTTAAAAATATACGGGGTGTTCCATTTAAAATAAGGAAGTTGGTGTCACTTCCGGCTAAACAGGAAGTAATAAAAATTCAATATTTATGTAGTTTAATGCGCCTTTGAATTTAGTTTATAAACCTATAATATAAATGTAATTGACTAAAAAATACAATTTTTTTTCGGCGTGCGCCTGTTTCAGGAAACGCCCGGTATATATATATATATATATATATATATATATATATATATATATATATATATATATATATATATATATATATATATATATATATATATATTATATATATAAAAGTGAAACATAGGCGTTTAACATGGTAAATCAGTTTTTCCGTTCGCATTGCTTCCCTAATTATTTTAGACAAAAATATTTCAAATAAATGTTGTTGAGCATAAAATTCTACATCCGGATCAGTAAATAAAATTTATTTTGGTTGCTTTATAACTGTAGAAATCAAATTTGAAAATACACGGAATAGCGAATTAATAGTAACAGCCATGGAATTAAAAACATGAGATGAACAAATGCGTAACGTTTTAAACGTCAAATTATTAGTACCTACGTATAAATGATTTTGACAATCTATTATTCTGACATTTTGAAGTTTTTCAACTTCTTTTTTACGTTATCTGTTGTTTTTTACTTCCTTGTACGAAGTAAGGAAGTATTGTAATCGCGAAAAATTTCGGTTCTCAGATTTTGACGGAAATATCCGTTTTGACCTTTTCTGAATCCATGATGACTAGTTTCGTCGTGACGTCTGTACGTACGTGCGTACGTGCGTACGTGCGTACGTGCGTACGTGCGTACGTACGTGCGTACGGACGTATGTGTGTCGCATAACTCAAATACGGTTAGACGTAGAAAGCTGAAATTTTGTATTTAGGACTGTTATAGCATCTAGTTGTGCACCTCCTATTTTTGGTTTCAATCTACAAACCGGAAGTAGTAAATTTAAAAAAAAAATTGATAAATAATTAATTTTAGGCAATTTTTTTTATTTTAAATGAAAGATTATGTGATTATTATCTACAATCGGTATTTTATAAATTTTTCTGTATCTTCTATCATTTAAGAATAATTAAAGTATATACCTACTTATAATTTAATATTTCGGTATCTTGTAGTCCATGATCGATTAACATTTGTTACTAGGTAAAATTTAAATGATTATGACATGACAGTGACAGTAGCAGTGACAATAGTAAAATATCGTTTATATCTTTTTCTGCAGTTTAAATAAAATGACTAAAATATATTTGTGAGTATACTAGTATAATAAGTTAAAGAATTTTTTATATTATTCTACATTTTAGTTATTAAGAAAATTATGAACAAACAAGGCGTACAAGGAAGTCATGTGGTGTCCACGTCAGATTTTTCAATAATCACATGAGAAACATGTATTGTTGCGACTGCTTCATTTTTTACTTCCTTGTACGAAGTAAGGAAGTATTGTAATCGCGAAAAATTTCGGTTCTCAGATTTTGACGGAAATATCCGTTTTGACCTTTTCTGAATCCATTATGACTAGTTTCGTCGTGACGTCTGTACGTACGTGCGTACGTGCGTACGTACGTGCGTACGGACGTATGTGTGTCGCATAACTCAAATACGGTTAGACGTAGAAAGCTGAAATTTTGTATTTAGGACTGTTATAGCATCTAGTTGTGCACCTCCTATTTTTGGTTTCAATCTACAAACCGGAAGTAGTAAATTTAAAAAAAAAATTGATAAATAATTAATTTTAGGCAATTTTTTTTATTTTAAATGAAAGATTATGTGATTATTATCTACAATCGGTATTTTATAAATTTTTCTGTATCTTCTATCATTTAAGAATAATTAAAGTATATACCTACTTATAATTTAATATTTCGGTATCTTGTAGTCCATGATCGATTAACATTTGTTACTAGGTAAAATTTAAATGATTATGACATGACAGTGACAGTAGCAGTGACAATAGTAAAATATCGTTTATATCTTTTTTTGCAGTTTAAATAAAATGACTAAAATATATTTGTGAGTATACTAGTATAATAAGTTAAAGAATTTTTTATATTATTCTACATTTTAGTTATTAAGAAAATTATTAACAAACAAGGCGTACAAGGAAGTCATGTGGTGTCCACGTCAGATTTTTCAATAATCACATGAGAAACATGTATTGTTGCGACTGCTTCATTTTTACTTCCTTGTACGGAGTAATAAGGAAGTATTGTAATCGCGAAAAATTTCGGTTTTCAGATTTTGATGGAAATATCCGTTTTGACCTTTTCTGAATCCATTATGACTAGTTTCGTCGTGACGTCTGTACGTACGTGCGTACGTGCGTACGTGCGTACGTGCGTACGTACGTGCGTACGTACGGACGTATGTGTGTCGCATAACTCAAATACGGTTAGACGTAGAAAGTTGAAATTTTGTATTTAGGACTGTTATAGCATCTAGTTGTGCACCTCCTATTTTTGGTTTCAATCTATAAACCGGAAGTAGTACTTTTTAAAAATATTTTGATAAATAATTAATTTTAGACAATTTTTTTTATTTTAAATGAAAGATTATGTGATTATTATCTACAATCGGTATTTTATAAATTTTTCTGTATCTTCTATCATTTAAGAATAATTAAAGTGTATACTTATAATTTAGTATTTCTGTATCTTGTAGTCCATGATCGATTAACATTTGTTACTACGTAAAATTTAAATGATTATGACATGACAGTGACAGTAGCAGTGACAATAGTAAAATATCGTTTATATCTTCTTCTGCAGTTTAAATAAAATGACTAAAATATACTTGTGAGTATACTAGTATAATAAGTTAAAAGAATTTTTTATATTATTCTACATTTTAGTTATTAAGAAAAGTATGAACAAACAAGGCGTACAAGGAAGTCATGTGGTGTCCACGTCAGATTTTTTACTTCCTTGTACGAAGTAAGGAAGTATTGTAATCGCGAAAAATTTCGGTTCTCAGATTTTGACGGAAATATCCGTTTTGACCTTTTCTGAATCCATTATGACTAGTTTCGTCGTGACGTCTGTACGTACGTGCGTACGTGCGTACGTACGTGCGTACGGACGTATGTGTGTCGCATAACTCAAATATGGTTAGACGTAGAAAGCTGAAATTTTGTATTTAGGACTGTTATAGCATCTAGTTGTGCACCTCCTATTTTTGGTTTCAATCTACAAACCGGAAGTAGTAAATTTAAAAAAAAAATTGATAAATAATTAATTTTAGGCAATTTTTTTTATTTTAAATGAAAGATTATGTGATTATTATCTACAATCGGTATTTTATAAATTTTTCTGTATCTTCTATCATTTAAGAATAATTAAAGTATATACCTACTTATAATTTAATATTTCGGTATCTTGTAGTCCATGATCGATTAACATTTGTTACTAGGTAAAATTTAAATGATTATGACATGACAGTGACAGTAGCAGTGACAATAGTAAAATATCGTTTATATCTTCTTCTGCAGTTTAAATAAAATGACTAAAATATATTTGTGAGTATACTAGTATAATAAGTTAAAGAATTTTTTATATTATTCTACATTTTAGTTATTAAGAAAATTATGAACAAACAAGGCGTACAAGGAAGTCATGTGGTGTCCACGTCAGATTTTTTGTAAGTATTTTTAGTTATTTTACAATGTTATGTTGATGTCTGTTTTTACTTCCTTGTACGGAGTAATAAGGAAGTATTGTAATCGCGAAAAATTTCGGTTTTCAGATTTTGATGGAAATATCCGTTTTGACCTTTTCTGAATCCATTATGACTAGTTTCGTCGTGACGTCTGTACGTACGTACGTACGTACGGACGTATGTGTGTCGCATAACTCAAATACGGTTAGACCTAGAAAGTTGAAATTTTGTATTTAGGACTGTTATAGCATCTAGTTGTGCACCTCCTATTTTTGGTTTCAATCTATAAACCGGAAGTAGTACTTTTTAAAAATATTTCGATAAATATTTAATTTAACACAAATTTTTTTATTTTAAATGAAAGATTATGTGATTATTATCTACAATCGGTATTTTATAAATTTTTCTGTATCTTCTATCATTTAAGAATAATTAAAGTATATACTTATAATTTATTATTTCGGTATCTTGTACTCCATGATCGTTTAACATTTGTTACTACGTAAAATTTAAATGATTATGACATGACAGTGACAATAGTAAAATATGCTTTATATCTTCTTCTGCAGTTTAAATAAAATGACTAAAATATATTTGTGAGTATACTAGTATAATAAGTTAAAAGAATTTTTTATATTATTCTACATTTTAGTTATTAAGAAAAGTATGAACACACAAGGTGTACAAGGAAGTCATGTGGTGCCCACGTCAGATTTTTTTATAAAAAATAACTCTAGTCACTATGTAGTCCATTTTTTTAAAAATGTTGTTTTACATTATTACTACTCTCACTAGTCATTCATGTCGTATTTTTAATAATTTCAGTACCAAGCAATAATTATAATTTGCGTCACTATTTATATTTATTTAAAATTAATGATATCTGAATTTCCGAAGTTCATTGTCACAATAATATATATAAACGGAACGATTTTGTTTTATATTATATTTATTTATTTGTATAATTTTATTTGTGTTATATTTGTATTTTTGTATTGGACGTAGCCAATTGGTGTTGACACTAATTGTATATTATTTTGTAGTCTTGTCCTGAAGATGGATATTATAATATCCGAAACCGGTCGACCTATTATATAAATAAAGTGAAGAAAGACGCTTTTACTTGAAAACCTTCCTTGGATTTCATCCCTTAATATAAATTACACTTCACGTTTGTGGGCATCTACTTTTTTCTACCACAATTTCAGCATTTTTACATTGGGATGAACAATTACAGATGTCACAACATTTAACAAATTTCTTCTTCCACACAAAGTGTTTTACCACTGCAAGAACAAATAAATTTTTGCATGAACTCCATCGCTGTATCTCCTTCAAAATAATTGACCCATAATAAATTGTTATACAATTTCCAGCCGTATAAATTTGGTTTGGCGAAAAATTTCACTGCTGAAGGAATTTGACTTATTAATAAATTGTTTTATTTGGGTTTAGTTTAGAATTTCTATTAATTTATTAATTTGGCTTAGTTCCTCCTACAATTAATTTCGTAGAAAAATAGTTCCCAGTTAAGAATATGATATCAAATATATATGCATAGATAAAGATTGCACGAGCACTCAGAGTGACAAAGCTATAATACATTATATCTATTCAAAAATACAACAGTTACCAGCAATAAATCTATACATATCTAGCCCAGTCAATTTATACATTCGACCTTGCAAAAGGTCATATACCTAATTCTAATTTTCGGAATTTTTTCAGTTGTTGCCTAATAACTCGTAAACTATGCGTTTTCGATATATAGTCGATCTTATCATTTTTAAAGTACATTAAATTTGCAACAATTTAACCTCTAATAGTTTCCGAGATATGGTACTTTAAAAATTAGCAATTTTTTCCAAAAAATTTAAGATGAAATTTTTTTGCTTATTTCGTAATTTTTGTGTTTAATTAACTGTAATTTCTGAACGAATAAAAATATTGTTTTGCGGTTTCTTTCATTAAATTTTACGAACATTTCTCTATAAAATTCATTATTTTAAAAACTTTTTAGGGCGTTCATTAAACCAAAATGTCAAATTTTTCATATTTATTATAAAACATTTGATATTTTGGCGCAATAAACACCCTAAAAACATTTTACAATAATGTATTTTATAGAGAAATGATCGTAGAATTTAATAAAAGAAACCGGAAGTTGATAACTTTATCCGTTCAGAAGTTATAGCTCATTAAACACAATATATATAAAAAAATCTGACGTGGGCACCACATGACTTCCTTGTACGCCTTGTGTGTTCATACTTTTCTTAATAACTAAAATGTAGAATAATATAAAAAATTCTTTTAACTTATTATACTAGTATACTCACAAATATATTTTAGTCATTTTATTTAAACTGCAGAAGAAGATATAAAGCATATTTTACTATTGTCACTGTCATGTCATAATCATTTAAATTTTACGTAGTAACAAATGTTAAACGATCATGGAGTACAAGATACCGAAATAATAAATTATAAGTATATACTTTAATTATTCTTAAATGATAGAAGATACAGAAAAATTTATAAAATACCGATTGTAGATAATAATCACATAATCTTTCATTTAAAATAAAAAAATTTGTGTTAAATTAAATATTTATCGAAATATTTTTAAAAAGTACTACTTCCGGTTTATAGATTGAAACCAAAAATAGGAGGTGCACAACTAGATGCTATAACAGTCCTAAATACAAAATTTCAACTTTCTACGTCTAACCGTATTTGAGTTATGCGACACACATACGTCCGTACGTACGTACAGACGTCACGACGAAACTAGTCATAATGGATTCAGAAAAGGTCAAAACGGATATTTCCATCAAAATCTGAAAACCGAAATTTTTCGCGATTACAATACTTCCTTATTACTCCGTACAAGGAAGTAAAAATTAGAAATCTCTTAACTTTATCTCGGAAAAACATTTGATATTTTGGCGTAATGAACACCCTAAAATCTTCTTAGAATAATGTATCTTATGGAGAAATGGTCGTAGAATTTAATAAAAGCAACCGGAAGTCAATATTTTTATCCGTTCAGAAGTTATAGCTCATTGAACACAATAAATATTAAAAATTTAAAAATTTCTCAATTTTCTCTCGGAAAAACATTTAATATTTTGGCTTAATGAATACCCAAAAAATATTTTACTGCATCTTATGAAGAAATGTTCGTAGAATTGAATGCAAGAAACCGGAAGTCGATAACTTTATCCGTTCAGAAGTTACAGCTCATTAAACACAATATAATTTATAAATACAAAATATTTGAATACATTCCTCGAAAAAAATTGATATTTTGACTTAATGAACGTCCTAAAAAGTTTTTAAAATAACATATTTTATAGAGAAATGTTCGTAAAATTTAATGAAAGAAACCGGAATACAATATTTTTATTCATTCAGAAGTTACAGTTAATTAAACACAAAAATAACGAAAAAAGCTAAAATTTCTCAACTTTCATTTTTTTCAAAAAATTGCTAATTTTAGAAGTGCTATATCTTTGCAACTATTAGACGTACAGAGCTGCGGTTGGGCTTAAATTGTTACAAATTTAATTTACTTTAAAAATAATACGATTGACTTGTATCGAAAACAAATAGTTTACGAGTTATTAGGCAACAACTGAAAAAATTGCGAAAATTTTGCAGGTTTTTACGTATTGCAGGTCGCACAGGTCTTTCGAAGCTGCAAATTTGGTTTCTTACTGTTAACATGGGTCCTAACAACACATTAAAAAATTATAATTACATGACCTTTTGCAAGGTCGAACTTTGTTTTGTGTATAAATTGACTGGGCTAATCCCTATATACATAATCATAAACATTTCTTTTGCCTCAATTAAGAAAGTATAAATCTATATTTGTTCCCTAGTATTATGTAAGGCATTATTAAATATTTTAAATATATCTCTTCCGTAAACTAATGTAAAAATATTGTAAAATTTTGGGTGGGCCACTGGGTGCGCTAAGACTTTGCAGGGTGGGTCATGGACCACCCTTAGTTACGTCCCTGATAAATGAAATAAATGTCATATTTAAGTACAGACAATGTAGAAAAATGATTTTTGTAATGATAAGCACTTGAGTTAAACTAAAAAAAATTCAAAATAGCGGAAATTCTTTCAAAATTTCAATACAGTCTTCTGTATTGGATTCCGTTGAAAAAGCTTTTGTTGCAGTTTTTTTTTTGAAGTGAAATTATATATTCCCTGCACATCAGTGTCTGAAATACTAAGTAAATTATTTAAAAAATGAATAATGTAAACTAAAATTAAGTAAGCTAAATGTAGGTACCTAATGTAATTTCTAAGAAATTCAACGAAGATTATATAAAATTTTGTGAATTAGTATACTTTGGTACTTACAAGAAGTGATGTCAACGTGTTCCATCTGCATTATAAAATATTGCCAGTATTTGCGTAATCTAATTTTGTAATACAAATATTTTGGTAGGTACACTTAGCTAACTTATATCCTAAGTAGGCTTATACCATTAAGTGCACCGATAATAATTATAAATGTATTTTATATTTCTGCTCATAAAGTTTCACTTAAAATTTTACATTCTAGTTAGTTGGATTCATTTTACAATTAACCGCGTTTAAGATAGATTGTCTCGAACGATCCCTATCGAGTTAAATTTAAATAAATCTAGTTACAGGTGTTAAATTATAGTGCTCTACGTTCAAGCGATTCATAGTTCATTCCTTTTGCAGGTTCCTTTACCATCTTCATTTCAGTTAGTTCAGCTTTCCGTCGAGAGATACCGCTACATACTCGACTTTTACTCCTCTTTTCGAACGCAGATCGCAGGCGGCCGGGCATTTTATATGATCGTAAAATCAGAAGATGTTTCGAAAAGTAACAACTTCTTAAATTGATACAGTGGAATCACTTGGCAAACTTTTACGATGCAAAAGTAAAAAGCAGAATAATTTATATGTTTCGCTGGTTTATTTTACTGCTGGGTAAATCGCCAATGAATTAATGATAGCGTGCCAGGTATCCGATAGTTTTATTTCATTTTTATATTTGCTAGGATTTTACTATAATCTGTTTATCTGTTGTAGTTTATTTTTTTACAAGCACGATTTGTCCTATACAGCGATTATTTGTTACTTACTTTTTATGAGAATTTTTGTAGAAAATTCGTGTTCAGCATGAAAGTAGTATAACAATAGATTTATCTATTTAAAACTAGAAATTTTCAAAATTGTTTAAACTCGATTATGACATACCTTATACTGTTACCTAAATTATGACCTGAACGCTTAAAATATACATTGCAACGAAATGAAAACCGCCCACACTGTGAAAAAAACATGAAATTTCAACCGCTCTAACTTTGAGACAAGTCATCCAAATCACTCGAAATTTTGAGTCTTTTGAAGCTAAAAGTGTTGTCTTTGAAATGTATAACTTCAAGTCGATTACACTTCCGCTCCATTCCCCCTGCCACGCAAATCGCGTGAAATGTTTTTTGTGCGAAAAAACATCACATTCGAGGATTTCTATGGGGATAAGTAGCTATAAGTCGACAAATAGGTTTACAGCCCACAAAAATTTGGACAATTCCCCTATTAGAACGCCTAAGCACACGAAAATTCGATAATTTGGAAAAAAGTTATTTAAAAAAATCGACATTTGAATGATTTCTTGTGAATGAAAATGAAGAGACAATATCGATTTATGGCTACTTATCCCCATAGAAATCCTCGCACAAAAAACATTTGACACGATTTGCATGGCGAGGGGAAAGGAGGCGGAAGTGCAGTCGACTTGTAGTATGAAGTTATACATTTCAAAGACAACACTTTAAGCTTCAAGGAACTCAAAACTTTGGATGGAAGTAATTTGGATGAAATATCTCAAAGTTACAGCGGTTTGAAATTTCACGTTTTTTTAAGGTTACAGGGTAATCGATTTTCATTTCGTTGCAGTGTACTTACTTATATTCAATAAAGATTTTTATATTTTGTGTTAATTTTAAAAAAATAAAAAGCAAATCAACAAGCCGAGTATCAATTCGTACCATATACCTACCTCTATTTATCTACAAATTTGATTATGGACAAAATTAGAAAATTTCATGAAGTTTGTATACTTATAGGAAACATAACGTACACGTGCATTATTAAAAGATTTTGTAAAATTAATATAAAAGTAACGCTGTTAGGCTATATTATCAACAAATATATTGTGTGGAGTTAAACGTGGAACTAAATTCAAATTTATTAAATAATAAATTACTACTAACTAATGATCTTCTATAGGTATCAAAACTCTAATATAATAAGTAAAATAAGTTACTAATTATATTAAAATCAGTGTATTGCATTCACATTTTATAATATTATATCTGATGGCGTATCATAATGACAACATTATAAGACTCAATTTGAGGACCATGATAGAGTTCATTATAGGCCAAGGACCATAATAAATCCAGTATGGTATACTCAGCTAAGACCAAATATTAAGGTGCTAGTATAGGTAGCGTGTAGTAGTTCCTTTTGTCTTTTCTGACTTTTCGCACTTGTTTTGAATAATGGAAAGTCTAGAAAAACATCAAAAATCGTACTTTACTAATAACTCATGCTACGATTGAAATTTTTTTTTCAAAAAAATTACACATAATCTACATTAGTATCTTAACATCGGATTGTCAATATTTTTTCAAAAACTATTCCCAATTTCTAATTTAAAAAAAATATCAAATTTTGAAATTTGTTTTTTTGAGAATATTGAAATTATTGAATCAATCCGATGTTAAGCATAAAATTATAGACATTTTTTGTAAATAAATTTTTTCTCTAAAGTGCGCCTGAATTAAGTTGTTAGTAAAGTACGAACTACACTTTTATAGTAGCTATACCCGAGCCTTAACTAGACGACTAAAGAGCCAATTTTACGTGACTCAAAGATTGTCGAGAGAGATGGAGATTGCTGCTAATGACGTACTGAAAATATGAAATGACATTTCAATTTTCTAAACGGACCAACTATTCTAAAAACCTTTTATACAACTTTTGTAATTTTAAATTTTTTATAACGTTACATTTCTACTTAATTAAAAAAAATTTAAATCTGTTTAGTTTCCTTCAAAAAAGTTCTAAATATATTTGCTTCGCTTAAGGCAAATACAATAAAATGTTTTCTATAAAAATATGTGTATGTAAAGTTTCGAATTGAATTGTCATTTCATATTTTCATTATATCATTAACAGCCAATAAGGTCAAAGTAATCTTCACGTGACCCAAAACCATCTCTATCTCTCTCGACAATCTTTGAGTCAAGTTCTTTAATGGAATTGAATAGGGCATTACCAGTCTAGTTAAGATTTGGTCTTAGGTAGGTACTCAGTACAATAATGAAATAACAAACATTTCGTTACTAAGGAAGCGAGTAAGAAATTTTCAAAAATAGCTAGTGATACCGTGAGATGTGACATGAGACGAGACGAGAAATAGTCAATTCTAGCCTCGGCACAAACTTTTGAGACGAGACATTTAAGTATTCTCGTCTCGGTCATTTTTCGACTGTTCAACTCTCGTCTCAAAGAACTCGATTCTCGTCTCATCTCAATTTCTCAAAAAAATTTATTGCCATTTATTCGAAAATCTAAAAGTGAATTTAGGAACTTTTTTGTATATTTCTGTTAAATTTGCACACAATTCTTTTTGGAATAAAAATATTTAGGGCCAAGTCAGGTAATAATGACTTTTTATTGTTTCAGTTTTTCTCCGACAAGATAATGCTTTTCTGTGGTGTTTTAAATTGTTTTAGATTTATAATTTATAGATACATGCATGCTACAAACAAAACGTTTCAGGGTTGTTATGTTTAAAACAATTTGTTTTAAACAAACTGTTTTAAACATGTTTTAAACACGGCCTAATGTTTTCATGCATGTTTTAAACTGTGTTTTAAATCAGGTGTTTAAAAATGATTTCGAAATCCATTCACGACGCATAACACAAACAAAACAAATTCAACTACCGACCATCGGTGAATCCTAGCTACGCAGCTAGAGCGATGTAAATTCCCGTCCTCGCACAAAAAGTAGCATTGGCGACATATTTCGATGGAAATAATATTTATTTAAAACAGATATCCTGTTTAAAACATGTTTTAAACATGCTTTTTTGTTGTTTAAAACATGTTTTTTTGTGCAGAGTTAAAAACATGTTTTAAACCAAAAAAACAGTTTTAAACAGTAAAAAACAAATGTTTTGTTTAAAATTGAAAAAAACATGTTTTTTTTCAACCCTATAAAAATATACTTATTCTTTAAATTTTTGTTGAAATTTTTTTTCAAAAGATATAAAACTGTAAGTGTAAAAATCAGATAGATTGCTTAAAAAAATTAATATACAAGTTTGAAAATATAAAATTAAATATTGTTTAGAACAAAAATGTCTTATTTTTAACCGCAAAATAACAATATGTATTTATTTATTTAAACAAATAAGAAATATTTATAAATTAAGAAACTCTATAGTCTATTCTGCTGTAGTCAGATGGTATATACTTTATTAAGATTTTTTTTTGTAGATGAGTAACAGAGTAACTTGATCTACGATGGTTCTATATATACCTTGGTAGAAAAATAAGAAGAAAAGATTTGACGTGAAATTTAAAAGTGTTTTTCATCACAAAAATTGTGCGCAAGGAAATTTTTTGCGTAAAATGAATAGAATGAATGTAATTAATTAAATTTAACATACAAAGTAGGTATGCCATAATTCACCGATTTTTTGCGTGTCTCATTTTTATCTGACCATGCAATAATAGACGTTACGATCTTAATAACATAAATAACTAATTTTCTACTCCCATGCTTTAATTTACTTATTATATATGCATTGTCTGTACTTGAATGACGTTCATTTCGATTCAGATTTTCAATTTCGATACAAATTTTCATTTCGATACAGATTATCATTTCGATACAGATTTTCATTATGAAACACCCAAGCAAATTTCATGCAAATGAATAGTTTTTTTAAATTAAAGCATGGGAGTAGAAAAAATAGCGTATGCAACTCGTGTATAATGGCTATTAATACACTCGTATGAATTACGATACTCGCGTATTAATAGCTAAAGCTATCATTATAAACTCATTGCATAATATACTATTATTTTACGTACATTATATACGTACTTATATTTATTAGGTACCGCTTTAAATCTGTAACAGCTGCTAATCTGAATTACATAAGTTCGTAGGAATAAAAAATAAATCAATATTATAAATTCCAATATAAAATAATGTAGGTTTATCATTTCCAAAGCAATAATAAATATAAACTTAATCAAACGTCAAGCCACATTCATTACAGACCATTTAACAAACGATTACTTATGTCGATAAAATCGATTAAATTTATTGATAAAGTTTAAATTTAAATCATGGTTATGACATCAGTAAGTCATTGCAGGTTCACAGAAAAAGTAACTTGAGTATATTCACAACTAAGTATCAGAATACAATATATAATAGTGCTGCAAACTGCAACAATCGCAAAAACCAACCTAAAAAACCATTATAACATCAAATGGGCGCTTTTTCTCGTGGACAAAGCAAATAAAATTGAAAGAAGAGATCAATCAATGTATTAATGACAAAACAGTCGAGTCTAAAATGAAAACCGGAAGTGTGGCGCACGCCGGAAACTATGGGCGAGGGTAGGTGGGACCTGCGGCGTCTGCAGGGGTTCAAAGCATCGCCGGTAGAGGCGCTGCAAACAGAGACGGATACAGAACTCGTGGATGTAAGAATAATGTTGTGTTATTCTGACGGGACAGACTGCCTGTTCATGCGTGAAGTTTAAAAGCTCACAGTGCGAGCTTTTTATAGTTGAAAGCTCATGACAGTTACAGCTATATAGCGACATGGACGTACTTGAGGATTTTCCTAAGCACTGCTTGTAATAACGTTCAACCAACGTAAGGCAAACTAGAATTTAACGTAAATGGAAAAAGAAAAATAAGAGAAAATTTAAAATCTCTAGGTACAATTTACCGTTTGGGTAGAAAGGTAATCCATAATAACTTATTCTTAGAAAGTTTTACAATTCCTGTCAATAAGTATAGGTACCTAACTAATTTTATCTGCTGCCGTGTCAACATTATAAGCCTGAACTTAAGAACCATAATGGCATTCATTATACATTACAGGCCAAAAACTATAATGAAATACAAATCAACTCGCTACTATGAAAGTTTCAAAAATGACATGCATACTACTTGATTTTTCCTGCTTTAAATATTTTTGTTGCATGAATAGGTACCAATCATTTATTTTTAATTTGACTGACAGTAACAAATAACACTATACCTACATAATATTTTAAATATTGGATTGGATACGTGGAACGAACCACCAAAACCAGCAATAACTTAATACGATAGCAACTTTACTTTCTTGGTATTGGTATTGAATTGTACCTATTAATTGATATTGATATACCTACCTAACTCCAAATGTTGCATCATTCGACTTGTGAAATCTTAGTAACTTAGACTCAAAGTAGCAGTTAATTTTGAACATAAATAAAAATAATATACCTACTTTTAAAAAAAATCGAAGCAAAAAAATAATTTTTTTTAAATAGAAAAAATAAAATCGGTACACCGATAATTTTTTATTTTAAAATCGATTAAAAATAATCGATTTTTTTTAAATCTATATTTTTTCGTCATCCCTAAGAAGTATACCTACGCATGTTGTGCTTTTTCTTTTAATTCTGGTGGATTAGGTACACTACAGGAAGTATAATGTAAATCACTTTCACTCATAGGCGCAGCCAGTTGGGGATGGTTTTTGAGGGGTTTAACCTCCTCCTGTAGCCTGTAGCCCAGGGAACAAATTAATTTTGAAATTAGTTTTTATATTTTAAATAACGCGCAATTTCAGAACATAAATGACCATTTATTTCATTAAAGTTTTAAATTTATTATTTATTTTAATTTAGTACGTCAGAGGGTAAAATATTATGTAATTGCATGTGTATAAAAAATTTGACCTTTAACCGAATTTTTTTTCTTCGAGTACTATTTTTAATAGGACTACAACACCACTATCATCCCTCCTCCCCAGCAAAAATCCTGGCTACGCCTATGCTTTGATTCGTTAATATTATAAAATTATAAATTGTTCCAAATAAGAAATTAAATGACAAATATGTCAAATAAAAACATTTAAACAAAACACATCTCCAAAGTTATCTTACTCAGTGTACCTGTACCAATTAGACGCCGCATGGCATTGTTGATGTAGAGCTTGTTTTGAAGCCGACACTTACTTGGGTGGGGGAACGGGAGGTAGACCGCGTTGGTAATGCGTGATGCCTAGTTTACTGTAATGTTGTCTTGTTTCTGTTTACATTATGTCATTATGTGACAAGCTTTTTGAAGGTTAGGTTTTAGTATTGTTTTATGTTTTGTGAAACACTTCTTAAATTCTGTTTTGTGTCAAATACTCGTAATATTTTTCAGTAGTTTATAAATGATAGTTACAAATTCTGTATTTAGTTGAATTTAAAACATTATTATGGTTAATCATTGTGCTATGCCAACGTACCAAGAGTTTTCGGCTTCAAAAAAAGAAAATGTGTCATTTAGTGTGTAAGTTTTTCTGTAGAAATAATAATAATAGATCAGAAAATGCAACTAAAAGTGATTTCAGATATCCAATGAACCAAGCTAGACGAGATCAATGGCTGAAAGCCGTGCAATCTATACAAAAATAATTCTACCATACATCTTTATTATTTTAATCAAATATAATTTAAGGTTAACATTTGAAATAAACAGTGCTCTTGCTAAAATATTATAGTACCTATAAAAGGTAAAAAACGTCATCTTTAGATGTCTCCTTATAACTGTCATTTAAATGTAAAATAATTTATAAAATATTAAATAATACAACAATATGCACAATATTTAACAAAAAATGCGTACATATTTTTAAATTGCATCTCAAAGTGAATTTTGTTGTAGGTTAGAATGATTTCATCTGACAGATACTTTAGAATTATTGTAGTACACGCAACCCGCACTGCAAGCTAGGTCTCAATCAGCCTACTACGTCTCAGGAAGTGTCGGCTTCACAACAAATGCGACTATGCGGTGTCTAAATTATAATAGGTCATTGACCTGTACATTATATTATGTTAAAAATCTGACGTGGCCATCACACAACCTTCCGCCATATCTAGACTTTAAACATAAATGTATACGTACAAAATCCGGTGCCCATTTAAAATATACAAATACAAATCTAAAATATTCAAACAGAAATTTGCATCACCTGAATCAAAAGATTCATTCACAGGAAAACTCATTTGTGTTGAAGCCATCCTCCGTTCAATTTCTACATTTAATATATTACTTATGACTTATATAGCGCTAGTATGCCAACTTGTCACCCGTCTCACCTGTCAATATTTTTTACGCAGAAACAAAATTACAAGATTTCAACGTTTTATTTGATAAATTAATTTTTTAAATTTTACTGCAGTTCTTTAATGCTACCAGATAAAGACAATTTTTTTATAACGTAAGTTGCAAATAACTTTGCCTCTTATTCTTATTACAAATAAATACTATATTTATCCAAATTTATATAAATTTTTGACAATTAACTTTTTCAATCTTCAAAAAATATCACTTCCGGTGAAGATATTTGTACCAAAATCTAATGAGCTCTTCCAATTTATATACAAATATTAAATACCAAATATCAAAATTTTTGGGTAATTCGTATTTGAGTTATGCGACTAACAGCCTTCACCACATACACACACATACACACAGACATCATCGTGAAACTATCAAAAATGAGTTGTAAGAACCCTAATTCGTGCTCATCCACTAAAAACTCACTACCCGATTTTTTGCATGATTCCAATACCTTCCTTTACAGGTAAGCGGAAGGTAAAAATGTTTGTTATAATCAAAATGAAAATCTTTAATTGAAATTTAACTGCTAGTAGTGAGAAAAATAGTATTATAAACCCCGGTTGAGAAAATAAGATTATTGACCAGCGCCTTATTGTAATAATAATGACAATCTTCTCAACCTTGGCATATAAAATAAATTTATGTCAATCTGAAAACAATCCTAAATATTACGGACTTAAATTGTATAACAATTTACCACAATATCTAAAGATGAAAAATATTATCAAATTCAAAATAGAACTTAAGTAAGAATTATTTTATTAATATGGCTTTTTATAGTACTCAGGAACTACTTAATGATTAATTAAGCATTTGTTTTTAATGTATTTCTTGTATTTAGACATTACCTATGTTATCTTGTTGTGAATTATAACTTAATATTGTATTGAATTTTCCATGTCAGTTTTGATCCAAGAAAATAAATAATAATTTTTATTGTTATTGTTATTATTTTTAACTAGTTTGCCTCCCCCCCCCTCCGCCAACAAATAAAATTTGTGTGCAATATTGATTCGTAACTAAATCATTGGTAGTCATAAAGACATCGTGTTATCAAACTCGGCTTTTGCCTCGTCTGACGTTACGATCCATATAATATAAATAACTATTAGTTATCACCTGTTTTTATTTTTAAAAATAACTATAGTTATACCACTTACATAGTTTTACTATGAAGTTTACATTTTGCTCTTGGTTTGTATATCCGGTCGAAATTTTATCCGCTGCATTTTGCATTGTATTTTGTATTTAAACTTCTACTAAAGATAAAATATTTCTTATACTCCTGGATGGAGTATTGTGCAAATTATTAAAGTGCTAATTAGTCACGAATTCATTGATTATTTTATAGTAGTGATAAAGCAAATCGACAGATTTGTTTTCCAGTATTTTCTACTTAGTGTATGTATTAGAATAAAAAATCAAACAAGCAATACATAGTGAGTTTTAAATTATTATTTACTTTACAAATGGGCAAAGTAAGGAATTACCGAGGGAATTACATACGAGACCGAAGGCGAGTGAGATAATTTTCTCGAGTGGGTCAATCTTGTTTGCCCACGTGTGAAGTATAATGTTTTATCCAACACATCTTAAATATTAAAAAATATTACGTTCCAACGGTTCCAACTAAAATATTGTTACTATGGTGACTTCCAACAAGCAAAGTAACAATTTACCCACAAGTAGGTATGTATAATTATGATGAAAGCCACTAGTGGGCAATCTTTTAATTTGCTTGGTTAAAATCACCATAGTTATGATGATTTTATTAAGATGTATTGGATAAACAAATTAACTACCTAGCTAGCTGTTCTTGTAAATTTCATATTTATGAATATGATTTCGCATTGTGACTTGATAACAGTCACCATAAAAATGATTCTTATTTTGCGATTTAGATGTATGTATCTCAAATAGTAAAATTAAGTAAATGTAAATTACTTACAAAATAAGTCAATATTAACAGACGACAATTAAATAAAACCCTTAAGCTGGATTCACATGAACCGTTTACACCGTTCGTTTTGCGGACGTAGCGGCCGCAAAACACGTTGGTATTTCACATGAGACGTCAACATTTTCAGAGCTGCACACTACTAGAAATGAAAAATGAAATATAACCAAAATTGTTTGGTTATGTTATATTCTAATGTCACTTGTGTTGTTTGTTGTGATCAGTGTGTAAGTAACAATAAGTAAGAAAAATGGATAATTTTCTTGAAATTTTAATTACCGAAGTTCAGAAGCATCCCTGTCTATAATCCCGGAGATAAGGATTATAAGAATATTACTAGGTTGGTATTACTACAAATCTCTGCATCTTTGGTTCAATTTTAAAACAGAACCAAAAATTAAATGTTTGAATTAGAATCTCGTCCATTCATACACATAGGTCCCATGCTTTATTATTCGGAAATTATATTGTTTAAGGGTCTCGTCTCCGTAACAAAATATTGCGTGTTTAGAGGTGTAGCAGTTTCTGCTTTACTCATTTAAAATTGGAAGGAAAAACAGGTACTAGATTTTTGTGAAAGAATTAATCTAGGATTATGCCCAGTTAGAATTCTGAAAAAAAATCTTTAAAATCCATAAAATTAATGAAAAATTGTGTTTTAAGCAATTTTTTAAATGCTTTTTCTTATTATTAAGAGAATTATTAGAAAATGTAACTCGGCATAATCCTAGTTGCATTCTTCGTCTGTAAATAAATTTATGAAATTTAGCTTTATCTATAAAACTTCGTAAACATTGTAGAAATTGCTAGACTGCTTTTCCGTATTGTTAGCGAGCGTTTCTATATGCATTAACATTATATGCTACGTGGAGTCGATACCCTTCAGATTTATAATGTTTACTGATCGCTAAATAAATGATTACATTTTAATTATTGCAGCCAAAGAGCCAACGTTTAGCACAGCAAACAAAAAATATCATCTAAATTTATCTCAGTAATGAATCCTCATTTAACGTCATGATTAATCTCCGTAATCTCATCTTCATTGTGTCACAGTGCCACAAATTAATCACCCAGAAGTACAGAGAGATAAAACAAAGCTATTTAAACTACTCCAATTAATAAACAATCTCTTAACGCCAGCAAGCAGGTGTTTTGTAATTGTGACGTCTCTTAAAACAAGCACGCAATTTTTTACACACGCACAAACTATCAAATTCACTTTCCGTTCATTCAAACACTCAAAATCTTTTTCTCTTCCGTCTAACTAGCATATCTTATATACACATATACACCATTATAGATTTTTTTCAAGTTAGGGAAGATTTCAGACTTCCAGACGAATATTTTACTGCTTTTTAGATAAAACGCAGAGAGGGATTTGCTTGGCCGACTGTACATTGACTTGAGGGTGAAAAAAAGCGAGGGTGCCTTCGTTAGGGGTAAAAAAATACTAGATTTGCATTCTCCAACTTGCTGGCGAATTTCTTCCTTCGCTGCAGCGAGGTTTAAGATCTGCGCTAGTTTTAATGGTCTCCCACACAAAGGCACTTTTATCTCTTGCGAAATTACGAAGTTACGTTCCGATTTAAATGAAATATATAATTCAATTTTTTCTCTTTGCTGCGCAGTCATGGATATAAGAAACTTGGTTATGAAAAACTGAATTGAGTTTGTATTTTCTAAGGAATATTGGTGGAAGAATTATTGTGTTTTGGGAGTTAATATATTTGAATGTTGTGGTTTTTTGCTTGAATTTATGCATTCGGGGCTCATTTTTTGCTGTTGCAGTTATTATGAGGTTGCTGTTTATCCAGAAGATCATTATTCATATGCTTTGTAACATTTTATCGAAATAATAATGAAGAAAAAAGTTTCGGAAAATATGTACCTATGATGCATTAAAAAATTGGTGGTTGTAAATGTCAATATATCAATAGTATTTTATAAAGTAAAATACAGAAGACCTAAAGATAAAATATTTATTAAAAAGTAACACAAAGGCACACAATCTATTTTAAATTAACTGACTGCAAACTTAATAATATTTTAAACCTTTGCAATTTTCCTTCCTTCATATTCATAGTTACGTAATTAAAACTTATATTGCCTAAATCTTTCGTTAATATTTAAATAGATTCTTTTCTACTCCTGGTATTAAAACATCATTTAACTAACTGGTGTCCATGGCGCTAAAAACATTTTTGACACACCTGGACAAACCGTAGATTTGGTCGTTTTTACTCACGGGCTGAACATAGCAACTGACATTAAGCACAGGGTGAAGTAGGCTACTATATTTAACAATTAATTTTTGTGAAAAACTGGGTGAAATTAATTATTTCTTTCAGTCATTTCCAATTTTTTCAGGGATTCGAACCGCACAAAATAACGGTTTGGGTTCGATTCGGTTGTGCCTTATGGGATTCAGTGCCGCTCCGGTTTTCATATTTTTCTTCTTGTATAATGAACTAGTTTTCGGTTCAATAATATTAAAAATACGTTCCAGTTTTGGCCTAAAATATAATACATTTCTGAAAAAATTAAAACTTGAGTACCTATACCAAAGAAAAAAATCTGACGTGGACACCACATGACTTCCTTGTACGCCTATTAAACTGTTCATACTTTTCTTAATAACTAAAATGTAGAATAATATAAAAAATTATTTTAACTTATTATACAAATATATTAATATATAAGTACTACTACTACTGCTACTATACTCACAAATATATTTTAATTACTTTATTTAAACTGCAGAAGAAGATATAAAGCATATTTTACTATTGTCACTGTCATGTAATAATCATTTAAATTTTACGTAGTAACAAATGTTTATCGATCATGGACTACAAGATACCGAAATACTAAATTATAAATATATACTTTAATTATTCTTAAATGATACCAGATACAAAAATATTTATAAAATACCGATTGTAGGTAATAATCATATAATCTTTCATTTAAAATAAAAAAAATTGTCTTAAGGGTCAAAACGGATATTTCCATCAAAATCTGAAAACCGAAATTTTTCGCGAATACAATACTTCCTTATTACTCCGTACAAGGAAGTAAAAACTATACAATTTTCATAATAATTTAATAAAATTTTGATTAAAAAACTTTAAATTTCAATTAATGCTTTAATCCGTTCCGAGCCGGTTCACATCAATAATTCCCACTTGACAAAATAAAATCCCCAGAACATTTCAAGAATGTGAAAATCGGCTTGTTATATGCTATTTTCGCGCATTTACATCCTATTAATATCCTAGCGATTGCTTATGTCCGCCCGTAGTAACATTATCTATATATAACATTTCAATGTTAATATAAATTTGGTATTATCCCAATTGTATATCCCATGTATTTCTCTGTGATACTGTGATATTTGTATTGAGTAGGTATTTATAATTTTTGATCATACTCAAGTTGTGGCTAGAAAAGACTTACGCAATATCACTTAAAATACAAGAATAAGATATTTTTAAACATCCCATAGACGATTTATGTCAAGTGACTTGGTTCGCGGTTCGCAAAAATAGCTGCGGTTCGTTCTGGTTTTCGTTCCTGTTCTGGTACGGTTCGAGTCCCTGATATATTTAGAACAGTTAAATAAATTGTAAATGAATTTCTCCAGTGCAGATTGCATTTTAATAATATTTAGGAATGGGATTTAGCAATCTGAATTTTAAATTGATCAATTTAATTACTATTGACTTAGTAATAGTAATTAAATTGATCAATTTAAAATTCAGATTGCTAAATCCCATTCCTAAATATTATTACAGTTAAATATACTTGCCTAGATATAATTTTGTAGCTATGTATAACATCATTATGATTCAAATTATTTTAAATGAAATTTTACATATTTATGTTGTTTAATTTGTGGTTGTCGAAAAAGTATAGTATATGACTCGTTTATAAACTCTCTAGATAGGTACCTATTCGTTTTTTATATACTCGCTGCGCTCGTTCCTAAAAAACATATCTAGAATGGCGTTTATAAAACTTGATAGTTGATACATAAAATACTATTATTTGGTTATATTTTAAACAAATAAACAAGGGATTGATGAAATTTAAACAATCATGTTTAATTTTTATTATTTTAAGTTTTAACAATTTGCACATTTTTTCACTACTACACGAATTAATAATGGAAACATTTACTAGTAGATATCTTTGAACGTTCCAAATGTTCGCGTTTTACAACATCATTAAAATAATTATTTGCAAAATAATATCTTCCTTACTGCACATTAAAAAACTAATTTCGCTTTATGTTCTTACCCTACCCTCAAAACTGAATTCTCTATCCCGTTCCAGGTCAAAACCCCATTCCGCGAGGGTGAAAAAAACCTGGGGGTGTTTTAAGGGTGCAAAAAATGCAGGGGGATATTTTTTATGAATGTCCAATACCGTTGTGACGTTTCGATCGTTTCAGTAGGGGAATCAATCGATAGATTCGATTACTCGACTTTCGTTGGATGTTGTACGTTGGGCTAGGTTAGGTTGGAGTCCGAAAAGGTAGTTTTGCGGGCACCTTTCGACCTAGTGCCGGCTTTTTGTGCAATAAACGATATTTTCTTACGAATATTAGATTATAAATGTTGTTATTGGCAGTTTTTGTTGATTGTTGGTTATGTTTTATTAAGTTGTAAAGTGTGCATGACGTCTGGCGATGTATTCAGGTAGGATTATATATTTAATTAAATGATATCATACGTGACTTTCAATCAGTTTATTATAATTTAGAATGTAAAAGTATTGCATTTTATTGATTTAATTTTACAAAGCAACCGTCAATCTTATTAGATTCTAATATACAATGAGGAACTTTAAGATAACGAATAACGATAATGATTAGAAATAGTAGAGGGGTGAAATGTGTTAGTTATATTGAAATGAAAGATTGTGGTGGGGGTACGGAACAATCCTTGAGTCATTTAAAAGGAATAGATAAGGACAGCAAATACTTCTGATGTATATGAAGAAATTTAAATAATCAATTTCTATTTGAAAATGAATATTTTTATTTGTTAATTAAAACACTTCATTTTCAATTAGTTTAGAAAATATATTTAAAACATCTTTTGTTTTCATGGAAATTATTTTAAAACTTTACCAAGAACTACTTATACAGGATATTTTACAACTTCAAGATAAATATTACAAAGAATTTTGAAAAATACGCAAAATAAATGTTTGCACTTTAAATGACGTATACATTTTGATGCCGCTGGTTTCAAGATTAAAATTATCACATCACCGAAATTTAATTAATTTGTTTGTTTGTGGGTACAACTGGGAAGCAAGAGTAATGGTCAGTAATTGGCCAAAAATTTGATTAGACTTGTCAAGCTTTCAATTTATTTTAAATCTTCATCAGGACAATTAATAGTGTTGAGGTTAGTCAGAGAGTATCTGATAGATTTTTAAATTTGGAGTAAATGTCGTCAATGTAGTTAAAATTACATAGTTTAATTACATTGACGACGATTTATTTTTGCGAATTTTGGAAAAAATATTTTTGTATGTCATAGTATCTACCATCTAATTTTTATCCTGAAGTTGTGAAACTTCCTGTATTTAATAATTTTGTAGTAATAATAGTAAAATAATAAATACGAATCATTTGTACCCAAAATAATGTAGTATGTATAAATCGCATAGAGGCCATAATTTGAAGAGCAAATTATAATATTTTCCATATTATTATACTAAATGCAACAATCAATTATTTGTTTTCTTTCTTCCGATTTAGTTATTTTCGTAGTAAATTTATACAGAAAGAAGTAGGTAAATATTCATCTTCATCTCCAATATAAAAGGATAACAAATTTCTCCACTTTATATAAACAAGTAATAAGTAATTCATTTTCAAAAAACAATATTAACAGAAATCCACGTTGAAAAATGTAGCAATACAACAAGATAAATTCGTATCATTCCGACATGATTACCCCCGTACTCGCGTGATAACTTTTCATATGTTCGTCTGTCATATGTTTTAGATAAAATGACGTATCTAAATGCAATCAAATTTATATCAGATGCAATGTTCTCGTTTGATAACCGTAACCGTTCATCGGTCGTCTCGTCTGGCATTGGTTGGGTTTTTTGTGTGTTTGACTGAGTTTCGGGAAATGAAATGGGTTTATTTTTAAAAATTTAAATTACTTTTATTAACGTGATTGCATATTTGATTCGATCGATGGCGAATTTATTACGTATGAGTATTTTTGGATGAATTGAACACTGACATGATCGAGACTCTGATATTTGATGAGAATAGTTGAACATAGTTCATTTTAAAATAATTTACATAAATTTTATTGTAGTTCTTACTTCAACAAATTATTAGTTTTGCTTTTTATCTCAAACAACTTTATTTTATTTAAAAAAGATTGTACAACAAACTGTGGTGTGTTTGTATAACGATCTTTAGAATTATGAATTACAATGAATTATAAGGATCATATTTAGAAGATGCGTTACAAAAATTTGTCTTATGTTTATGATTTAAAAAATTAAAGTTTCGATCCGTCCCCATAAAAATTACTTACCTTATTACCTATACTTATATAGGACATTAATCATATTCATATAAATGCTTCGATATATACAATATTAAACAATTACCAAATAACGAGGTTGAAAGTATCTATAAAATTGGCAATGTCTGAGTGAACAATAAATATTAAAGGAGTACCTACTTACACTGTCACACTTCTACTATTTATTCAGTTATTTAACAAATTTCTTATGCATCGAGAAGATTATTTTCATTTGTACGAATTACCTGCATTGCTATTATACAATACAATATACTGACATTTACTAACAAATTAGGTACTTGAATAATAATTATTGCATCAATAAATTATGCTATAATTTCATAAAACACGTGAGTAATAAGTTGTTATCTATGTCTATGAATAACAAGTAACATTATTTATAATTATAATTATTAATAATTATCTATTTAAAAGCGAATGTTAATCGGATGTAAACTAATCCAGATAAAATATTGAAACTGAGATTCTTCAAAAATTGTTATTAGTAATAAACTAGGAATAAATAAAAGTTTTAAAAAATAGAAAAGTATAAACTTTTAAATGAGAAATTTTAAAACTATCTAATTAATTTGAGTAGGTAATTTTCGCCATAGATCATTAATTATAAAACCAGTAATTGTCATAATGAAAAGGTCATGTAATTAAAATCAAATTAACATCAAAAAGCCGCAGGAAGTAGCGTTTTTCCTGCCGCTGTTCTCACCCGAGATCGTTACAAATCTCCCTACTTTCTCAACAGATGGCACGTTGTGATCTTCGCAGCTTCTGTAATTAAAATTTCCCTTGAAACCGCCCTAAAACACGCGCAAATTAACCCTCCAATTAACCAAAACACGGCCTCAACCGCCTCTAAAAATTTAATAACTCCCCTAATTAAGTATTCATTAGAGCGCTCGACGTCGTGGCGCAATTAGGCGGGCGTCGTCAGTGTCTCGCAGCGGCACCTGCAGAGATCTGCATATCGCGCAGGCAGACGCGTTACAAATCGATAATTTAGCTTCTTCAGGTCGTGTCCTTGCCGATTAGCGCCCTCCAGCGAGGGGGCGGGGCCAGCGCAGGCATGCGCAATGCCCTGCGCACCGTGACGTCACCAACGTCCCCCACCACCAGCGCCAGCGTCTCATTTCCACTTGCGAGAAATGGAAAGTCGCGGCGTCGCGGGCAGGAGAGACAAAGACGCTTCCCTCGGGAACATGCGTACAAAATGGACGGAGAATGCGTGAGCGTTCAAAGGCCACGGGTATCATCTGCATGTCCTCGGTAATGAGAGCCCCGTACCCCGCGGGCGAAACTCTGCGACCGTCGTCCTCTCGTGAGATGTTTAAATACGGAGGAGAGATTTGGAGGAAGTGGATGTTTTTAGGGAAATTTGGGCGGTTGGTAGCGGTAGCCTTAGCCTCAGCCTCTGCCTCGGGGTAAATGGACGTTGTTGTGGGATCAAGTTGATTTGTGAGGGTGATTTTAAAGGACGGACTGGTTTTAAATATATTGATTTGTTAGGTAGTTGTGGTTTGATGTCCCGATTTAGTTAAATGTTTGGTTTGAGGCTCGAGATTGGGAGATATTTGAATAGGCAAATACTTAAGCTTAGATGGATACGATCAGGAAGCGTCCAGCGCATTTGTTACCGTAGAAACATGACGGCAAGGACATTTTACAAAGAACGAAGCACAAAACCAATCAAGCAGTGTCGGCATCAAAATTGCACAATAAGAATATTCTTCTACTCGGATCATAGTATAACACATTTATCAAAGTTCATGCAAAACGCAACTATCAACACACTTCAGATCGGAACGTTGCAGCTTTATACAATTACATTTATAAATTGAAAGAAGCACAAATTTTTAACATACCTCATTCTTCATTAGAGATGTGTCACTCTGCTGATGTATATTTCAAGAGACAACATATTTAATCAGTTGCTAAACTTTGTTATAGATGGTAAACAAGTAGCCAAAGGATTATTTTTTGTCTGAAAAAAAGAATAATTCGTTAGACTGAATCTCTGAATACTACTGTAATTTTCAAACAAAAGGTTTTGTATAGAATGATCGGAATTTCTGAATTAAACATTTAAACAGAACAAAAGAAACATAAAATAATAAACATGTTATCAATTTCTCGTGTCACATAATTACAAATTAAATTCATTGCTTATGATGCAATTAATAATATGCTTTTATAAGTAATTAATAATTAAAATCTTGTCAATATTAGTTTGCTAAAATAGGACAACATTTGTAGAACTGTAAAGATGAAGAACCGCGCAATAGAATACGGTGAGAATTAATACTGTAATTTTTTGTTCCTACTTCTGACACTGAAGAACAATGTAAACTGAAACTCGTCTTCGACTCGCTTCTACATTGAATCCGGAAGCGATTTCATATTGCAGAAACTAAAATTGTTACACTACCTAGTTTTTTTATGAAATTCATTTTTCAGTACAGTTGTGCTTTATTTATGATTTGCAAATAATACGAACCGCAAGCTTACAAACTTATACAAAACTTAATCAAGTCTACTATGATAGGTGTACGGTATATCTTATGTAGGTAACATAAGTAGATACTCGATAGGGAACGTACCTAGTTATTTCAATACCCTAATTTCGCAGTGGGTAATGAAAATGATTAGAATCTCATAGTCCGAAGTGGATTTCAAAAACAAAATATTTTAGTATGCGAACAATAAATTATTATAATATGTTTACTCTCAAATCTCTAGACCTAGACTCTAGAGTTATAATTTGTTTTTAGAGATTGCTTCTATCCCAACAATAACATGTATCATCTACCCATCCAACAATAAAACATAAATACAAAATTCATATCCACAACCCCGTCAGATTAAAAGCGATCAAAAACCGATCCCATTCCAGTAAAACGATATCCCGATCTCCATACTTCAAATCGATGCCGCACCCTAGGGATCACACTTCCGCGTCTAATATTTATAAATCCCTTAAAAAATAACGACCCACCAGCAATACTATTTAACAATGGTCGGTTCAGGTCCATCCACAACGAGGCATAACACTAAATCATATATGAGAAGCCTCTGCGAAAGAACGTTTTTTCTTTTGCGGGGAAAAATATATAACAGCATAATCTGGGGTAGAAATGTATCTGCCACGGCTTTGTTTTGTAGAAGAATTAAGCTTGTCTAATACAACAGCGCTCGCCCGAGAAAAGCGGAGGATTCGTGCTACGACGTGCCCATTTCGCGACTGTTTCTTTCTTCCTTTCTGCGATGTGAGGTTCATTTATTTTTTTTCTGTTTGATGTAGTTTTTTGTTTTGTGATGTCTACTGGTGTTGCAGTGAAATTGTTATTTGTTCTTCTGATGATGCTCTTTTTGGAGTTTTTGCGAGATTGTGTTTATAATGAAATGTTATTGTACTTGTATGAAGGAGTCGGACAACTGTCATTATGTTGGATAAAGAAGAAACTTTTTGTATTTTCTGTGTAATTGAATTTGAATTGATGCAATAATATTAATAACTATGTAAATGTAGATTTTTAAATAAAGACATTAGCATGCAGATTATATTCTTTATTTCCATTGGTCCTTACTCCACTATGCAATGGCTAATAAAGTACGTTGTCTCGTTCATAATTTTACTACTTTAAAATTTGTTATTATGAATGTAACACCAAAGATGAAATTCTTAATTAATTAACATTAGCCAAAAAATACTTAGCAATATTCCTCACAAGATTCCTATTTCAATAATCTATTATGCCTATCTGCATGTTTTAGTGTGTAACCTATTTCTTTCATGAATATTCTGTAAGGATTGAATCTTATCAGCTTTTCACCTCATCCCTTGCATATTAATTAATTAATACAACTTCAAATATTTCTACTCGTGTAAAATATAAATTCTTACAATTCGTGTTTAGATGTATTTTTGCTCTCGCGTTTTATAGTAATAAGATGAACAACCTATAACATCATTCCTACATACCCATAAGCCATTATAGTCGATGTTGATATTATTCCAAAGCAAGTGAGTCGCAGTGGGTTATAATTTCTTAATCTAATCCTGTAATCCTATACAACCATATTGCCAAAAATAATTATAATGTAATATATTATACTGTATCTGTGGATACAAGAATAAATAAAGGTTAGTTAATATTTTGAAGTAACATAAATTGTGTATTAATAATTTATTTATAAACAAATTTCTGCAGTATAGGCGTGGAAATCTCTTTGAAATATGAAAGTTTCGCAAAATATTTCTTGGGGGAATTTTCCCCCACGTTTATTTACAGTGCCAGCCAACAACGTACGTCTTGTATTAATTCGCACGCCGTAGCAATAATCGAGAGAAATGGCTTGAATTTTGTATGAAAGACGAAAAAAGGTTTTTTTAGCAATTGACCCCCCACCACGGTAATATATAAAACACACGGGTTGGACAGAGACAGAAGTAGGAGTTAGAGTGAGATAGGTGTGGAGGTCGTTCCCGCGGTATACGCCGGGCAGACACCCATTTAGTCCTGGCGTTTCTTATAATAATCTCGGGGAGCGCGGCTGGGTATGGGGTAGTTAGTTCGCCGTGGTGGCGCTGCGGACGTGTTGGGGACGCTTCCGGCCTGTTTTTAAGATCCGCACACGCGCACACGCACACAGACGCATGCACGCACGGGATTAACGATTTTCGCGCGCTGCTACATGCTTTAGGCATGTGGATGTGGATGTGTGTGATTCAGGATGAGGATGTTGCGAATATGTGTGTGCGTTCTCGCTCTCGAGATGGAGACCAGGAAATAAGGAAGGATAAAGATAATTTTAGCGAATATTTTTGTGAATTTTTGCGGCATGATTACGATGTAATGCAAATTGAAAATATGGAAATTTGATCAAAGAACACGTTCGTGAGTAACCTTTGAGAACAAATTAAAAATGAATCGAATTCAGCATTTTTCAAAAAGGATAAAGGATATCTAAAATATCATACTACGATAATGATAACACATAAAGTATGGTTAAGTAAAAAGAGTTCCAGATCAGCAGATATTTAATTTAATAAGTTATAATCGAAAATATAAATTCCTTGAGAAGATCAGGAATTATACCCACCTACTCACAGCATTTTGAAACGAAGCAGACAAGTGGTGGTATAGGTACTTGTACTTCTGTAAGAACTTCGGTAATAACTAAAAGATCAGGTTCAAGTTCATAAAATGCAATGTTTGTATAAATCTTATTAAAACTATACACAGTACTTATCTCCATATAATAAATAAATATAACATTATACCTATGTTTTACACATATTAACAATTTTTTTTACTATATCTATATCACCAACTCATTAAAATTAAATTCTAAATTTGGATTTAATATTGGAAAAATATGGTAATACTATAGTGACCATTCGTACTGATTTTGTCAGTACAGTACTGATTTTCAGACCCTTGTACTTATAAACAAATTTTTTTGCTGATTTCTTACATACTGCAGTACTGAGTGTAGGTACTGGATTTCCAGTATAATATAAACACAGGAGTGGACACTCCGTATCTTAGCAATACTGTAGATTTGTGGCAGTTTTATTTACCTTGTGTGAGAGAGACCAGTGCGTTTTCATCGTTACCGTTGTTTATCGCCATAGAAGGCATGGCTCGATCTGGCCCGTATTTTCTGTCTCTCTCTAAAAGGTAAACAGAAAGGCTACACTTCATCCGCCCTAGTGTTCACTCCTGTCATATTATACTTATCTATAATGCTGAAGAATAGATACAAAATAGGCTATTAAAATAGTATGCAGGCAAGACTAAATTATTAAATTTTGTGTCTTTACATTTACAGCTTATACAATAATTATTATTGTCGATTTTATGTAAATGTAAATGGGCTATCAAGTTTCAATGCTTTTTATTTAGAGTGCGTATGCCACTTAATAATTTTTAAATATGAATTGTAAATATCCTTATGTACAAAAAGCTCCAATAATAATATAAATTTTTTCTCATTCGTTATTCCTTTTCTAAATAATCTGAAACCCCATAAATTCCTCTCCCATAATTCCGGTTTTTTCCTTAAAACAACTAACAACCCTCTTTTTGCCCTCCATACATCAAGAGCTTGCGTCTCCTGCTGGCGTCTACTCTCGCTCCCCCGCCCCCCGGCCCCACCGCCCCGTTCTGGCCCTTCAGGAGGCCTCGTGTGTGCGACAGAACGCTAAAAGAAATAAACGTCACCGAAATGCGTGCACATGTGCCGCTAGCCAGGAGGCTGGGCGCTGGGGGGCGGAAAAGAGGCACTAACGAACTATGCTAAGTGTAAAGGGATTAGGGAAAGGAGAATTGCGAGGAGGTAGAATTAAATAAGGCAACAGAGGAAAAAATCCCTATACGTAAGATACAAAATTCAAACTCTAAGAATTCCTGAATTGGACAAGGAAAAAAATGAGCCGCAGTCAAAAATTTATATTATTCAAGGTCAAATGCCTTATAATTACATTTTTAAAGGAATGTGAAGTTACATGTTTTTCCTTTTCATATGCGCAAAATTTTGTTGTTTTACTTTCGTTTAGCTAGTTAAAAAATGTAAATGTGTTAAACGTTACCAATTTTAATTAAAAAAATCTGACGTGCACACCACAAGACTTCCTTGTACGCCTTGTATGTTCATACTTTTCTTAATAACTAAAATGTAGAATAATATAAAAAATTCTTTTAACTTATTATACTAGTATACTCACAAATATATTTTAGTCATTTTATTTAAACTGCAGAAGAAGATATAAAGCATATTTTACTATTGTCACTGTCATGTCATAATCATTTAAATTTTACGTAGTAACAAATGTTAATCGATCATGGACTACAAGATACAGAAATACTAAATTATAAATATATACTTTCATTATTCTTAAATGATACCAGATACAAAAATATTTATAAAATACCGATTGTAGGTAATAATCACATAATCTTTCATTTAAAATAAAAAAATCTGACGTGGCCATCACACAACCTTCCGCCATATCTAGACTTTAAACAGAAATGTATACGTACAATCCAGCGCCCATTTAAAATATACAAATAAAAATCTAAAATATTCAAACAGAAATTAATATCACCTGAATCTACAGATTCATTCACACGAAAACTCTTTTGTGTGGAAGCAATCCTCCGTTTAGTTACTACATTAATTTAATAGCTTACTTATGACTTATATAGCGCTAGTATGCCAAATTGTCACTCATCTCATCTGTCAATATTTTTTATGCAGAAACAAAAATCAATCGAACATGGATTACAAGATTTCAACGTTTTATTTGATAAATTTATTTTTTAAATTTTACTGCAGTTCTTTAATGCTACCAGATAAAGACAATTTTTTATAACGTAAATTGCAAATAACTTTTCCTCTTATTTTTATTACAAATAAAGACTATATTTATCCAAATTTATAGAAATTTTTGACACTTAATATTTTCAATCTTAAAAAAATATCACTTCCGGTGAAGATATTTGTACCAAAATCTAATGAGCTCTTCTTATTCGTATACAATTGTAAAATACCAAATATCAAAATTTTTGGATAATTCGTATTTGAGTTATGCAACAGACGGCACCGGCCCAAACCACACACACACACACACACACACACACACACACACACACACACACACACACACACACACACACACACACACACACACACACACACACACACACACACACACACACACACACACACACACACACACACACACACACACACACACACACACACACACACACACACACACACACACACACACACACACACACACACACACACACACACACACACACACACACACACACACACACACACACACACACACACACACACACACACACACACACACACACACACACACACACACACACACACACACACACACACACACACACACACACACACACACACACACACACACACACACACACACACACACACACACACACACACACACACACACACACACACACACACACACACACACACACACACACACACACACACACACACACACACACACACACACACACACACACACACACACACACACACACACACACACACACACACACACACCCACACACACACACACACACACACACACACACACACACACACACACACACACACACACACACACACACACACACACACACACACACACACACACACACACACACACACACACACACACACACACACACACACACACACACACACACACACACACACACACACACACACACACACACACACACACACACACACACACACACACACACACACACACACACACACACACACACACACACACACACACACACACACACACACACACACACACACACACACACACACACACACACACACACACACACACACACACACACACACACACACACACACACACACACACACACACACACACACACACACACACACACACACACACACACACACACACACACACACACACACACACACACACACACACACACACACACACACACACACACACACACACACACACACACACACACACACACACACACACACACACACACACACACACACACACACACACACACACACACACACACACACACACACACACACACACACACACACACACACACACACACACACACACACACACACACACACACACACACACACACACACACACACACACACACACACACACACACACACACACACACACACACACACACACACACACACACACACACACACACACACACACACACACACACACACACACACACACACACACACACACACACACACACACACACACACACACACACACACACACACACACACACACACACACACACACACACACACACACACACACACACACACACACACACACACACACACACACACACACACACACACACACACACACACACACACACACACACACACACACACACACACACACACACACACACACACACACACACACACACACACACACACACACACACACACACACACACACACACACACACACACACACACACACACACACACACACACACACACACACACACACACACACACACACACACACACACACACACACACACACACACACACACACACACACACACACACACACACACACACACACACACACACACACACACACACACACACACACATACATACAGACATCATCGAGAAACTATCAAAAATGAGTTGTAAGGACCCTAATTCGTGCTCATCCACTAAAAACTGACTACCCGATTTTTTGCATGATTCCAATACCTTCCTTTACAGGTAAGCGGAAGGTAAAAATTTGTGTTAAATTAAATATTTATCGAAATATTTTAAAAAGTACTACTTCCGGTTTATAGATTGAAACCAAAAATAGGAGGTGCACAACTAGATGCTATAACAGTCCTAAATACAAAATTTCAACTTTCTACGTCTAACCGTATTTGAGTTATGCGACACACATACGTCCGTACGTACATACGTACATACGTACAGACGTCACGACGAAACTAGTCATAATAGATTCAGAAAAGGTCAAAACGGATATTTCCATCAAAATCTGAAAACCGAAATTTTTCGCGATTACAATACTTCCTTATTACTCCGTACAAGGAAGTAAAAATCAAATCAATTCAACATTATTGAATTTTTTATTTTTTCAATATTCTAGGGGACGGAGTCATGACCCCCGAAATCCTCTTTGGATCGCCGAATCATTAATTATACTTTACTAGGTAATTTTTGAAATTTTTTAAATTAAACAAGTTAATGATTAAATCATGTTTTCCAGGAATTTGAAATTGAAACACTGACCTGGTTATAAAATTAATTACAAATTTGAAAATTATATAGCAAGTTCAATTTCGATCTCTACTATATAGAGTGACCATTCATACTAATTTTGTTAGTATGGTAGGTACTGATTTTCAGAACCTTTATTTTTGAAATAGGTACCCATTTGTCTGAATTAAAAGTTTATCTAAAAAATCTGTCATTTATCAATAAATCAATAAAATAATTTTCATTTTTCCTTATATTTTGTTATAATTATTTTAGTTCTCGTTTTCTCTTTTTAAATAATATAATAGAACGTACCCAAAAATATATAAGTACCTATGGCTCTATTTTTTCATTATTTCCTTCACATATGCCAATAACACGGGTTTTCTACTGATTTTAGCTAAAAAGGATAAATAGTCACTACTACTCTACTTCCCGGAGAAATATTAGATGATCGTTCTACTACAAAAATGACGTCCGTCATTTAAGTAAGATGCAAATTTAATTGAATGGTAAATTCAGTAAATATCATAAAAATAAATACCAACATAAAAATACAATAATAAGATTGTACAAGATTGGCAACCATCACAACTCTTGTGTTTTCCAAGTACTATACTCATAGTCCTCAATAATCATACTCCTCTTCTTCTTATTCAAGGCCTCCTTGACGCAACAACACATCTTCCCCGTCTCGCCCCTCGCCAATCCATCCCCTAGCCCTCGTCCTCGCCGTGTCGCTCGCTAGTTCGGGAACAAAGGTAAAGAATCGAAGGAAAATAAGTAATAAACAGAGTCCGTGACAAAACTCGCCATTTTTATAACGAAACATTGTCAACAATAACCGGGGAGAAAAGAAAAAACTCTAGAGGTGTCAGGAAACGTGCCGTGAGGAGTGAGGAGAGGGGGTTGAGTACCCTTGCCGCGTAGCCTTCGGTTCATCAGGGAAGAACAGTGGCGTACGTCGACACAAAAGAGGGAATTTGGTTTATGTATTTTGCAATAATGTTATGTTGATTTTATTTAAATTCACATTATAATGACTTATTTCATTCAGCTACCCTACGTATCATTTGCATGGACGCCGACAGGAATTTTTACAAGATGGTACATGCGAAATTGGCTATTTTGTATTTCGTATAGGCTGGCACAAGGAAATTCAGGCATTCAGCTAATGTTATAATGTGTATTGACAAAAATGTGCAAGGTCAAATACCTTCAAATTTAAGTTTTAGAGTTTAACTGAACAACTCTTGAATGTGTAATTTTTAGATTTATAACTTAGGATTATCAAATTGATTATAGTTTATACACGATTGTATTTACTTCTAGTGTTTAACTTTTATCGTTATGATATACTTTAATAGTAGGTATAAAACATAACAAGAGTTGTAAGAAGCATATTACGCACGAGTGAAGAAGTTACACAAAAAGCCGTAGACGAGTGTGTAATTTCACGAGTGCGTAATTGCTTTAAAACTCAAGTTGTGTACTATACTTTTTCTACGATCACGACCATGTTCATTTTCATTTGATAAAAATATTCTATTATTTATAATTATTATACAGAATCAGGCGGTGTGCAAAATGTATTATCAGAGTTGCTTGACACTAAATTAAAACATAAATTCCCTAATCGTGCGATCGAACTACTTTACGCACGGCCGTGCGTAAGGACATAAGCTTACATATTATATGAGTTGTACAATAATGCTCATTTACAGTAATGGTCGTAGAAAAACTAAAAGAACGTAGTCTTTTTTGCTATTTAGTAAATATTAAATTGACTAAATCATTGAGAAGTCGGGAAGGTTGCAACTTTTATTAATTTAATGATAACGACAAAAATGCCCTATCTAATTTATAAATCTGTTGTACTTATTGCTGAGTATTATTTTTTAATTTTTATATCTACTACATTTAAGGTTTTATTTCGAAACTCAATGGTGGTACAAATGTACCACCTTGCACCATGTTTCCGGCGTCTATGGAATAAATAATAATTGTGTTTGAATTTATAACTAAAATACATAAAGAAAGCAAATAATAAATTAAATATTTATACAGTTTGTAACAATTACTGCCTTTTTTCTAATAATAATATCAATTTTGCCGCGGTCAAGAAACAAAATTTACATTTATCTATAAATATATGTTTTGTAATTTTTACCAAATAACTCGAAAAGAATACAAATTATGTAGATATGCTTTTAACAAATCTGAACATAAAAATATGCATAAAGAAAATCAAGTGTCAAACTAATAATATCACATAATGGCCAAATAAATAAAACCATGGTTTGGATTTAACAATGGACATTGTATTTTTCCAAAAATGGAATCAGCTTACTTGCATACAAATTTTTTTAAGTTCAAAATTTTAAATATTTTACTGATTTTGCTTTAGTGATTATTAAATCTCTAGATTAAATAATACTGCGTGATAGCAGATTCAACAAAAGTATAACGAAATAAAGCTAATCAATAAATTAGTCAATATTAAATAAATAAAAGCAAATTACAACTTACACATGAATTTAAATAATACTATAACTAATTAACCCTTCTTGACGTACACCACTGTCTCACGTACTGCGGTATTAAACAAAGTCCTCGTCACCCTGTCCACTCCGGCGCCACCGCCGCCGGTTTACGACTTTGTAGGCCCCAGGGAAGAATGAAGCCTCTTGCCTCCGCAGTCTCTCCGGTAGGGATCGACTACGAATTGCTGGACCATTTTTGCTTAGTTTTTTCCGCGTAGTTTGGCTCCCCCTACCCCGCAAAGCGCGTGTCCACGTAATAAGGGAGGATTTTAATGCGAGAACTAACGCCCCGTGTTGCAGACGCGGAGAGGGTAGGGATATAAATTATATTTATGTGTAGGGTAGGAGATATGTATCGTTACGCTGATGGGTGATATTAGTTTTTTGGTAAATCGCTTTTTTGGGGTGGTTTAAATGATAGTGAAGAAGGTTTTATGTGAAGTAGTTCTGTATGACGATATAGCTAATAAAGAGAAGTTCTGAGTTATACTTCCAATATTAGCAAAACAAGCAAACTAATAACGTTATATATAACGATCATATTTTCTGATGTATGATCTTGAGTTGATGTTCATTTTCTATCAATGGTTATACTTCAGAACATTTTCAATATTGCACTGTGTTTTGATGCAAAACATTAAATATTAACTTTAACTTTCCCCAAGAAATGAATGGTGGTTCAAAGTTCATTGGCAATACCATGGCCCATAGTGGTGTTAATTTTGTTTATATAATGAATAGCTATTTTTAACAAACAATGTGAGCTAACCAAAGGAGGATGGGCTACTATCAACTGACCCGGGAAAGTTATTTTTACAGGCGAGAATTTTTTGGGTTCAAAGTCAAAGGCTGATTCACTAAATGTTAAGTTTTATCATACAGGAGATATTACATAATATTTTAACCTCTGTCACGTATTTAAATTAAAATAAATAATAAATTTTAAAAAAATAATGAAAGAAATGTTTTATTTCAGCATTTAGATAACAGCTGGGATGAGTTTAACCTCCAGACCCCCCCTGGCTACGCCTATGCTTATTTGTATATCATAAACGTAAATAAATATATAAATATTTAATTAATTTAAAAAAAAATGAAAATATATTAGTTATTATGAAATTACAAACAAAAATTGGCTTCGAAATTGGGGTGCTAAAATGGTTTCGTTAGCGTGCTAAATGTAAAATCTGAAGCAAAGGCAAAAACAAAATTTTAGAAATTTACGCATGTACTACACTATTCAGACGAAATAATAATATTGTAACATACAATATTGACAAATTTTTAAATATTTAAACTTCTTTTATGAAAGAATATCTGTACCTATATTATTTAAACTCCTTTGTTATAAACAACAATAAATTAAAAATATTAGATTAATTTTAGAATAGTTCTTTTATCTAGCAAGAATCGAATTCGCGACCTACATAAAAAAAAAATTTTGTATTACAATGTTGCATTGACAGATCCGTTCTTAATTTATTCTGAAGAACTGCATTAGAATAGAATAACTGCAATACTCAACATTATAAATTTAAAAATTTAAGTAATTTGAAAAAAAGTTTTTTGGTTTCTAATAATTTTATAAAATTTAATCAGTCTTCAGTCAATCGCTACCGGCCCACATCCAGCCGGCCCACCGGGCAACCCGGTATCCCGGTGGGCCTATCCGCCCCTGGAGCTAACGTAATACGTGTTAATAAAAGTATAACCGATCATTTAGTTTTTAATTAGAATATGTACTTACTTTTGCCTACAAATTCCTACATAAATTACATGTTTATTGAGTTTCAGATAGTATACCTTTTATAATTAAAAAATTAAAACACTTTAAGCAGAGCAGAGCAGAATCTATATCTGTAAATAGCGTCAGATATTTGATATATTTATATCTACTTACACATAATGTTCATGATAAAATGATGCCGATATGTACCTAACGAATTTTAATATAGAAAATAAATTTATTTAAATAAGCTTACTCTAATACAACCATTGTTACAGTATGACAAATTTATAAATCTTAATAAACGATTAACGTCAAATATCTAATTTCGTGCAAGGTATATATTTTAAATCCTTAAAACCAAATTAACGCTGTTCCCTAATTAAACAAAAAAATAATTTTAATATTTTATGCAAATTATAGTTAAAATAAACCAGTAGGTCATAATCATCACAACATCTCAATATCTTGTCATTAAGCCATTTCAATTAAACACACCCAAATCCAATGAACCCTATTATCAAATCTCATCAAGTCATCATGTGATCCTTTAGCGAGGGCACAACCCTTCTACTTTCCCTCTTCATCCCGCTGTAAAATCTACAAAGTGGCGATCACTTTTGTCTTCGCTTGTACCATCGAACACGCGGCCACTCGAGTGGACACGCTAAAACAGATTGCCTAATCAATTCCTTGTGTCCGGGCTGACTCTGATCAATCTAAATTAATCCCCCGCCCGCTTGCGTTGTACGTGCTGCCGCCCCGCAAGCCCCCACCACCCCGCTGCCTGATCGCATCAATGAAATGGCCATCGAAGAACGAAGATCCCCTCACGGAGATTTTTGTATAAGGGGTTTAAAATGGGGTTGATGGAGAAAAGAGAAAGGTTTTGGGGAAGTTTTAGGTTTTTTGGTAAGATTATGAGCATATGTTTATTGGTTGGTATCTGAGTGTAGGTACCTTATGTATCACATATTTATATTATTCCTCGTTTATATCATCAATTTTTGTTTATGATATACATACATACACATATCTTTCATGCCTATTACTCATCTTGCGTATGGTAGGCTTATGATAATAGATAATGATGTCAAATTATTAAAACTGTGGATTTAAACTTTTTCACACGACCATATACGAAACTGATAGTTTCCATACAGTTACTTATGTACGAAAATAAACAATATCGCACTTCCCTTCAACCCGTTCGATATGTTATCGAATCGAACAGGTCTTATCGAACAGTTTCAATTTTTGTTTCACCTTTTAGTGTTGTCATTTCTGACATTTGATAATTTTTTCCGGTCATTACGTATTTCTTGATAAATAGCATTATTCCATTAAAATGAACAAGCACGACATTAAAAGTGTTTTATCCACATAAATGAAAATAGTACTTTTGCTGTACCTATCTCTTATAATTTAAATATTTAAATAAAATTTACATTCTTGTTATTGAAAACCTTGTATCATATATTCCATGTATTGGTTGATTTAATATGCAAGTATGTATGTATGTAAGCCACTTTTAAAAAAATTGTTGCTTGTACTGAGCAGCTTTTCAATAAAGAATTCCTAAAATATAAGTCGTTCCTCAAGTCAACCAATTTATTAAATGAATTCGATTACATCGTTCACAGTTCGCTTACGCCAAGTAGTAGTAACTGGACCTAATACAGTATTAATTTTGGATCCATTATTTTATTGCAACAATGAACTCATGAATTTCCTGTAATGCATTCTGTTGGGAGGTATAAATTTAAGCCCTTACTCCTTGCAATTCCAAATGTAGATTCAATAAAAAGTTATGTTATAGGTACTATTCATGACCGGTAACTAATACTCTTGCACTGCATAATTGATAAAACATCTTTGTTTTTGTTATTCCACTTTTGTTTCGGTAAATGTATAACTTTATTGTAAAACCGGGCCATTTCAAGTAACAATACTTCTGGTTTTCCCAAAGACAAAATTTAAAAAAAACTATACAATTGACTATTTAATAAAGGATGTAATATTTCATTATTTTTTTACAAATCATGCTTGTCAATTTGAATTTGAATCAAGTAAGTACTTTGATTAATAAATAGCGAATAAATCAGTAAAGAAATGTAGGTATTAAAATAGTCATTTTACTGTTTATTTCAATGCAAATACAAATGAAACAATGAGAATAATTTGTAAACAAAACACATTCTTAGAAGTTACTCAACACTTTTTTTAGTAATTGAATTCTTATGTGTATACAAATTTACTTATGTTTTACATAAAAATTTAATACAATACACTTTAACACAATTGAAACTACCTTTTTATAGCGTTGATAAACATAATTTTTCTGTAGGTAGATACCTAACATTTATTTTCACATTCAACAGACAAAAATACTCTACTGATTTTAATTTGTACCTACACCTGACATGATAAAATCAGGGGCCGTTAGTTAACTTGGAACCTGATTATAAAAAACGAAATGCATGGATATAATAATAATCTGACCAGAAAATCTACACCAAAACAAACATTTTTATTGAAAGATTAAATTCTTTTGAAAAATAATACAAAATTAATATCTAAATCTAAAATTAATAACAAATAATTTGTAATTTTTGCTTAGCAGATTGACTTTGTAGGGTTCGTAAAATAAGCTGTTATAAATTCGTATAAAAAGGATAAAATCTTCTGGTTATGCTACCAAAAGATGAAACCTATTGATATATTATTTATACTCGTACAGGGTGATTCGTAATTTTGGTTCCAGGTTTTTTAATCAAACAGTTTTAGAACACAAATTTATTATTCTTGCCATTGCACAATTAATTAAAATTTAATATTATTCTATTTATAGTTATTCAGATATCCATTATAAAATCAATAGCAATCCAGTGGTTTCAAAAAAGTGGTTCTTGCAAAAAAAATTTAAGAATGCTTTTTGTTTCATAATCAGTACCTAAGTTAAGTACTATATGCCATTAAAATATATGCACAAAGTTGTGAATCATCCGGTATAATAACTTGTATTTAAAATAAATTAGTTTATTTGTATAATTTATGTAATTTTGGAATTTTCTCTTCTTAATTGATATGATTATTAAATAGTGTTGCCATAGTAAGTTAGAGAAAGAATATTGTCGACCAAAATGATAAAATCGCAAATGTCATTAAGGCGAATTAATAAATAATTATTTTAGTCCAAGGCATAGGCCCTGGCCTCTGGGTTTGCAAAATTCTATGGGATGCATGCACTTTTCTTTGACCTTATGGACTTATGAAATGAGGTTTGAAAATAATTGTAGTTGGGACGAGAAGTTTGGTTTTCCGGTTTTCACAAATCAAAATTGGTTGAAAATAAGGTACTTACCTACCATAAATTGAAAGTTATAATTTTACCCAGGAAAGAAAAATAATAAATCTTACGCAAAAATCACAGAATACATAAAACGACTTGTCTAGGACCTTAAAAGAATCAGGGCCCACCGTGAAGAAATAAAGTAATATGAAATTGAAAAACTAATTACAAACACATAAATAATTAAGTTTAATATCAAATGTATTTGCGTCTAGTCCAATAGCAATTGCAATTGCATCGCCTTTTCTCACGTCCTCATACTCTAACTCCACGTCTAGGAGGAGTCGTTGGAAAGAACGATTGAAACTGCTCGCAGTTAAGTCATTGACGCGAAGTTAAATTCCTATTGATTCTCTTGTTCCGAGCGGTAGAAGGCGGCTGCACCAGCACCAGAGCTGAGCAGCAAATTGTTCTCTATTCGAGACTTAATTTAATTCCGGTTCTAACTCCAGCACTGAAACACTGCCCCAAGCCCCAAGGAGAGCATAGACACTTTCCTACGCCACTGTGCGAGCATGCCTTCACGTACGAGAATTTAGCAACGGAGTGATGAATTTACCTATTTATAGTAAATTTCTGGTATGATCGCAGCCTTCTATGTTTATATTGCACATACTATGATGTGAATTTTTAACAATTTAATCAATTAGTGTATTGTTTTTGACTTGACATTTTTCATGTTAATAAAATAGATTCATACTTCATTTCTTAGTTTATTGTGTTTATTAATCTATAATAATTTCCAATATACATTTGTCAAATAAGGACAAAATAGAATAGGTCTCAGATCTAAAGTATTAAAAAATTTACCTATATATTACGTGCAGAAGTTTTTTTGAACTAAGAATACGTGACCATATTATTAAATTGTTTTAATATAACATGTGTCAATAATTCTATAAAATACCTGTATCGTACGAGTATACTTATGACATTTCCATTCAAATTTTGTATTCATTATTTTATTATGCATTGCGTTTGCGTTTGTTTGTTATGTACATATAATGCAGAAATCTAAAATTTGGAAATATAGTGGAGGCTCGGTTATGTGAATACTCCATACGAACACTCAAAATTTAGCATACATGAGGTTCTATAGAGTGAACACACGCGACCACGGTCAATTTTGATTTGTGAACAGCTTAACAGTGCTAGGTACAAAGTAGATCTACTTGGCACCTTGGTAGATTAAGTGGGACTTCCCCTAAATACAAAGTTTGCAGATATAGCATGATTTTACTTTCTTATACACAGTGTAAGTCTAAGTATCATGAAAAAATTCAATACTGGGATTATCGCGAAAATACATATTTTGAAATGATCTGAATCCGTTCTAACCATTTTCTGAATGATGTCTGTGCGAGTGTCTGTGTGTGTGGATGGATGTTTGTCCGGATGTTCAATAACTCATGAACGAGAAAAGATAAAATAATGAAACTTGGTATATATAATGTATGGGATGTTGCGCAGAGATAAAAAGGTTTTGATCACATTTCGAAAACCGGAAGAGGAAGTTTTCTAAAAACACAACACAATTTATTTCAAACATAAAAAATGTTTCAAATATAAAATGTTACCAATAATATAAGGAATAATTATCGTTAAATTCATTTTCTGTATCTGATTTCAATTTTGAGAAAAGTTAAATTATATATTTTATCGTATCATCAATAATTGTTATTACCTTTTAATATGCAATATTTATTGATAATTATAAACAACATAATACATTAGTTACTTATAATACCTTAGATAGTTGTAATTCATTAGTTACGAACTTAATACGTTATATACAACCAAATAACATGATAACCTTCCATAATATGCAAACTGTCAACTAATTGACAGATAAAATTGTTGATTAGTTTTAAAATCACTGTCGTTGATGGTACGATTAAGTTTTGAATGTAACGCGAATATATGCGATTTAAGCCCCCTTGAATGTTCAAAGAGACTCGTTTTCACCTCGTCGTTTAGCAACATCCTCGGGTATTATAAATCGCATAATATTCTTGTTATATTAATAGCTATAATAAATACATTTCAATTTCAATCATATAGTTGCTTGAAAACTAACAGTCAGTTACGTCAGTTATTCTATTACTCGTTCTATTATGTCCAACGTGTGTTAAGTGCAATAACGAGTATATGCATACAGTTGTTGTGTATAAGAAAGTCTTGTGGTGACCACACTAGATATTTTTAATAATTGCTTGTATGAAAATAATATAAAGTAAACAATAATTTTAACAGTTACACGTCATTATAATTGAACATTTTGTACCTATCTGATAACTTAATCTACTTTTACTACTTTTGAACGCTTTTTAATTATAATTCTAAAAATAGACAATATATTATCGCCGGCGCATCCACCATTTTGCGAAGTAATCTTCAGTATCGAGTACCGAACATACAAGTGTTATTATCCGAGCTTCATGCAATTGACAGCGTCGAAAGACTGATCTCATATCAGCAGGAGTACTTTACACACACACAAGTAAGGCGTCAGTCCACCCACACACATACACACTCACACATACAGTACAGTGTCCACTCTCTACTCTCTCCGACTCCAGAGCTGCAGGAAGATAAAAGGAGACCATTACGGTAGAATATGTGTAGATATTAATATTTCGCCATCAGCCATGAAATATGGGCGACAGAGCACGCGCGCTAGTTGTGACAGGTGCCGAAAGAGGCGACACAGTCTACTGATAAATTGAAGTGGACCGAACAGCCCGAACAGGGAACGAACTAAAAAAAAGACCGAGCTATAGCGGATTCAATCCACGTCTGACGAAAATGTAATCCAAACTCGCATCCGCACTAAGCGCAAAAGAAAACCAGAAGGAAATATTCGCAAGGATTGTGCCGCTTACATGGAAGGAGAGTTCTCACTGCGAAAGCCCGAACAAAAAATACAAAAATTAAATTATATTTTCGGTGTGTCAGCCGTGTTATTAAGTGGCGCGGCGGCCATCTTTGTTTTTCTCTCGGCTGCGAGCTTTTGATGTATGATGTAAAACTGTATATGGCGGTATCGCACCGTAAAAAAGGATATGGGCTACAGAAAGTACGGCAAATTAATCAATTTCCTGACTTTTTCTTCTCTCTGCTACCGACGCTGACATTTAAAAGCGCTTTATTGATCAAATATGATGGGAAAAAGCATCGTGTAATGTAAACCTACCGCGCGGGTTCAATTAGCTGCCTCATTAGCCAAGCGACGTATTCTGCAGTAAGAGTAAGAAGTTGCGACGTTGCCATTGCCATACCTTGGATTATACGCTCTTGCTTACGCGGTTCTCGTTACCGTAACGCCAAAGCTAAATAAGCGAACGCGCATTAAATGATATTGGCGGATTAATTATGCTGCACTCTGGAGAAACTGCTCACATAGCCAACTTTCATCAGCGAACCAAATTATTATGCTTATACTTTCATTGCAATTTGTGGCTAATTTATTTTAAAATGAAATAAGTCAAGATTTCAATTTTTAAAAATCTTGTAAAATAAGTAGAAAGTAGGTAGCTAGCTAATTATTTTTTCTACTAGCAGTATGTGCAGAACTTTAAAAAAAGGTACCTATATAATTTCTTATCTACGACGGTGCGCTAATAACTGATTAACCCACTAATTTGCATGTCATTATGAATTTTTAATGGCACTTGTGTCCTTATGACACGCATTTTTGTAGGAGAAATAAAAATCAAAATTAATAATAAATTTATGTTTTATAAACAATCAAGACAAAGTTATTAAAATTTGATATGTTTAAACCAGAAGATGCTGATTTTTTGAGACAAAATTTGACACAACTGAAAATTCTTTACGATCAACAACAGCAAACAAACAAATAGTTGCCATAACAATAAATAAATAGATACTTGATCAATATATGAATTTTACACTAAATGATATTCTAATGTCAAACATATCGAATTCAGCAGCAATTAAGGTCGTCGTAGATAAAATATTGAATGATACACGTTTGATACAATAATTTTTCTCAAATTAAAGAATACAGGTTTTTATCTCTTCTTCATAAATATGTATTTAATTTAAAAAATATCATGCAAGTAGCGATATATACGTAGATCTTCAATGAATTGAATATATACCTGAAATATGTTACGGTAATTTTATTCCTAACACTTGAACACTCCATAACTGTTAATTTAAATTTCCCATCAGCAATTTACAAAACAAAGCAAAACTCCAAATCCCTCCTTAGAGCCCTGAACCTTCTCCCTCCTAGCTCTTCAACTTCACATACACACATACGAAGTCCCCGCATCTAATTTCGCGGGTTTTGCGTTTGCAATCCCGCGCCGCGGCACCAGAAGCGTCGCGACGCTGCTGTGTTGTTCCTATCTCGTATCCTGGAGGACGGAGGATTGCCGATTGCACTCCTGCATATGTGCGTGTGTAGAAGCAGGAAGCAGGGGTTACGCATGTGTACCTGCTGGATTGTGAAGTGCTCAGCAGTGGCGCCGAAGCCGAAAGGGAGATGAATTTGTTATGAAGGAATCTAAATATTTTTGTCCACGGCTTTAGATAAGATTTTCAACTGATAGTTGACAACTGAAATATATGTTGCTGTGTTTTCCATGCGAAAAGAATGCACTATTTAATTTCAAACATTGCTAACTATAAATAATCATTCAAATGGCCAGCGGGCTAGCGTTTCCATTCGATCAATGCAATGCAATCAAAAATTATATCATTAATATCATTGATTGGATTCTACAGTATAATTACATCAACCTTCTATCTTGGGATGCAAAATCCGTGGAATGGTTCACTGTAAAATAAAGTAAAGTAAAACTAAAGCCGCATTTACAGCCCGAAATTTGGTGAAATGCGGTGAATTTTTATTATAATCATCAATCGAAGGGTATAAGATTTCTTTATTTAGTTCAATTAAATTAACCCTTTACCGCATAGTGTGGCATATATGGCACATTCCTATTTTTACTATTTTTTTACCTATAAAACTGAATCAAGACGTTACTTCATGAATGGTCATATATGGCACATACGCAGCAATGGATCATGAGTTTTTCCTCCCCTATAATATCAAATTTAGTACGACTGGACCCCGTAGTAACCTGTAGATACTCGTGCGTTAGTTATTTGTAACAAGACGTTAGTTCTCGGTCGAATATTGGAAGTAAATAAACATTATTCCTTGAAGAAAAAATTATGTAGTGGTTGAATATTGTATGCAGAAGACATTCGGGTAAGATATGTTTATATATATATATATATATATATATATATATATATATATATATATATATATATATATATATATATATATATATAACATAGAAATACCAAATCCTAAAAAATGGTTTGTGCCTTATATGGTACACCATGCATTCATGAGGAAGATATTCATCTAGATGGGGTAGACCATTTACCTGAATGGAGTGAAAACAATAGATCCAGGTGCAAATTTCCAGGCTGCGAAGGAAAAACTTTTACATTTTGTTGTAATTGCTAAATTCGTCTCGAATTTAATAAGGATAGGAATTTTTTCATGAGATTTCATACGGAATAATTGTTCGTAGTTTCATAATGTTCCATATATGGCACAAACCCTTTTTTCACAAAAATAAAATTTGTTTATGCAAAAATATTTTAAAAAAATAATTTTCCTGTTAATAACAACAAATTCCTAATGCCCATGAATTATTTCAGCCAAAAATAAAAAGTCATGCAGTAAAGGGTGATTTTTTTAATCAGAACCGAGTATGTGGGACTCAAGAAGGGCATTAGGTTTCTTTATATAGGTAGTTCAGTTTAATCAGAGTTTCTCAAAATCTGAAAATATGGGACTCAAGAAGGGTGTTAGGTTCCTATATTTAGTTAACCGAAATGTAGTATTTTACGTCCATCTGTGCATTTCTTCGCAAATCAGCGGTCAGCGCTGATAAGCGTCTTATTCATACCCGAATCCTCGTCAGCGATCGAGTGCAGCGCTTTGAATTGTCAAATATGACATTGCTGTAATTATTTAGATACGATATTTTTATAATTAAATTTTAAGTTATAGAAAAGTTACATATCGGTGAAGCAATCAATTAAACTCTTTAATTTATTAAACGTTAATTTTTATTATATAAATCGGTCATGTCAATACGAGTGTTGTACGCACATTCACTTACAGCATATATATGTGTAGTGAAAACTATATAAAACTGGTAATATGAGATTTATTTCCATGTGCATATCTTTCATATGCGCAATTTTACATGTGCGCAATATTCCGTGTGCGCTCTTTTCTACGTTCGCAATTGTCTATGTGCGCAATAGTCCGCGTCCAAAATAGTCCGTGTCCGCAATTGTTTGTGTCCGTATTTATTGTTTGTGTCCGCATTTTTCCTGTGTGTATTTATCTTTTGCGGATTTATTATATTGGTATTATTTGGTACACTCGAAATTCAGTTTGTAGAAATGTTTGCAAATTCCAAACATTTCGACGAATTTAGGGTGCGTGTTTTAATTAATTTAGGAAAAATATGAAGTTTAAATTAACTCATTTTATTGACATTATTTCACGTTTCATTATAGCTGTTTTGTTTTGAATTTTGATGTTTTTATAATTAGTTTCATTTGCTTAAAAATTGATATTTTGCATTATGTTTTAATTTTAAATATAAAAGTTTCTCAAGCTTTTGCAAAATTAGAGATTCAATTTACAACATTTACCTATATGCAAAAATTATTATAGCAAGAAAACTAATAATTTGCAGTCGTTTTTAAAATGTAAAAAGTGATAAATTAGGATATAATTTAAATGAATTTAAGGATTGTATTACCTACTAGTAAATAAATTTGACTCGTTGTAGAAAAGTTATTTTGAGTATAATAATAACTTGGGCAATCGTTTAATATCATTTAGGGATTGAACAGATCTTGGGTCAATAATAATAATTGAATATCATATCATTTACTAGTACCTAGTGCAAAATACAGTTTGTTGTTATAGCTGTTTCAATAGCTTATACGCTAAAGCTAACATTTGTAGTTCTATTTTAATTCTGCTATTTGAGAAAACATCAGTATCCGCATAATTGTTAAGTAAGATTCATGCTAAAAAGTCACTTAAAATAAAATAAAGATCACTAATTTAATAGTGCGATAGCCCCTTTCTAAGCCAGATTCCCTCCGTCACTGCGAAGTCGCCGGTCGTATCTCAGAGTGACGGCAGCGTCGATGCGCGCACTTAAGAACGCCAATTTCGCGCACCTCTGCCTGTGTTTTAACCCAGACTCCGGTTAATATCCAGAGTGATCCTAGGCGGCCGTGGCAGCGGTGCAGGTAACCACTTGCACCCCGCCCGCCCCCTGCCAAGCCTTAATGCGGCCACATAAAACCTGCCCCCGGCGCCGGTGACATCTCCCGCACCTGTGCTCAGCCTGGCCACGGAGAACCCCGACATTTACATACAAATATATATGTAACTCGCCCCAGCTACCCTTGATGTCCTCAAAGAGCTTTCTCTCGCGACAAGATACAGGGTGCTCGGGAAGTCACTGCAGTCACTTCGTAATTAGATAATTGTGACGGGGTTAATTTAACTGGTTACTCAGGAGTGGCTACGAGTATATTCATTCTTATTTTGTAATGAGTATCTCTTTATTTCTATGGATTGTTTTATTGTTTACCTTTAAAAGTCAGACAAATATGTAAGAGGTATTAATTTTTTGAATTTTTATATCATAGTAGCTCTCTTGCTCGTGGTTTTTTAAACAGATTCACTTATTAGCAGACGAAGGGAACGCAAAATTTCTTGAAATACATAAATAAAAACATACATAACTATACCCAAATAAATATTATATTAATTATTTTTTATTACTATTATTTAATAATCGGATGATGCTTTTATTTTTGCAGCTGGCGTCTCATGTCATCGCGACTTTGACATTTAGTACGCGTAGACGAACCATTATACCCAAATAAATATTATATTTATTATTTTTTATTACTAATATTTAATAATCGGATGATGCTTTTATTTTTGCAGCTGGCGTCTCATGTCATCGCGACTTTAACATTTTGTACACGTAGACGAACCATGAACCGTTATACTCCTCACGAATGCGGAATAATTATATTAAAATGTTTTTAACAAATAATCGGTCAGTGGTTTTGACTCAATGTAAATCCCTGGTCATGTAGTATATTACCTGGACAAACTGCGGCGTTTAGACGTTCGTCTTGAGGAGACTGGCTCAACACGGGACAGTAGCAGACGTGGCCGGCCCCGGAGCAGCCGTTTGGTTCAGAATATCGCTGCTGTGGTAACTGCTAACAATGTTACTGTGACTGGTACATAAATAAAATAAAGGTGGTGAGCGCTACAGAATCATGATCAATTGACGAATTGGGTTTGGAGAACATGTTGTGGTTCCAACAGGATGGTGTAACCACACGCATTGCACGTTGCACGAGCGATAATGGACATTTGATCGTTCCATGCTTCTTTCTTTGGTTTTTTTTTTAAGTTTATGGGTCTATACGAATAAACCACTGACTTTGTCATCCCCGAAATCAACCATCCGACAAGAAGTGAAGAATTTATCGCCAGAAATTTTGACACAAGTCATAGAAAATTCTGTGAAACGAGCTTGTATGTGCATCAACTGTGGTGGCGATATGATCACCGCGACTTAATGAAAAAATATTAAACGTTTAAGCGCGCGTTTAAGTAAACATAATCAGTAAACAGAACTAATTATTTTATTTTATTACATACATACATATATACATACATATCTTTCACGCCTATTACTGATTCGTGATTTAATCTTACTGTGTTGTGAGGTTCATTTTGCAAAACTCGCCTTGCGACTTGTATACTCATCGTCATCATCAATGCATCAATAGTCAATATCTTATTTTATAAAAGGAAAATATAATACGAAAATACACCCGTATTACGCTGTGGTTGTGTTGGTTGCTAATCGAAATGTTGTAAAGTAAGGGTACTCCAGCCAAAAGTTTCAAGAAGTATTTAAAAATTAAGTTTTAAAAAATTAATTAAATCGAAAGTCAGATATATAAAACCACATTTTTACATCATGTTAGACCACATATAGCTTATGTTATTTGTTATGCAATTAGTAGCTTTGTAGTAAAACATATGTTTTTCTAATGGAACCGGTTAGAACTAGCACATAGACATTTAACATTAAACTATGTGACCGTTCCATTAGAAATGTTCTACTTTATTTAAAATTGCACTGGTATAGTACCACATGACCCGATTTCTACTGGATAGTGGCATTAACTACTAAAATAATAATTGTAATGCAAGCTGATTGGTACGTATCTTACACGTCATAAATAACTATCAAATACAGTTGATGACATTTTTTTCTGATGAACGCCAAAGTAATATAACATACATATTATTTAAATATTCTTAACTAGTAAAGAATGCAAATATTTCAAATAATATAAACTGTATATTGTATTTCCAAAACATAAGGATATTCTGTGACTTTTCGCGCCCCCTGTATAGAGTAGTAGAATGCCATCTCTCTCCCTCTGTCTCAATTTCGCAAATTGAAAAACGTATTACGCGCCTAGATGTGTTGGTGATGGTGAGTGTGTATAACATGTCAAATAAATTTTTTTGCGAATGTTTTTTTCTTGAGAGTAATGCGAGAAATGCTTCCTTTTACGTTTAATTTTATGTTTATGAATGTTATTAAGGTTGATGAAGCATCAAGGATGCGGGGCTGATGAATTTTTTAAGGAGAATTTTTGCAGAGGAGGAAATTTTCCTCTACCATTTTTCTTTAAAGATGAAATATGTAGATTGTACAATTTTGCTTAGAAGTTATGTTCTAATTTAAAATTTATTTATCTATTATTTGTACCTATTGCCGATACTATACAATGCAAATAGGCTATAATAATATAAATTTTAATAATATTATGATATTAGTAATTTTAAAATCATGATTTATTGTAGATAAATAAAATAGTTATAATGATTTTATAAAGGTAGGAAAAAGTTAATTCGGATGTTTTAGTGAAGAAAACATTACCTACATCAAATATAAAAAATAATATCGAATATAGTACAAATTGTATTAAAAAAACTTTTTGGCCTTGTGCCTGAAAAATATTATAAACAAATAGGAAAATTTGCTAACTTAAAAAAAAGTGACAGGTACTATAATGTTGAAAACAGGGTATTATAATGTAACGAATGTATAATAATAACTATATTTTATTATAGTTTATAAATAATCTTTATTTACACGCACACGAGCGTACCTTAAATTAATTATTATTCTCTTCCAGTACAATAAAACTTTCTAATCTGCATGATCTATAAAATCTCTTCAGAAATAAATTCCATATTTGAAATAGAGATAAAATAAAATATTTGTATTAAGAGGCCCGTCTACTACCTAAAATCCAGCATAAAATGTACTAACGTAGCGAGTGTTTTGTGGTCAGTACAAGAATGGTAAAATTATATTTCAACAAGGATGTAATGGAAAAAGAATGAATCTACAGATGTACCTTTTTAAAATTTTGATTAAAAAATTGTACATGAATATAAAAATTCCGAAAAATTAAGAAAGAATTCCAATTTTATGCAAACTTTACACGGTTTATCCCATGATAGAAATTAATTTTTAAAATTTTAAAAAGGCACATCTGTAGATCCATTATTTCTCTATTAAATGTTTATAAAAACATTATCCTGAAGTCAATAGTAAACTGACAGTTTACCCGCAACGCTTTTACAGTATATTTCAACTTCAAAATGACATTACATAGCTAGGATGCGGCAAAGTACGAGTTTCGGGCTAATTTCAAGCAGCCCTAATAGTGGGGAAAAGAGTGAAATAAAAAAAAAGTAAAATAGAGTAGCAGATGAATAATAAAATATATTAATTTAAATTTGTTTTTAATTATTAACTGATGTAGATAATTCATTCTTCTTCTTCTTCTTTTAATTAGTTAAATAATAATTTTCAATAACAATGTAAGTAGAATCGTGCCTACATATTATAATGTGGCAGTGACAAAAAAGTATTGTGCTTTAACTCTTTGAGGTACGGTAAAATGAATAAAATTACACCCTTAGAGGTACAGAAGTATTTTCTGTTGCACAGCGGAAAATAAACGCTATTACATAGTCAAAAGCAATATAATATAACTGAAATTAACCCCCATAGAATATACTACAAACTTATGCGTGCGCTGGTGGTATACGGCCTAAACCTACGGACTTATCCGGTAAATATTTTATAAATTGATGGTACATTTTACACACCAATGTACCGAGTAATTCGAAAAATTAGTGGTTCAAATTTTGAACCTGTTTACCCCAAAGAGTTAACAATTAAGTAATGTAATCGAAAATATACAGAGTGTTATACCTCTGCACGAAACTTTAATGAGTTTTAGAATTTGATATACTGATTAATTAATGACTACAGACCAAAAATAAATTATCAGTTAAATACATTATATACTTTCAGACCAGTGACATAAAAATTTTCAACTACTACCCTTATTTTTGCGAATTTTGAAAAACATTCAGTGTAGGTGTAGGTACATCAAAAATTATATAACTTATAAATTTTGCGCAGAGGTATAGAAATAAGTACCCTATACTTATACAAATGTGTGTAATTTATTTTTTTGATTTCGAGAAAAGCATCAAGAGAAAATCAATAAAGCTTGTAGTATATTGGTAGTAAATCAAGTATAAAAATGATAGTAATAGAGGAACGATAAAAGGAAATTATTAAAAAATGTAAATATAAAATCGTTCCAATTTTCCTTTGGTCGTCTATATTCCTGGCGTATTAGTAATTCAACATACCAGCGTTTGATACAGTAAAATACATTTTCTGCTTACAAAAAAATGTCAAAAAAGTCCTTCACTTGATTAAACCTCTATATAAAAATGCCCATTCAAAGAAAGATCCATGTTATTAAAACTACGTACTACATTCATTCGCTTTGAAGTGCTTTTAATATATTCAGAATTTTCTTCTTCAACATATGTAAATTATAAATTCAGCACATGAAGTTCTTGTTGTCACAATGTAATTTATGAGTTAGCCAACAATATACTAAGTGATTTTATCTTGGAATCAGTGTAAAGTGGCATGTATGAATTCTTGCACGGTTTTTCCCAGAATGCAAAGTAGCAAGGACCTCTTAGACGCACTCATTAAAATTAAATACCTACTATCTGCTTTTGAAAATTGATATTTTTTGCGGAGATAAGCAATATCAAGTTTGCATTTTAATTAATTTGGATAATAATATTGAAACAAGAGACACAGAAAGAATAATAAATACATACTTATTCTCAGTGGCAAAATTAATTTGTATACCTATACCGGCCTATTACTTAGTTTATGGAATGAACTTAACTCACCAGTTTTGGTTGTTACTTTTTTCTCGCTTGATTGCCTTTTGCCTCTAAGCATAAAGATGGACGAATTTGGAATAGGAAGGCGTTTCAGGTTTGAACCGCCATCTGTAATAATGTAAAAAGGAAAAAAAAATAAATAAATAAAATATTAATTCTTGCATGATAAAAAAAATAACAAGTATTACCACAACTGTAAAATGGATACAGAATAGGTACAAAGAGTATCTACACGAACTACACGCAGCTACACAACAAGATCCCTGAAAAGGATTTAAATGCAACGAAAGAAAAATAAATGAAAAAATTTATGTTATCTATAAGTTTCCAAAAAAAAATCCCTATTATTATTAAGGCATTCATTTTTAAGAACAATTTTCAGGATACATAATATTGGCCTTATGTACCTATATGGTAAACGCTGAAAGGCGTAACAGATAATAGTTTTTTATGTACACATATATTCATAGAAACTGATATTGAACATGTTGTGTTAAAAAAACGTTTAAAAATTTACTAGCCTGTGAAATAATTACTATTCTAATACTATTAACAGGGGCGGATCTAGGTTTTTTTGAGGGGAGGGGCCCAAAGGTTTTAGAAATTATAAAATTGTGCTGGTATACTGATAATAAAATATTTTTCATCCAAGGTCAAGTGCTCTGTCCTCTAATTGAAAGTTCTCCTGCTCACTCCTTCATATTCTTGCCTGAATTATTCACTTTAGAATACAGAATAATAGAAAATTATTTTTGTTCTACTTATTCATGATTTTAAAGCTTCAATTTAGAGCATTACGCTAAGATTACGCTTGGTTTTTACTGAGTAATAGAAAAAATCTGATGTGGTCAGCACAAGAGACAACTAATAATATAAATATAGTTGTACTTACAAAAATATTTTATAAACGATGTGTCACTTTTGTTACTGTCACTGTCGTTACTGTCAATCAATTTAACTGTAAATTATAAATATAATACTTTAATTCCTAAATAGTACCTACCATATACAGAAAAACATATGAAATATACTAATTGTAAATAATATAATCTTTCATTAGAAATAAAATATTTCCATAAATATATTATGAATCGAGATAATTAATAATAATATTTAGACCTTAATTTTAAATAAAACACAATGCTGAGATGCAGTCAATTTATTAAAAAATTCAAACAATCTCGATCGGTTTCGGCTCTCCGTAGGTCATCTTTAGAAGGTGATGTGTCGTGAAAAGTTACAAAATTATGTCATGATATACTCGTATATAAAAAATAGATAAATAAATAATTAAAACATTGAATTAGTTTTTTACCGACCATTGAAGTGCACGATTTTTTAATTCCTGACTAAACTATTTAATGTTTTAATTATTTATTCATCTATTTATTTATTTTATATATCATGAGACATAGGTACTTTTGTAACTTTTCATAACATATGACCTCCTGAAGATGACCCACGTGGGGCTGAAACCGATCGAGTTTGATTGAATTTTTAATAAATTGACTGCAGCATTGTGTTATTTTTATAATAATCCTTCAGTCAAGAAGCTTCCATTACTTAATTATAAAATTTGGTTGTAAAATGTTTGATATTTTTTAAGTTATCGCCAACGAAAAAATTGTAACATACAGACAGACACACGCACACATACATACGCACACACATCATCATTAAGTATGAGTTTTATTTCCATGAAATATTTAGGAACCTAGTATTTTTCAGCCCTTCAGTACCATTATATGCGCGGAATAATTTCAGTATCCTTCAGTGACTTTACCTGATGTTTATTATTATAATTTTGTGTATTTATTGTGGTTTTCTAAAGAACAATTTGACGAAAAATTGTAAAATTAAAATGAAATAATTTTCATGTTAAAAATTTAACAATTAAAAATAATATGTACAAAATAATGTCCCACCGACATCGTTCTACCTCTACGTTATATTTAGTTTAGATTACGTATATTACGTATTTATATATAACCAAAATTACGCAAATCAGTAAAATCCGAAAAGACCTTTCTGCTCACTCTCATTTGCAACAAATAATCACTTCGATATTTTCCTCACGAAGGTGGAAAATTTCTCGCCTTGCCTTTCAGTATAATATCCTCATCGCCCAAAGAATGAATTTAGAAAACTCTTCTTAGTTGTAAATTTCCGAAACTGTAAATTGAAAATGTCTGAAATTGATTTTTAAATTTCTTCATCGTACACACTACCTATATCGTCTTCCATTCTATCTTTCGCATGTTTATTTTAGTTTGGAACCTTAGATCAGTTGTGCGGCACATGTTTCCCACGTAGTGGACGTGTTTCCGTGTGTGCGGTTCTCTCTCTCCGCTCGCTATATATGAGGGTGTGAAGTATTAAGCTTTGTGCCTCTTTGATGATTTTCTCTGCATCTCATTTTCGAGTGTGTGATGTGTTGTGAGTGTATGAGTGTTTGTGTGTGTATGGAATCGAATTTAGAGAGGCTGAGTACTCTGAATACCAATTGGGTCTGTTGTTAAGGTGTACAGTGGAGATGGTTTTTTAGTTTTCAGATTTTCTGACTTCTGGTAAATTATTTTGCAGTAATGTATGTCGTCACGTAGGCGTGATAAAGAGAGCGACGTAAGTCACTTTTAAATAAATAAATTATTTTTATTTTATACCTATTTTATTTGACAAATCGGTTGGATAAAAATAGGATGCATTTTATTGCAATTTACTAGTAATAGATACCTATTACAAAAAAATATACAACAGGAAATTGAAAACCCCAAATACCAGAGCTGGGCAGTACTTAAATACTTTTATTCTTAAGTACATTTTATGCTACGACTTGTACTTAAGTATTTTTGAAATTCAGACCAAAATATTTGAAGTAGGTACTTTTGTAGTACTTAAGTACATTTTAACTACTTACTTACGAACAATCAATTTGTGATTATTTTTGTATTAATTGTTTTGTTATGATTTATAGCATTTTATTATTGCTCGCCTCCAAGCACGGCAAAAAACTTTGTGGACGCCCCTGCAAGTACTTGAAAAGTTCTTGAGAAATACATAAGAACTTTTAATGAGTAGGTACTTGTACTTAAGAATGAGTACTTTCGAAAAGCTGGTATTTAGTATTTGATTGCAAGTACTCGGTTGCCAGTACTTGTACTTAATCCTTAAAAAATTATAATAGATATGAGATCATAGAAATTTCCAGTAAAACTCGACGTAAAGCTCTCCGGAACATTAATGAACCTTTCTCAAATCATCCGTTTCTACATCTTTATGTTCGGGTCTATTACTCACTACTTACACATTTTGTGGATAAAATTTGTTTTGCTCTTAATTTCTATGAGGTACTTATCCCCAATCCTGAAATTTCTTGTAATACCCGGTAAAAATTTAAATTGATTTCCGGAACAATATTATTTTGTTTTTTAACAAAACATATTTTAATATTATTTTTTGCTTCTTTAGACCATATGCAGAAGCTTTGATTATGTAAAATGATACATGCAATCACTTAAAAAATGTTATCATAAAACAGAATAATCTATATATCTATACGTATTTATAGTATTATACTACTAAATAATTTGATCATTCAAATTTTTGATATCGTACCGCATATTTTACTATTAATATGTAAATATGCAAATGCGAATATATTTTGTCAAGTGCAAAATAAATTCCCGTGTATAAAACCTTTTGAATTCGTTTCGCAATTCCCAGTTCGCGTCCATTGTGACAATAACAAAACTTGGTCACCCTCCGTCTCGCGTTTATCCCGTAAAACAAATTTTTTCCATCATATGCGAAATTCGAGTGCAGCCGTAGAAAATATGCGAATAGGAAACTTTTACAATTTCGCCGTGATGTCACGTGTGTGGCGGTGTTGCCGCTTCTTGCATATCCCCACCCCCGCGCACTCTGACGTCACTACCGTGTCCGGTAAACGCTCTAAATTACTTTCTCTATGTTTGTTCTCGCACAGGGGCCAGCCCGGCTATCTGCACAGATATTACAATTCCTTTGTCTATATCATCATATATGCAAGACTTGCTTCGAGATGCTCTCGTTCTAGCTTCAAGAGGGCGTGTATGTCTGTCTCTCTCTGTCCCGTAGGTATTGTGCGCCGCGTCTCCCTTGTAGATGTTCGCTCTTTCTTCCACTTTAGAATTATACATATTTTTTCTTTTTCTTTCTCGTAAAAATTAGTTTTTTTCTGTCGCTCGCCTGGTCTTCGTTCTCATTTTATACGGAGTTTTGTCTTTGTTTTTCGTGGGGAGATGATATAGGTGTGTCTCTTTTTCACTCGTATAATTTCTTCTCTTTTGTAGGATTATTTGGAATTTTTCTTTGATCGAAATTTTGGCTATCCGTTCAATTGATTTTTTAACCACGCTTCATAAATAAACACTATTTATACATTTCACGTTTTTCGATCATAAAAAGGGATTTATTTTATAAAAGAAAGAACATAAAAGTATTTTTATGTGAGGGAAAGTGCAAAATTGTTTAGTTCACTTAATTTGTTTGTCCCTTATTTTTTCTTTTGAACCTGCATCAGCAAAATAAATCATATTGTGCATTATTTAATTAAGTTCTTTGCACTTAAATTTTACAAATAACTTAGATGGCTACTTTACTGTTAAAATTTGCGAGCATTTAATATTAATATAACTCGTTTAGCATATTTATTAAAATGACCTATACATCATTTACCACTTAAAATTTTAACTTTACCCGTGGGACGAGACAGGACGATATGAGAAATAGTCAACTTTTGTCTCATCTCAAACGAGAAATTGAAGTACCTATTCTCGTCTCGGTTATTTCTCGACTGTTCAATTCTCGTCTCAAAGAACTCGAATCTAGTCTCGTCACAATTACACAATTTCTCGAAAAAATGTTGTTGCCATTAAATTGAATACTTACTTAATTAATTTATTCATTTTTAATTTCTTTAAATTTTATGTAAGTAGGTACAGTAGGTAGGTACCTAAATTTAATTTGAGTATCAGGACGAGTATCAATAAATACGAAAAATCGTAATTTAAATATAAATACATTTGGCGTAAAATAATTAAGGTTTGATTAAATATGCAAGCGAAGCGAGCCTAACCTATAGGTATATACCAAGACGAGTTTTGCTTCTTATGATCAATTTATACAAAGTATGCAAATTGAAAATCTATAAATTAATTTTAGCAGATTGTACGAATTTAAGGTGTTAATTCAGTAGTTGGTACCTACCTACTTAAGTTTATTATTGGTTTAAGTGGGACCATGCTTTTCTGTAAAAAATATGTAGGTAGGTAAGTACTAAATATTAATTTCACCACACAGGTAAAATTATGCATAATGAGACAATTTTGTAATAATTATGCTGTTGTTTCTAAATGAAACTAAAACTTTTTGTGAGTCCTGCAAAGTGACGATTACTATTTCTTCTTCTTCTTCCTTCTAGCGATTCGAATTTCCTTTTCCTCTGCGGCAGGCGAAATGAATATCTGCGTATCGTGTATGAAATATGTCGTTCTCGCTCTGGCCAATATTTCACGTAAATGAGTTTGTCCTTGTCACACTGCCTAGTGCCTGGTCATTCCTGATATTCCAGAATCGAATATTGATTGGTTTTGAGTCACGGCTGTTAGATAGCGCATAGCACTGAGTGACGGCACATTTTTTCGCTTTTCTTTCCGCCAACTTTAAATAAGGAAGAGGAATAAGGAGAAAGGCGGTGGGGAAAACGTGAAGGAGGAGTTTCATTCATGACAACTATCGGTCAGTTTTGTAACTTTCAGAGATACCTATCCACCTCTCTTTGAAATAGGAAGCATATTATTTAGAATTAACATAATATAAACAAATCAATATACTTACAGATAGATATGTTAATGCGGATTTTATAATATAGAACTTTATATTAGTTAGGAGGGAAGAGTGCTGTGCTTAATTTAAATTTAACTTTTTGTCGAAATTAATGTAAAATGCATTATTAACAATAATTAATGTATACTATATCTAAACTAACTAAACCAACTTTTTAATTGTCGTTATATAGTACTGATTCTAAAAAATAATGGCAACTCGTAAAACATTTAAAAGTTAAAAGCAGGACCTAACGGTCTGCAATTTAATACATATTTTATTGAATAAAATATCAATCATAAAAAAATTGAAGATAATTAAAACTTTACCTTCATATTCATATAATACTTACATGAGGAATTTACGTTGCAGTTGTTTTTATTTATTTTTATGTCAGAATGATAATGATTGAAAAATTACCAGAATTACCTACTACATCCTCATACTTAAAGATTTACATAGTCACAGGATTATTAGCATGAAAACTAGGTAGATAACAGCTACTACTACCTTCTAGGTAAGTAAAAATATTGCAAAAATATTTGAATTATTAATTTAAAAAATTTGTTATATAACGGAAATTTTAATTATTACAAACTTGGTTTGGTCAGTGTTCGACTTTATTCCGTTTTATTTCAGTACCTAGCAGAAACTTTACAATTTGTGACAATAATTTTATAATTTATCTGGAAATTAGTTGACTGACACATACAAGTTCTAAAAAGGTACCTCTATACGTAAACGGGACACCGGGCTTTACAGCTGTAGTTTTTTCCCCTATTATTGTATCTACCCTTCGATGTAGGTATCTATTGTTGTTTGAAAAAATAAAATGTCATTTTTACTTCCCCGATCTATGTAATAGAGGGAAGTATTGTAATCGTGATTTTTTGACAGTTCGAGATTTTGGTGAATCTTCACGTTTCAGACCCTACTGAACCCAAAAAACATAATTTTAAAAAAAGTCGGTCTGTCGGTCTGTCGGTCTGTCGGTCTGTTAGTCTGTTAGTCTGTCTGGATGTTGGATAACTTAAAAACGCGTTGGAATTTTGGACTGAAATTTTATATTTAAGATCTTGAGCCAAAATCTGACTTCAAGTTCGTTAATGAGCTTTATTCAACCAGTGGTACCAACTTTATAAACAAAACTTTTTTATTTTTATCAAAATACTATCGTGTGTGGTATCAAATTAAAGGTCTTGGGAAAATAATTCTAGTAGAAAAACAAAAATAACATTTAAATGATCGTCAATTGTTTTATTTTATAAATTATTCAAATTATACCGAGTTTGGTGTCAATTTGAATCGCTCAGGGAGATAAGTTTTTAAAAAATGTAAAAAATGACATTAATACGATTTTCAATTGTTTCTCAAAAAATTACTCAAATTTTTTTATTCAACCAGTGGTACCAACTTTATAAACATATCTTATTTTATTTTTATTAAAATACTATCGTGTGTGGTATCAAATTAAAGCTTTAACTGATCGTCAATTTTTTTATCATACATTATTCAAATTATACCGAGTTTGGTGTCAATTTAAAGCTCTCGAGGAGATAAGTTTAATAAAAATGTAAAAAATGACATTTATGCGATAATCAATTATTGTTTCTCAAAAAATTAATCAAATTTGTTCAAGTGTATTATCAAATTAAAGTTTTCTGGAAAAAATATTAGTCGAAGAATCAATAACAACATTTAAACAATGGTCAGTTGTTTTTACTTTCCGCATTATATTCTATAAGGCTATAAGATATTATGACGGGTTAAAATTTTCGAGTGTGAGTTTTTAGTGAATAAGTATCAGATTTTTTATGGTATTTAAATTATGCCGAAGTTGGTATCAACTTAAATAGTTTGGGGAAAAATGATAAATTTATTTAAATTTTGCAGAATAAAGCATAAAATTAACGGCGTTACGAAAGTAAGTTATTAAAACTTATAATCGGGGAAGTACTGTGGCGGACACAGCAGATTTTTATTTTTATTGTACAATAAAATACCAGCTATATATCTCGTTATCTGCGCAACTGTAGTACATATAATGATAATTTTTAAGTTTTAATTTCTAGCTGTGTAATTTATAAAGCATATTATGAAGTGCTATATTTTGATATTTTTAATAATAAGTTTTGGATTTATTACTTAAAAAGCTAATTTTCAATTTCGTTTAGAAAATTTCCACCCGCAGTCCTAGCGAATAAAATCAGCAAGAGGTCTCATCATATTAGCCTAATCAGAGCTGAAGCATCATAAAATTTAAAACCCATTAACTAAAGTGGCAACTACCTCAAGTAGTGCAATAAAAAATAATTTAAAATATAGCACAAGTCCATCTTCACTACTACAGTCACCCTCACTACCACCACGCTGTATGTGTGTGTGTGTGTGTGTGTGTGTGTGTGTGTGTGTATTCACTCACACCACCCCAGCCTTACATATCATATGCAATTATAATTCTTCCTGCATGATACTACACAGTGGAGGGGAGAGAGTGGGGGGATGCTATCCGCCATATTGTATCCGCCCCCGCCGGCTGGCCACGCCCGGGTGGCGCTCTCTCTCGCACTTCTGCGGAGGGCGATAAGAGCGTCTCCTTCTTGCTATGTATATTATATATAGTATAGCGTGCGCAAATAATTTTAATGGATCGCTGAGAAGAATCAGTTTTGAGCGAGATGGAAGAAAATCTAGAGGGCGAGGGAAAAGAGACGACAGAGGGGATGCTGCGAAAGCGAGATTGGGTGATTATTAATTCAGGGAGTGTTAATTAAGGCTTGTATTATGAATTGGGGGTGGTTTGCTCATTAATTAATTCAATAATTCGCATTTTTACTTGAATTAGAATAAGAACTGATACTAGCATAATTATTTTTAATGAAGATTCAAACATTAATTATGATGTTAACGGTGTTAATTAGTATTATCCACGGATTCACGCAATAAATTGACGGTATATCTAATATTTTAGTTACGAATGTCGTTAATAGACGACGAATAACGAATAATTCTGTGGAACAGGGCTGTCGTTAACAGACGATGGTACAAAATCTTGAAAATCGGCTAACGTTAATAACCGCGTTTTAAAAATCTGACTGCATGTTGTGATGTGAGAAACAAAATTTAATATTCCCTTTTTCTAATTCTTCCTTAATTTCAGATTTCACAAATTCATGTGGTTTCATGTTCTGCAAGAATTGTTGAATTCATTATTTATATTTAATTAACGCGTTCAAAGGCAAAAACTTTTAAATTTCTCCGCTCAAAGCATTTCGCATTTAATTAAAATCACAATCTCAAAATCAATCTCCAATTTCTGGTCCTCAATTTCCAACTTGAACCTCTTTAAAGTTCATCAGATAGCATCCAACAAAAAACTTCAATTAATCTCACATTAAAACATTCCAAACACGCGTTAATTCAATCTCTCATCTCTCATCAACTACGCCATTTTGTTCTCTGAGTTGTAATGGCGCTGAGAGTTTTAATTAAAATCTCATCGGCCGAGTTGAAAGTGAATTCTCAAGCTCAAGCCTCGCAGAAGGCGTTGGATTGGCGTTTGTTATGTTGCGTGAAACAAAAAGCGATCGGAATTTAATTAAGCGCTAATTGTGCGTTAATAACGCAGCGTAAAGCGAAGCTGCGACGTACGTAGCGGAGAGTTGCGCTTGAGTGAGTGGGGGGAAGAACGGAACCGTTCAGACAATCGATGGGGATACGGAATTTTAGATGAGATACGAGATAATGCGACTGAAGGCACACTAAAGAGAATTGTTGTTTATGATATTACAAGCTTATTGTTTATAAACTAATATAAATATAACTTATTACTATTCCACGAGTCATCACTTATTATATGAGGACAAATGTTTATGACACCGACACATTTCGCGCGTAAGTAAGTATAATAGTACATTTGATTATAGTATATACCTACTTCGTACTAAAGTGTGTATTAGGCCAGTTCTGTGAACAATAAGTTTAACAAATGTAAAATTCATAAACAAAAGATAGTTTATAAATCTTATAGATAGGTAGGAACTACAAATTTGAGCAGAATTGTGTTCGTTTCTTTTAACCAAATGATTCATTTTACTTATTAACGTATTTTGCTAAAGAAAAAGATCTTCTATCTCTGTCCTACCTGTGTTTGTGTTTGCATTGCTTCCGATAATGTATATTACCTATATAATACACGTTTGTATAATAAATGCATTTATACGAAAATTGAGTGATTCACAACTTTTGTTTTGTTTAATTTTTTATCGTACTATAGTAAATTATAATACCTAATGTTGCATAATATATTAATTTATTTTACGAATATTTTTTTGCAATTACTTAATTAATTACCTTTGGTTAATCATTATAGAAAGAACGCGCAAAACTATAGGTACCCTTAATTTTGTGAATTTTAAAAAAATTCTATTTGTTCCGTTTTCAGTACGTTGAGTTACAACATACCGTTAAAATATGTACCTATACCTGATGTTATGAATCACCCAGTATAAATATCTTCTTTGAAGTTTTCATTAATGCGCAACATACCTACATTACTACATTTGTAAAACAATTTTACTTTGTAATAAAATCGACATACTTGATACTTGAAATTACAATTATTAATTCGCGGATTAAATTATTGTTCATTCATTTAATATACCTACCGAAATTTCCACCAAATACCTACATTATCTCAAGACAAGACAAAGTAGTATAACATTGGACCGATTTGTAATATTTCAGATTATTTCGTTGTTCTATGTTAGAATTACTACTACTCGTACATGCATTCATATATTTTGTAAAACAACGCCAGATTTATTGACGGTGCTAGTATTAATATTAAATACAAACACTTGAATATAAATAAGACAGTAGACTTTATCTACTTCTCATTCGCTAACACAAAACAACTATTGTCTCCTGCCCCCCTCCCATATCGTCCGACGAAGCGAACATTCCAAAGGACCTTACAGCATCTCCAGCAGCAGCAGGGCCTGTTCCTGTTCGAAATGTTAATATATTCCTCGGAGTTTAATTTAGCACATAGCTTGTGTCCGGCTAGCAACCCCCCCCCTCCCCACCGGCGTGAGCATGCGCCCGCGCGCAGCAGATATTCCGCGCTTGTTGCCACAGCCAGCGTCGGGACGCTCGACCAGCAGCGTCGAGGAGCGTCGAGCAGCGCTGCTTGGTGCAGCGTCGTTGACGACGCGGTATATATTAACAGTGGATTCTGTGTTTGATGACAGGAAGGAGAAACGAAAAGAGAAGGGGAAGTAACAAGATTGAGTTTATGTTTAGGCTAGAATTAGTATTAGAGAAAGTATCTTTCTTTAGCTCAATAAAATAAAATAAGTTGGTAAAGAGTTATTCAAAATTTGAATCATCCCTAAAGAATTCTGTTCTAAGACTAAAGCAAAATTTGAAGTTATAATATCGTCAGTATTTTCCTGTTTCCTATTAAACCGATATCAATGAAAATTAAGAAACGGATTGTTTTTGTACTTTTTTATTAATTTGTATTTCTGAATAATTATAGGTACCTATCTATCAATACAGAGTATAATCAAAAGATCCAATTCCATACAAAATATCTGAATATGATAATGGTTACATACTTACTTATTATTTTTTAAGTGAAACCTCCATGGCTTTAGGTACAGTGCGTATCAGCCAGTAACAGTATCTAATAAACGTATTAAGGGTATCGTCTCCGTAACAAAATATTGCGTTTTTAGAGTTGTAGAAGTTTCTGCTTTCCTCATTTCATTGCTCCTTAAAAATTTTAAGGAAAAACAGTAACTAGATGTTTGTGAAAGAATTAATCTAGAATCTAGGTTTATGCTTAGTTAGAATTAAGAAAAAATCTGTGGAATCCATATTGAATTTTTATTTTGTATGTATGTATTGTATAATGAGTGTCAATAGTTTGTGAGGATATAAATTTGCAACACCGAACCACTGGCTACAGGCAGATGATATAATTACGCAACGTTCTAGTAAAACTGCATACATTTTTTCTTTAGCTAATTGTCAATAAATAGATTATTAATTAAGAGTAAGAGTAACAATTATAAAGATACGATTTTATTCAACAGTACTGTAAGTACAATGAGCATAAGCATAAGAACTACATAACGTAAAACGAAAAAAATTACGTATGTTCACAATTATCATAAACATAAGCGGACATAAAGTGAATGAATTAAGTTATTTTTGGATGTAAAGTTGGTAGTAAGTAGGGTTAATATTATTTTCTTGTTGGCTGTATTGTATTAGCTCATTGTGTTTAATTATAATAATACTTAATTAATAATTTAATAATGAAAAGATAGTTACTTACCACTTGTTTTGTAAACAACTAAAAAATAAAAAGACTGCATTTCGATTAACATCAAACTTTAATTAATCATTCAATATTAATCATTTTCAATACTTCTTGTTATACACATCTATAATCGGTCAGATTTACGCTGCTATGTCGTGAATGCATATAATTGTTCACGTGACGCAAGCGCTTTGTACAAAATAGTACGTAATTTTGACATAAAGTTGAACTGATTCCAACTTTACGTTTTTCTTATGCATCTACATAAACGTTACATAAACGTAAGAAATACATAACAACATTGTGAACACGGCTATTAAAATCCATTAGTTCAACTTTATTTTTGTGTTATTTCTTATGTACCTAGTTCTTATGCTTATGCTCATTGTGAATTGAGCCTAACAATAATGAAATCAAAATTTCTCCTCATCCGCAACCACACTAACACCACTGCTACGCATTCGCCTCCTACCAGGGGCACCAACCTCCAGTGACCAACACTTCCCACAACAACACAGCCCTGCTAGCTCTCCACACAGCTTTGTCGCCGGCTAATCCGTGTAACTAATCGATGGTTTAGTGTAAACACTGACCACTAGCAGCGGCTAGACGATGGCCGGTGGACACTGGTCAGAGGGTGCAAGGACTAAGCGATGTTGATGGATAGAACAAGGATAAGCTCGAGGATAATTAATGAAGGAGATGATGGGAGCAGATGCAGCGAGTGACGCGCTGTTTGAAGTGAGGATTGGGAATTGGGATCGATTTGTTTAGGTATTTTATGTTGAAGGAGGCATAAATAATCATTACTGTGATTAAGTGAAAGTATAAGTTGTAAATTACTACCACCGATTTACCGATTATGAAATACATTAATAAGTCAATATTTCAATAAGTTCTATTGTGCAAAAATTATTATATTTGATGCTTTTCATGATATTTAAAATAAATAACTTATATTCCATTGTTTACTTATGCCAAAATTCCAATACGTATACAACTTATTCTTCTTTCAAATATTTAATCAGACAGACAACATATAGGCCAACTTTTTCAGAAATCGTTTTTCTATAGGTGCAATTTCATCAAATTCGAGATCACTCACAATTCTTATTTTATTTTATTAGCAAGAAAAAAGGGAAGAGTTGTGTTCATACCTGGGCAACTATCGAAACCAAAATACTTAAGTATAAGTAGTGCCAGTACTACCTATGGTCAGAACTTATTGCCAAGTACATTTTTAAGTAAAGCTTCACAGTACTTAAGTAAATTATACGTAAGTATTTCTTTTCAAAATTTACTTAAAAATAATTATTTTTCAAGTATTTTCAAGTATCAGTATTTTTTAATGTGAAAATATTATTTGCCTAGATTATAATCTATTATTACTATTAATGTCTTCGATTATTACCTTTTTTGAGTTATTTAAGTCACAGTAAAAATGTCGCGTATTCTGTTGCGTTGGTCACAGTTTGAACAATATAATTTACCTACTTAACTTTTGAAAAAACTAAAGTACTTTTACATGATTGCAGTATTATTGAAATACTTAAGAATCTAAAAAGTACTTCAATATTATTTATACGATTATGAAATGAAAATAAGTATTATGTACAAGTTTTTATTTAAGTACTTAAAATTTTAAAGTAATAAGTACCAAAAATATATTTATACTTCAGTACAAGTATTAAGTACTACTTGTTATTAAAAATTGATACTTAAGTACCTAAGTAATGCCCAGCTCTGGTTGTGTTGTAATATTTAAACGAACACTCTGATGTTTGCAAATATTTGAATTTAAACAGCAAATATCAGCAAATTATAATATAGTGTGACAGCAAAATTACTAACAATTGAACACTAATTTTAGTAAAAACTGTGAGTGCGAACCACGGCACGGCGTATAAAATCACGGCGTCTAAAATCATGGCGTATAATTTCTATCCCCACCACAGGGTTCACAGAGTATAATAACATTTAAAATATTTTATCAGTAAAATATGGATTATATTCGCACTTTATACAATATTTATTAATATGATCCAATTAAATTGTTTAAAATTGTATGACACTTTCAAATACTCAGATATTTACGTGTTCTGAGTAACGAGTATAGCTACATCAATTTTTTAATGAGTACGAGTACTGATTATCCAAAAATAAAAGTACTTATGAGTGCCGGTACTGAGTACGGATAGTACTCGACTACCAATTTTCGAATACATTTACTCGATAGCCCAGCTCTGGTTTTTGCTTTTATCATCACTAAATTTTTTCATGAAACATATACTGTATACTTCTATACCTACAAAAAGTATCAATTTGCTCAATCATATTACGCATATAATGCGAACTCTAATGATAAGTATTAATTATCTTTTTAAGGAAAATTACAGATATTTTTGTTCAATTGCCAATGTTGGTTGGTGGCACATGGTGCGTCCCCATCCGCAAATCAGAATCGCGGACACAAGACGCAAATATTTAGAAAAACGATACCGGCGATACCAACACTAACACATCGACATCGACATCGACAGCGGCCATCGCGCACATCTCGCATCGCACACCAAACATCGAATATATTTTTCCTTTCAGCCCCGGCTAAAAATATTTCTTGATATTCGTGAGACACTCGGGCGGCAGATACATTTTTCATGTAAATGGTGTCTCATATCACATAAAGCAATCGTTCACAATACATAAATCCGCGGAAATCAGACTGGCCGTGTTTGGAGTGGGGGTGGGGTGGACGACGCTCGTTTGGGGCTAAGCCGTCGCCGCTGCCACCGCCGCCGCCACCAGCGCCATCTGTCCCCCTGATGGCGAGAACCGTTCACGTTTTGTTGTTATGTGTGCATGATGAAATGGATGCTCGATGCTCAAGCAGAGGCTCGATTTGATTTTGATATCAGGGATATTTTACAACGCGGATGAACACCAAAATGTTTTAATAATTTATATTTTACTATAACCGTGGTATTACCAACTTTAATATTTGTGGATAATTGTTCAAACAATACAAGTTTTAATATTATACTTTTTGGGCTTTTTTCCTCCTGCCTCATATTTTATAAGGGAGGTATTGTGATGGGTCAAAATTTCGAGTGTAAATTTTTAGTAGATAAGCACGTTTTAGGATCCATAGTACCTATACGAATAAAGTATTTTCGAGATGACGTCTGTGTGTCTACTTGTTTGTATGTACATGTTCGTATGTAGGTACCTACGTTAGGTCGTATGTAACAGTTTTTTCCGGGATCTATAACTTAAAAAGTTACAAACGTATAACCAAATTTTTTATATAACATCTTAATACAAATCATAAGAACCCAGTTATTTTTAGGAAGCAATCCCCAAACTGGAAGTACATAGTACTTTTCTTAAAAATATTTTGACAATTAATTCATTTACCGCAATGTTTTTTATTTCAAATGAAAGATTAGGTACATTATTATTATACAATTTTTAGCATTTTATAAATTGTTCTGCCATTATAGTACTAGTACATAGTACTTTAGGAATTAAAGTATACTTATAATTTAACTTCAATATCTTTTGTATGTTACTACGAAAAATTTAATTGATTATGACAGTGACAATAGGGACACATCATTTATATCTTCCACTACAGTTGGCTAAATTACTAAAAATAGTACCTACCTATATATTTGTATATTAGTAAAAAGAGTAGGGTATGGCGGGAGGTCTTGTGCCATCAGATTTTTTTAATATTTCGAGCTGTTATATATTTTGAAAAATGTATCTAGTTCATTTCGTATCGAGGGCTGGACGTGTCAAGAATTAAGTCTGGAAACCCAAAACTGAATTATCTAAACATTCGAGAACTCAAAAATTATTATAGACTAAAGACGTGTAATCAGTTTTTATACAGCTGAATAAAATATAGAAAATACTACATATATAAAACACGATGTTTTTAAAAACAAAGGTTGTAATCTTACCTTACCACCCTTGCCAAATAATTCATTACAAAAGTATAATAAAAATTGCGAAACAAAATATTTAACGATTTATGTTGCTTATTTTTTACATCTATTTTAATTAGATACAGATTTTGTAATTTTGCAATTGCAATAGAATATTTAATTTTCATAGCTCTGCATTCAAGGCTACCATAGAAATAAATTCGTCAGTGGTTACATTAATTTGCCATTAAATTTACATTTTATTAGTACATGAAAACATAAAATAATTGAATTATTCAAGAAATTTAGTAGTACTGGACATTTCAATAAAACAGAAAAAGTCGCTACATCTAATAATAAAATTTATATTCATTCATAAATTAAATTTTATTCAAAACAATAAGAATATAGTCATTGAAATTCCCCACCAACACAATCATAAATGACGTTGAATTGATTTAAAATCAGCATGCAAGACTCAAATCATTCAGCATTAGAGGCAAATGGCACAGATATTGATAGATTTATAACTCTATAAACGAACGATAAATTCCATGCCCCTTCAAGTGTTTTGGTCAACAAGATTTTTGTTTATTGAAAGCGCTGTGGTTATTGTGAATAACCGCAGTAATAGTGTTGGATTTTGGTCATTTCCGTTCTGGTTAACGGTGAGTGATGTATGACCGGGTTGTCAGTGATAACCGGTTGTAAAGTCCGGTTTTAAACGTACTTCAGTGGTTTAAGATGTCCCTGGTTTTATTGATGCCCGTAAAACGATTCCTTATTAAATATAAGATATTATGATGGCAGATCATTGCGGGATGTTTGTTGGATGCTTCGCCGTTCCGAGTTGTTTAGTTTTTCAAAGATTGAATTTAGATTGCATGTTATGGATGAATTTGAGTTTATCTTTGTTGATATTTAAAACACAAAGTTGTAAGTTCCTCATTTTAATTTATAGTTATATGGTAAACTATTTTAAACTTACGTATAATAAACATAATATATTAATTTGTTCGAACTAAATGAAACACTTATTTTTGTCTCTTTTTGCTAAGTCTTTATTGTTCGTTCCGGTTTTCGTTCCTGTTCCGGTTCGGTTCGAGTCCCAGCTTATAACGTATATTATATTTATAACTAACGTTTTCTATACTTTATTCGTAAATATGAACTAAAAGAATATTGTACACAAATTGCTGTATGATTTTGCTAACTAACGAAAAACGAACACCATTGTACTCACAGTGGAAGGAAAATGGATAGAACCGGTAACCGGTAAGAGCTTTTAATCTGGAACAAATATCCGAGAAAAATATAATGGCTTAAGGTTATTGGGCACAAGTTCAATGATGTGTTTACGGCGGTTTAGTTAGTAGAAGTACGAGTAAATTACAAGCAACGAGCCCATTACCTGAAAACAAAAAATTTTGCTCAAAATGATTAATATATATGATTTGAAATTTAAGTTATTTTAGTTAACATTTCTTCTTATAATTTATTATGCATTGCTAAACTAAACACTAAACATATCTCATATCTTGATTTTGTAACTGTATTTATTATATATTTACTATACACATTCCCATATTTTAGCGACAAAACTAATTCTTATTTTGTAATCCTAATCTGTGCAAGATCATACTAATTTGTAGTTGTTACTTGAACAAAGATATCTTAGTGAATTAATGAGTATATCGAACTTATGTCAAAGGGAAAATTGTATTTAATTACAAATTGGTCGACTTCATAACATAAACAAACGTAAAATTTTAGTAGGTAACCTAATATTAATGCTAAAAAAGCCACGACTAGTTTCGATGCCGCATGCGTCTTATTCAGGAGATGAAAATTAAATTTAAAAGTTTATACAGCTTTTATTTTTAAATAATGAATAAATAATTTTACTCATATGGAAATGATCATCTTACAATTTTTTATAGTAACTTTATTTCTGAAAACTACAAGGCTCAAAAAATAACTCAAACCGTTCAACGAAACTTTTATAAGTTCATTCCTTAATCAATACACCACTGAAGAAAAATGTATTCTCATCATTACTTTGATTATTATTGAGAAATTATTGTTAATGAATTCACAGTTTGTTCATTTATGTGCAACAACTAAAAAGGATCAATTCCACAATAATAAATAAATACAACCTCATCCATCCCTGTTTAACATTATTTACACTTTGATATAAGAAATCTTGATCCTCCCTTTGCCTCCATCCCTCATAAGGCGATTGTAGCATTGTTCCGCTCTGTTAGGACAGCGTTCACAACTGCAGGGGTAGAAGCGGAGCCGGAGCCAGTGCCCGTGTGGCGTGCGATCCTCCACAGCAAATCCCCTGATATATCACGAGGTTTAAGCAAACGTCCAGCGACGAGGCGAGGCGAGGTCACTCTACATATGTTATACATACAAATATATACAACACCGCACGCGTCATTGCCACCCCTTCAACGTCAACATTGCATCTGCAGGATAGGAAGCAGGGAGATTCAGCAAATACTTGCATGTTGCAAGATTCAGATCCAGGAATTCATTGTTTGGACTTGGAATATTATTTTGATTGTTTTAAGAAATTTTGTTTGTAATATAACAATCATATATTATGATCAGGGACTCGAACCGAACCAAACAGGAACCAACTAAACTGAACCATTAAAAATAATTTGGAAAACCCATAACCGGAGTTGAACCAATGGTTGTGAACCGGCTCGGAACGGTTTAAAGTAAAGCTATAATTGAAATTTAAAGTTTGTCATCAAAATTCTATTATATTTTTATTAAAATTGTTGTAATTTGTTTAAAAATTTATTATATTTTAGTCCAAAGCTGAAACGATTTTTTAAAATGAATTGCTAGTTATTTAATAAATCATTGAACCGAAACAGGAACTTGAACCGCTTTTCTAAAAACCGGTAACCAGTTCATTTGAAGAAGAATGAAAACCAGAACAAAACCGAACCCTATGAAACACAGTGAACTGTGAACCGAACCTGAACCGTTATTTTGTGCGGTTCGAGTTCCTGATTATAATTATAGTATGTTGGGGAACATCTTTATTTAAAAATTATATATTAATTCCAATCAAATATAATATTTTTCATTTTTAGATATGCAGTGAGGCGAAAAATAGTAAATTTTCGTCTCGTCTCTTGTTGTGAGACAAGAAATAAAAGTATACTTGTCTTGGTCAGGATCAGGAACTCAATTCTCGTCTGGTCCCAATTTCTCGAAGAATTATTTTGCAGTTTACTGAAACTTAGTGCCACTAAGTGAATTGAGGATATTTTTGTATATTTTGGTTAAGAATTAATTACGAATATGATGTTAGTAATGTGAATAAAATTTGAATGAAGGATCATTTACCAACGTCACTGGAAAACATGAAAATGCTTCGGACAAAGATTAATATAAAAATATTTTAATCGAAGCGAAGAAAATCAATATTGTTAATGTTATAGTTTTGAGAATTCTCAATTTGTGGAGCACACTTGTCTCATATTTGTGAAGCCTTATTGTCTCGACTCGGATTTTATTCTTGTCTCGTTTTTCGAGACGAGGCGAGATTGCGGCGAAAAATATCATCTCGTCTCGACGGAATCACAATTCATTTGACATGTGAAGGATGAAGAATCTGAACTTCATAATTATACATTATATCTTCATATCTATTATCACGCCTTCAATCCAACTAGGATGTTGGATATGGCTGTCTCATGTACTGTATATGGTGTACCGATGTCATCATCATCACAGTACCTACCTATGGATATATCGTATTGGGCGTATTGTCCTTTCGCTCGCGATATGCATTTATATTTATTATTATCCTGTAATTATTAAAATACCTTCATTATCTATGTACACGACATGAAGAGTTTTCTATAAATAGCAATCAAGTAGGTACCTATATTCTCCTACCATATGCATGAAAATTTTAGGACAAAGTAAAGTTAAACTACATCGACTCAATTTTTATTTTTAGTAGATATATTAAGAAGTATAGAATTTGAATCGAATAGCTAACAGGCTAACACTCGTAACATAACCATTGCCCATATTTCAAATTATTCTGGCTAATTTTTCGATTATTTATGCAATTGTCCGTATTATCTCATAATTAATTATGTTTATTTTCAAAGGGTTGTACTGACTTGAAATAAAATACGTATCTACGGCTGACAGCAGGACAGTGTTTATAATGACATCCATTCAAATACGAAATAAGTGTTTTGGATCCAGGCTTGAATGGTTTAAAGCTTCAATACAAATTTATTCACCAAAATTATACTGAAGAAAAAGTCGAAAAGGAATAAAGGAAACATATGCAGTAGGACAGCAGTAGATACATATCAAGATTGTTAAAATTCTTTGGCGGTTTAATGTGTTACGTTATTTATTTCACTTATAAATTTTTGTTATCTCCTTTTACATATGAAACCATTTTCGCAAATTCCTCTTTAAAAATTACCTCAGTACAATAAACTTAAAAATAATCTCATCAGCTCAACTATAACTCCAAAAAATTCTCGTCTTAATTCTCGGAATTTACCTAACCTCATTCTTGTCTCTCTGGCAAGTATTTCACATTTACGACTTACCTACGCGGCTACGCATCTCACAGCAAAACACAACGACAATCGCGAGGCGAGGTCTCATTTCCACCATTCTTACTTGGGGCAGTTTTACAAATTCTGTAATCTGTAAACATGTCCATTACAAAGGACTCGAGTAGCATACATACATACACATTAAAAAATAATTAATAAACAAACTCTAAGCTCATTTAATTTAAAAAATGCCACGGGAGGTAATATTTTTTTAAAAATTGTACACTGTACAGTCTTATCCACGGCAACCTATATTTCCATCAATATTTACAATAAAAAACACCTCCAAATTTCACAAATAATTAATGTTAATGAAATAAAAATTCTCACCTATAATACCATAAGTAGTCGTCGAATAAAACATAATACATTTTTATTGGTGACATTTGTAATTTAGTTGGCTATAGTATTTTCATCTTAATAATTATGAAAAATGATTGGTTAACAGTACCTATAATGAAAAAGAATTCGTCCTCTAGTCATAACTATAAAGTTCACAATTATTGATTCGAATTAATTTATTTCGAGCTTAATACTAATATGCACTCTTTTATAAACTAAGTCAAAATAAGTTTTGTTTCGTATTCCTAACATAAACATTAAAGTTAAAAAATACCAATTTGTTAGTAGTTATATAGGTATTAAATATTTCTTTAAAAGGGAAAGCCGATCGGACCACAGTGAGTTTGTCCGCGCGGCTATGTGGCGGCAATACTAAATATAAGTTCTTTAGATATTTTCATTATTTATTTATTTTTGAATTCACTTTAAAAAGCTTTAAATAAGTTGTTAAACTAAAATTAAATGTCTTAAAGATTAGGAGCACTTGAAGTGATTTCATACCCCTATACTATCGTTTTGCTTGAGTTTAATATCTTATCTTAAAGTTCTGATGTGTGCGGTATTCGTGACTAGCCTGCGGCCCAAAAGCACCCTCTAGACCTCCCTGTCAGAAAGGTGAACTTATTTTGTTTCTGTCCAAAGTAGGAATGGCAGAAGTGGAAAGACACCAGCCGCAAGATAAGCAACGGCAAGAGAAACATCTCCTCGCAGCCTAATCCACGAAATGAGAACAGAGAGCCAGGATACAAAGATTCGGGGTATTTTTTTACGTTACGGTCCATTAATCCCAAATGGGTTGAATCATACATGAGCCACCGCGGCCGACTCTGGAAATTATAAAAATGGAGAACCGCCCTCGAGGGCGCGGGGGTGGTGCAGGGGAGGGGGTAATGCGACGGTCGTGGCTTATCGCTCGCCAGGACGATACGCGGGAAACAAACACCAACAAAATGTTTTTAGTTTTTGTTGAAAAATTATTTTGAAAGTGTAGAGAGAGAGACTTGTTTGGGTGCTTTTTTTGTTTAATTTGTATTAATACAAGTTTAGACCAAAAGTTCAAAACAAATTAAAATGAATAGTGGTTCGATAAAAATGTTGACACGCATAGTTACTATGGGCCACGGTTAAATATTAATTAAGTTTGCTAACATGATCTTTTCTAGCGGTCAGAATGTGTAATGGATCTAGATATCTCTGGCTGTATTAGGGATAATAATATAGACACTGATTTTAATGTAAAAATACACTTTAATACTATAAATAGTAACTATACAATTGTAATTTTGATATATCTAAGCGGGTATGTTCCATAATTTACCTTTAGATCGAAAATATTATGAAAAAACATGTTTGAAAATCCTCAATTTACTATGAGGGAGATCGTCGTTGTAAATAAATAATTTTACAACATATGAACACAGTCCCGTAGTGCATTTATTCATCTTCATTATGCAGTTTATAATAGCATATCGATTTTTACTCATTTCTTCTAAAATGAAAATAACCTATATCTACATTGACAGTTTTTCTGAAAAATTTTTCATAATTTCTCAGCAATACTTACCAGACATTTTTTATGTACTATAATATACGGTATTCTTTATCGTATGTCTATATCACTATATAACGCACTAATTATTAAATTTAAAAATACTATTGAGTGACAGCAAAGGACAGAATGAATTTGTATCGGCAGTGATCAGCAGAGACACCAAGAAACCCTAGAAACGCCTATGAGCTAATTACAACGATTACAACTTCTAACTAGGAATGTCAATGAAAATCATGGCTATATAATCGGTAAACCTAATTATTCTTTAACCGTGCTATGTACCTATCATTGTTAAACTATTAAATTGTATATAGGTACTTATTGTAAAAGTAAAATATGGTAAATATCGATGTAAATTAACTATATGTTAATTATACATCTTTTGCTTTTCTAAAATTCTTAATAGAAACAAAATGTATAAGTAAGTGTAAAATAAAAATAACTGTTATTAATTTACTAACACATGCAACAGATTTAAATATATTCGAATAACCAATTCAAATCTGAAACAGATGGGAATAAAACTAAAAATCAGCAGATAATTTACTTGTTGGATCTTGCCAGTTTATAACCACTTTCTAAGACATTGCAATTACAATATGTCACTTATTGTTCCTATAACTAAACTAGATTAGATACCGGCCCCTACATATAAGTTTTAATAAGTATGATTTTGAAATGTCACGTAATGTGTTGGATGACTGCAAATCCACAGTATATCATACCTATTTGGTAATTCGTATTATTTTTAAATATTGCCAGACAAGTATGACATCTGTTCATACTCCTACATTAGTGTTTACAATAAATAAAATTTTCCAAAACATATATTCTCAAGAATAAAATATATCTACTTATATGGAAAAGACTGTAAAGAAATCAGACAAAGAAGTAAACCCAACATCTTTTTGTCAGGTCCATTTAAACTTACTAATGAACAAAACAAGTCAATAAAATATAAAATTCTAACAAAAACCTGAAAACAACGCGAATCTTGTCTTTTGTATCAATTATTAATCTTTGAAATCCAAGCTTGAAATATTAATTTGCAATTACAATTCCTTGGGCATCGAGTCAGTTGTCGACTTGTCGACCAGTTCACAACAACGAACAACAACATTCAACAACCAGCTCCAAAGAGAGCAAAAGTTGCATTCCACAATCCGCAACCAGAACAAGAAATCTTAAATCTCTCAACATGTGACATAAATAAAGAAAATCATGTCGTCCATGGCAAGCTCAGCCTCGCCGAGTTAAGAGAATGCCAGGCGGCCAGTAATTAAAGCACTGCGACCACGCCCCTCGCTCGGGCTGCGCCAATCAGCGAGCTTGATTGGGTAATTAGAACAGCACGTTGTCTTGGTTCGGAGCGCGCGCGCCAATCCAGAACGTTCATTATCACGACTGGTCCTCTGTGTTTTCCTGGGCATTGGCGGAATTCCTGATTAGGAAGAAGAAGAATTTATACCGGATCACGACCCGGTCTCCGCGTAATCTGAAATTAAGATTGGACGGCGCTACGAGTAGAGACGCGTCTAAGAAGGCGTTGGATTCGACCGAGGGAGGAACCTAACCCACTTGAGTGATTTTTCTTGATGAAAAATTGGTTTTTCTGTCCGTGGGTTAATGCGAATTAAAGGAATGAATTGCTGTTTTGGTTCTTGTTTCAAATGGAATTCGTCCTATTTTTAGAGTGTAATCTGAATAGGTATCTAAATGAATTAAAAGAATTCATCTCATTATATTAAGTTCCTTCTTATTAGAATTGTAGGTAGGTAATATTAGATTCTGGTTAAAAGTTTCTTCCTATTGTGATTACAATTTATTTGTTCTGTGCTGTTATAACTGATAAGATCAAGTAAGTAACAAATATGCAACTGAGAGCAAACATTCAAATTTCACTGTACAATAATATAGATTCAAATCACTATACAAAAATTGAAAAATATGTATTATTTAAGCAAGATGGTAAAAATAATGATTTAAAAATAAGATTAATTTGATTTTTTTTAAATTCCCGTAAAACATTGAAAAAATTTATACATTTAGATTATTTTTTATTACTTTATAAACAATAGGTATATTTTTCATGTGTAAAACAGTTATATAAATATAAAAATGCTGGCTGATAAAACTTGTATTGACAATAATAGGTATGGTAGGTATGTATTTTAATTTAAATAAAAAATATTTTTTATTATTACTCGCGTTGTTATTTTATTAAAAAATAATATTCCTCATTCGTAATAAAAAATTCTTACAGCGTATAGATAAATTAACTATTCTTCAGGCGTTAGTATTTCTTACTTTTTGGATTTTTATTTAAAAAATCATTTGGTTTAAATATCTTGATTGAAATCAGGCCAACTCTGATTTTATGTTAAGTTACAAAAAAAAATTATTTGCCAGTTAAATCGAACACAGTATGACACATATTTATAAAATAAATAAATAACACTTGAAAAATCGTAGATAATCCGAGTGAAGATGATTATTAAAGATATGTAGGAATACAATAAAACTTCTCGTTTTATTGAAAAAAAATCGACCAGTTTCAGTTTTTTAAAGGTCCTGAAAATGGTTTTCTTTAAATATCGAAACCGGTCGACTTTTTTGTCAATAAAACATGAAAAGTTTTATTGTATTGTATTGCTATATATCCTTAAATAAGAACAGTTTTTTTCAAAACTTGTTAGTTTTGTTAACGTTATCTTATAAAGCTGAGAAAAAAGTTTTGTTGTAGGTATAGAAGAAGTGGAAATAATTAATAAAATACATTCCGGACGTGTAATATACAAAGGTAGGCACATACGAATACAATACCCAATGTGGTCTGAGAAATAACACTGAAGAATGTAGATAGTTGAGAAAATAAATTTCCTATTTTGTTGGATTTCAGGCTTTAATAATTTATTATATCAAATGCGACGTTTTTTTTCCCAACTACCTACATCTTCTTTCGGCTTAAATAAATATTCCATTCAAACTGTTAAGAATGGTTTTAAATTTTGTAATTGACAACTGAAACAATAACAAAACTCAGCTGTCCTTATAATGACAGTAATTTTTGTTGTCAATTCATGTGAGCAAATTAGAAATGTTATGTAAAACTTTTATTTGTTGTAACCTTTCGTTCCTTAATAATTATTTCAATAAATGAATTTCACTTTTTACTATAATAAGTCAGTTTATTGTATTGAGTTCAGTTAATTCTATTCAATTATTTAAAAAATGTCTACTAGTTGTAACCTCAAAATATTTGATTAAATTCATTGAAGTCAAGTGTAAAGGTGTGTTAATAATAAAGTATAGTTGACTGTAATGATAATTATCCAAAGAAATTTTTCATAAAATTCGTTTCCAGTTCCAAATATTAACAACCTCACCCTCCTCATAAAAACAAAACACGAAAAGCATCTTCGAATCCCGACTTCCGCCATTTTCCTCTCCACAATGACAGAGTCACAAACTCACCCCAGCCCCAACACTTAAAACAAAGACAAAACATCCTTACACACATGCCATCTCTGTCGTTCTCTCTTTAACACACATGCAAAAAGACTTCCATTCTTCCATTAGAGTGTTCCTCTAAGCAAACACAAGCGTTATTAGAGTTTCGATGTCGACTGTAGACTGTAGAGTCGGTGTCTCTCGTTAGCCGAGGGCGCGATGAAGGAGGTACGAGGTACCGAGGTGGTGTATTAGAGGACGTACGGTGGTGTGAGAGCTTCGGAGGATTGCCACCGCGGCGATAGTGTGGCGGGCATGCGTGAAGAAAGAAACAGAAAGTCGATACATGTGAGCGAATGTTGTTGCTGTTTATTAATTGGGACGAATCATTTAATTGATATTTGCTAATTGATTTTTAAATGATTTCCTTATTTTAAAACTGAGCGACATAATTAATTGGCGTAGTCATTATTTGCCTTTCTCAAATTCCATTATTAGTCAAGAGTCATTCTTTAATTAGTATGCTAGCAATAATGTAGGTAACATTTTTCTAAACGTAAGAATAACCCGTTAGAATATCGACAACTACTAAATAGTACATTTTCATTCTAGCAGGACACAAACAAATTGTCTAGTGTGATATTCAATTTTAATTTTATTACCTAGCTTACCTATAACTTTATTTTGCGTACCTATATAATATAGGTATGCTAAATTTGGTAATAAATATTGAAATTTTTTGTTTCTACAAATGAAAATTACCTGTAATAATTTGGATCATAAATTGAAGGAATAGTTTGAAAATAGCTCCAAAGTAGAACAATTTTAGTAGCAGTTTTCTGAACAAAGGAAAATGTATTAATTTACTTATGTTAATTTTTTAGAAAACTGCTATTAAAATTTGGATGATAACCATTCAACAGGATTAACTCTCACTTATTACAGAATGATAGATATTATTATAGTAGAATACAATCACTCCGAATCCAGTGTGGTAACCACAACAATAACCGTTGTAGTATAAGCCTAAATTAATATAAAATTTAAATGCTAGCTTCGATTCACACTATAGTCGAGGTAGGAATAAAATTGTATGACTGATAGAAGTGACATTTTATATTTATACCTTAAGTTAAATCATTATTTAAAGTATTTAAAACTAAATGATTTCTTGCTTGTATAATATTAAATATTGTGTATTCATGAAAAACAACAGGAACAAGAACAGGTCACAAATACGTAACATACGAAGCATTTGACACCTGTTCAATCGTTTAAAATTATAAAACAACAAACGCTGTTCCCTGTATAATTTTATAGGCTATTATTACAATAATTAACATACAATAATGCTTTTTAGTCTATAAAACACATATAAACTCTCTTCCTATTAAACGCAACGATATTCGATGCCATACTTGATTAAGTGACATCAAAGTTTTTATAAAAACTTGTTAAAAAGCATTTACAACCGTTTACAAGTCAAATTACAATGCCACCATATGGGTTACGAACCCCGTAGAATACATCCGCCCAGTAACATAGTAGAAGCACTTCTTTACAAATTCTTGATAAACACAGATGTTCAACTGTATATTTACACAAAATTGTCTGAAGGTGCAATAAAATTATACTAATTTTATTAATGTTACATTCAGGTGTGTTAGTCTGACATAAGCGACTGCCCGAGCCCTGGGGAAAGGAAGTTATAGTTAGCCAAATGGCATGTGGTGTGTGGTTTTCGTTTCTGAATTAATTATTTTTTATATTCTTCGAGTTTTCGGGCACGTGCTATAAAATGGTTTTGTTTATTTTGAGGCAATTTTACTAGGAAATTAATTATGCAACTGTTTACAAGCTGGTCATTATTGTAATTTTTTGAATTGATATACCTAACCTCAGTGTTTTTTTATAGGGTTGTTTGCATTATTTATTACTTTGATGAGTTGTGAAATAAAGTACCGGAAAATTTTCTTCCGCTGGACGATTTAATTGCTCCATTTAAGTTATAAAATTCAAATAGTTTCAGATAATATAATATGCTAATGAAATGATAAAACAAAGAACTTTAATATTGATAGACCCAGTATAATGAAATTAAAAACCTTAGCGTTAATCTTCTGGCGTGGAGAATAGTAGACTTCTTCCGAAAATCCTATGGCAAAGCATAAACTAAAAAATCTGACGTGGACACCACATGACTTCCTTGTACGCCTTGTTTGTTCATACTTTTCTTAATAACTAAAATGTAGAATAATATAAAAAATTCTTTTAACTTATTATACTAGTATACTCACAAATATATTTTAGTCATTTTATTTAAACTGCAGAAGAAAATATTTTACTATTGTCACTGCTACTGTCACTGTCATGTCATAATCATTTAAATTTTACGTAGTAACAAATGTTAATCGATCATGGACTACAAGATACCGAAATATTAAATTATAAGTATATACTTTAATTATTCTTAAATGATAGAAGATACAGAAAAATTTATAAAATACCGATTGTAGATAATAATCACATAATCTTTCATTTAAAATTTAAAAAATTGCCTAAAATTAATTATTTATCAATTTTTTTTTAAAATTTACTACTTCCGGTTTGTAGATTGAAACCAAAAATAGGAGGTGCACAACTAGATGCTATAACAGTCCTAAATACAAAATTTCAGCTTTCTACGTCTAACCGTATTTGACTTATGCGACACACATACGTCCGTACGTACGTACGTACGCACGTACGTACGCACGTACGTACAGACGTCACGACGAAACTAGTCATAATGGATTCAGAAAAGGTCAAAACGGATATTTCCGTCAAAATCTGAGAACCGAAATTTTTCGCGATTACAATACTTCCTTACTCCGTACAAGGAAGTAAAAACTATTATTCCTATACCTGCTCGTATTTCTTTCATATTTTAAATTAATAATATAGAGGATTTGATCTACTTATTGGATATATGAAGGGTAGAAAACTCAGGACTGTAGTCTAATAAATAGGTACTTCATTTAGTCAAGAAGCCGTTGTTTCGTCAACAATTTTGGTATTTTTAGGGCAACTAAGGGAACACCTAAAAAGTATGGTCCTTATAACATAATTATTAAGTAAATAATTTATTATTAGATTGCAGTCCTGGAGTAATATTTTACTTTTTCTAGATATTTATGCCATAAATAATTAGCGTGGCCATTGGCCAGCAAATTTAGATTTTTCTACAAATTAACAAATGGTCAAATATTTTTAAGATATGTACCTACTATTTGAATTTGAAGACGGTTTAAAAGAGAGGTTTACTCCCAAAACGACTTGAAACTGAAAGACGTTAAATCATAGTAGGAATATTTACAATGTTTCATGTTAATTCGAGGTACCTTTCGACCATTATTAAGATAGACAGAAGTACGGCAGTAGAGAGTAGCAGCTATATAGTCGAGGAATAATTGTATGGAGTGTTGCACATTGCAGACTTTTGTTTTTATTGTGTTCACCGTGTCTAAAAGCAGCGGAGGCCACGACTTATAAAATCACGGTGTCGACACATGGGGTCACAGTGTATAATAATATATTTATCAGTCTTGTCACTCGGTTTTGGTAGAAACTATGAATGAACTGAACGAAACAAAGAACCTCATACCCTTCTTGAATTTCACATACTCGGTTTTGGTATAGAAACTCTGATTGAACTGAACTGAATAAAGAACCCAATAAAAAAAACTCTTCTTGAATCCCACATTATTCGGTTTTGGAAGGAACAGTAGAACCACAGAAAAATTGACAATACTGATGAACAACATATTATACGCCGTGGCTTCATGTGTCGACGCCGTGAACCCATGCATCGACGCCGTGATTGTATACGCCGTGACCCTCACTGCTTTTAGACACGGTGAAATTTTACGCCGTGAACCCTGTGGAGAGAATATAAATTATCAGTCATGATTTTATACGCCGTAGACCAATGTGTCGACACCATGAACCATGATTTTATACGCCATAGCCTGTTTCGGGATGTTTGTCAAAAATACAAAGCTACTAAAACGAAACCAATCTTATCTTGGCTGAAAATATTTTATAGGTGCCTTTATAAATGTATGAGAGGTGGTGAATTGTTTTATGGCGAGCACTAGATTAAACATACTAAACTATATATTAAATTATCAATTACCAATAACAATAATTAATTCAATTAATAATTGATTGCTTGTTTCATACAAATGGCTGTGAAATCTAAAATAACTATCTATCTCGGAAGATACATAATGTTGAACAATCAAAATATTTTCTGGTACATTAATAATGGAATTGAATAAATTTACTCTGGATGGAAATCTCTATAGTAGTGTGATTCTGATTAGTGTGTATGAAACCCACAATTTATTCAATTCCATGCAATGCATTAGAGAGAGGCAGTACTTCACGCAGCCTAACTATATTTATACAACAATGGCATGAAATAAATAAATCTGTAATTCTTTATCGCATTTAAATTACACAAAGTCCGGTTCTGTCCTCGAAAACGGATAAACCATCTCCAGCATTACACACCGAGTCCTGCGCCAGCGCAACACCGCGTCGCAAGACCACCAAGCCACGCAGCAACTCTCGTACATCTCGCATTTTTATTTTCTTTCATTAAAAGTGATACATAAATAATTTCAGATCACAATGCAAGCATAACATATTGAACAGTGTACTTTATAGCATATACACCAGTACGACACAGACTGGTGCTGTCTCTTTTTATTGTGAGTTGCGCATGCGCTGTCCAACGCCCGCTAAGATATGAATATACTGCATCACGACCAAAGTAAACAGTAGACTCCCGTATCCAACGTGAATTACTGCAAATCTATAAGCGTAAAAAGATAAAAACCGAATATCCCTAGCTCTTCCAATACGCGAACTTTACATTCTTCTAACGACAGCTTAACAGAAACCGCAAAAATTTGATTAAGAATCTATGCGCTGCACTTCAAAAAGGCGAAAAAGGCACACCGTCTGTAGTGTGTCTATACACATCGGCTCAACGAAGTAATAGTGAGCTTGTAATCGTTCTACCGTTGGTAGTACTTGTCTGACTCAACAGATGGGGTTAGCTATAACTCGCCTCGTGTAACCTCCATAGTATATCTCAACTTATCTCTTCTTTGTTTAAATGTCAACATAATTTTTGTCCTGAATGCATAAACAAAATATTTATATTGTTCCCAACGATTGGAAGTTTTTTATTTCGCGATCTTGGACTGGCATTTTTTCAGCTTCATTCTCGGAATTTTGATTTTTTTGTTTTTATTTTTTCGAAACAGTTGCAGTCGGAGCAAAACTGGAATCAAGATTGAGTTATTGCCATCACTATTTATGTCAGAGTGAAGTTGAAAATGATTTTGAAATGTTGTACTCTGCGGGTTTGGTTTATTAATAATGTTTTACTGGTTGTTAGCGTGGCTTTTAGACATTTTTGATGGTTTCCTTTTACTGTAAAATCGGCTTGTCAAACCACTCATATTTGGAGCGATTGACTGACGAAAAAATCATGAAAGGTGATATGTTTTATGTCAGTTTTTATTATTTAATCGTTGTATGATATGTTGTACTACAACAATTACGAATTGGTAAACTTTTGATTTTTACTTGTAATGCTCTGATTTTAAATTGAAAGTCATTGAGACAAACATATTTTTTATAGACTGCAGCTAATTCTGTTTCGGAATATGACGGTATTACTGAAACACAATTAATACTATTCATAATTATTTTTATTTTTTAGTTTGGTACCTACCAAAAGAATTGCTTTATTTTTATCTTGAGAATATAATGTACCTACCAAATTAGAGATGGAAAACTAGGATTTAATTATTTGCTTCATTATTATTTTATATAAATTATAAAACTGACCTAAAGTAAATAATACTAAATAATTTTATCAGAATTTGTCACTCTATAAAATAAAAGTACAATAATTAACATAGTGCTCTATTCTATGTATTATAGTTGTATCGACTAAGTTTATAAGATATTTAATCTTTAAAGACTACAAAATAAAAAATTCAAAAATTAGTATTGCCGCAGTAATGCACGAGTAACCAAACAACTGAAGTAAAAGGGATTAATTTATAATAAATAATGCTTTGTAAATTTTCTGTACCTATCTATATCCAAGTTCCATTGGAATGTGACACTAAAAAATTTAGAATAAATAATTTGAAATTGAAATAATGAGGATTAAAAATATGAACGTAAAGTTGATGCAGCAGCTAGTTAAATCGCTGTCTTTAATCTAAAATGACTATTCAAATAAAAACTACATACATATACATGTAAGACTTGAATATTACCAAAAAAAGCAACCCTCGTACTGTGTGGAGGAAAAATGCAGAAAAGTCGAAATAAATGACAAATTACGTAAAAATATGCATCACTCACGTTCAACAATTTTTAAACTAGTAAGTTGTAAGTTGATATACTGTATTAACTGAACTGCACATTGTATGTAAGTAGTCTTGTAAAAATAAAATAAAATTGATTTATTTTAATCTTTCAGTATACCTACCTATCTATAAAATCTTGTTTGAATTACCATGTGTACAAAAAGTTGGTTCGAGTGAAATTTTTCGAGTTATAATTTATTATAAGTGAAATAGCAATTGAACTGATTTTACTGAATAAATGTTGTAAAATAATATTTGTGTAAACACTAAAAATAATGTGGACTAGCAGTTAAATTTGTTCGATGTTTATTCCCGCAATTTAATGTTTAAAAATGAATTTCACTTATTCATTCAACGCTCGTTAAGTACCTACGTAGAACGTACATATACCATTAGTTAATATCTCTTATCATCTGTGTAACTTTAGTCATTAGCTCAAGTTTCATTAACTATTATAAAACACAAATCCACATCCATTAGCTGTAGAATTGCTACAAAAAGAACACAAAAACTAATTATCAGTTATCAATATTAATGAACGCATTAAGGTCTCAAGATCAAAAAGATAATAGGAGGGGAAGTGATGAAAGCTAATGTCACCTGATAATACTTCGAAGAAAAAGAGGGGGACAACAAAGCCCGGCCATCATTACCCACCATAAAAAATAATATTAAAAAGAAAACAATACCAGCCTTTAATTTCCAGCTGTTTTCCTGTATACGGTGAACATAAATTAGCAGTTCAATTTTTTCTTTGTTAACCACCCTTTTTCTTTAACGAAATCACCCTTTTGTTGAATTTAAATTTACACGCCCTGGATTCAAACGCCCAGAGAAATACTCCTCATAAGGATAGTAGAAAAAATGAGAAGAAATTTGTTGGAGGGATGTTTCCTTAATAATTGTATTACTTTCCGCGCGCGCCAAACAAAAGAAGCGGGCGTTTTTATCAAAGGAATATCCTCCATTCTTTTATTTATATAAAGAACCTTCCCTATAGCGGTGCCAATTTATATTCATTACGCTTAATTTTCCTTAGGTTGGTTAAATGTTCCTCTTCGGTGTCAATCGATGGATTTCGCATCAATAAACGAATGTCGAAACAGTTGACAGCTGACGGCTCAGCGCCATTTTGGCGACAAACCGCACGATACTTTGTTTCGCCTTCGCGAGCCGATACATCTTATAAACTACAAATATTGATACAAGATAAGCGGTTTATGAAATTTCGGACAAAATGTTTGAGATATTCCGCCGCACGAACTGGGAAAGCAATTTTGAGTTTCGGTTGAGCAGATCGCGAAGTGACAACGTTGTAGAGTGGATTATCAATACTTGCTTCCCTTATATTTATTCGCTATAATTTATATTCACCATCTCTTAGAGCTTGGCTGAAAAGATTACAAGTTTTGGTCGAATATAAATTCTTTGACAATATTCCAGATATGTTTCATATTAGCGGATACTCGAGCGGCATTTTAATGAGGTTCCTGCGCGATTCTTACAATTTTAATGATCGAATTAGACCTACGTTCTACGATACACATTGTCATTCAAATTTGATTGCGATTTCTCGTTGAAAATATGGAAATAAACAAAATTTATTCATTCACGATTTTATAACATGGAAAAATAAAAGGATATAAATATAAAAATTTAGCAAAAATTGATTTTTGTTGAATTTAAAGGGTCTGAAATACGGCTTTTAGATAAGTGACGTAACATGTTATTTTTCAGTCCGATATCACATGCTGGAACTAATTACATTTACTTTATTTTAGGACAATTAAGATATCAGATAATTAATACATGTTTACGAATGAAATATAGGTTCCAGCGTTCCAGCTATGATATATTAAATTATACCTACCTGTACTGTAATAAATTGAAATAAGATGATATCCATAAGGTAATAGTTTTACTGATTAAATTTATTATGGAAGTGTCTATTGGCACAAAAAAAATCGCGAAAAACGTGGAAAAACGCGAGAATACGCGAAATACATGTAATGAATGAAATAGGTTCCAGCGTTCCAGCTATGATATATTTAAATTATACCTACCTGTAATAAATTGAAATAAGATGATATGCAGAAGGTAATAGTTTTACTAATTAAATTTATTATGGAAGTGTCTATTGGCACAAAAAAACGCGATAAACGCGAAAAAACGCGAGAATACGTGAAACTAATCTATGCTAACAAAACGCTTCTTGAGTCCAACAGAACCCCGTTTTTATATGACATAAATTAATATATGCTAACAAAACCCTTCTTGAGTCCAACAGAATTCCGTTTTTTTGACAAACTAATCTATGCTAACAAAACCCTTCTTGAGTCCGTTTATTTAACATAAACTCGGCAACACTGTATTTCGCGTATCGCGTTTTTCCGCGTTTCACGCTTTTCGCGTTTCGCATTTTTTTGTGTGCCAATAGACACTTTCATTTATTATATAAAGCAAATAAAAACACAACTATATATAGTGTTAACAGGGCCAGATTTAGAGGGGGGCATAAGCCCGCTCGGGGTTCCCACACAATAAGGGGCCCCATAAAATATTTCTTCGCTAAAATATATAAAAATTAGGTTATCGAGTAAGAGAGGGTTAATTTTTTTATAGAAATATAAGGTACGAATTGGATGCATCACAATTTTGCTCACTGTGCAAACATGGAAAAAAACAGAGACAATCTTTCATGTTTTCCTTTACTGCCCAATATCAACATTTAAGAAAGCACTATTTAAAAAATATAATATTGATCACTTTGCTGAAGCTAACTTTGCAGATTTCTTCATAGAATTTGATCTCAATAATTTTTTTTTTCACAATAGAAAGCCTAAAACTTAGAAGTTTCTGTTTAAACGAAAGATATCAGTGTTAGTTTGGATGTTAAGATAATAATAATAGAATTAATTACTTCTCGTATAAACGAAAAACTTTGGTTATTTTATTGAATATTGAATATTGAAAAATTATTTAGTATATAAGTTATTGTCAACCTTTTGTATGAGCAATGGCCGATCGCAAATAAATTATTATATTAAGTATATAAATATATAAAAATATTTTAATGTTACGATCTTATAACCGAGAACTAGTAGAAATTACATTTTAATTTATTTTCACACATAAAAAGAGTGTTTTATTTTTTTATTAATGTCTCGCCTACAAAAAAATCTTGCCGACACCCATGCCATTACAGTCTCTAAAATTGACAAAAATGAAAACATTAGCTGGACCCACCAGTGCCCCGGGGCTCCCACAACATTAAATCCAAGCCCAGAGTGTTAAAAACTTGTACAGAATATATAATTATAAAAGAAACATGTTATAATTTGTTATAATTTTATGTACCTACTGTACGTTGGTACCTACTACATTTTGTTTTGTAAAACCCAGCAATTTTGATAATTTTTTTATAAATTAAATTTTAAAACATTAAAAAAATGTTACATATTGCTATTATAAAATTCGTTCACTCCAGATCTCTAATCTGCATAATTATAATATCAAAATGTATCAAGTACATTATTATATCATTGATCTAAATGTTTTTCTAGTTATTATCTTATCTGAAATTTGAGTTATTTTGTTATTGTTACTATTAAGAAGTTACGAGAAAACAAAAGATAATGAATATTCCCACACAAGACCACAAATATGCTGATGAAAAACGAAAAAGGGAAAGCAAAGCAATCACATTACTACTGTTTTTAAGTCCATTCCTTCCTCCAATTTGATTCCTTTCAATCGAATGATCCCAGCAGCAAGAAGTCAACAACTAAGTCAAAAGACTTGGTGCAATATCGTTAATATTCTGTAGAAGAGCAACCGTCCATCTCGGCACTTGACAGAGAGGTGTCGCCAGCATCGGAACACCTCCCCTCCACACCCCACCTCTCTACATTTCGCCCTCCAAGCCTTCGCCCGGAACTCCGCTGTAAACAACACGTACATTCTCCAGTCCAGCCCGTTTTTATCATTTTTCCGGGAGATTAATATTTTCGGACACACTAATGGCGTATGTCAGTGACTATATATCACGTGTTTCAATCTAGAGCAAGTTTTATGTTTCACTCCCACCCCCGCCACTGTTTTCTCAAGGGGAGGGTATTTTTTTTAAGGAACCCCGCTGAGACGGGCGCTACTGAGCACCAGGCAGACCAGAAGCGTAGATTGGGGTGAAGAAATTGGGTAGAAATTGAAAAAATGTAAAAGGGATGGTATTATTAACGCGAAGCATTTATAATACTTAGTTATTTATGATATAAGAACCGTAACGTCAATAATTATGGTACTATACTTCATTTCAGTTAAGAAAATAGCAGATGGCACTGCGAATGCCAGTAAGTTTTACACTCACACATTTTATTAGTTCAAAATTTGACGCGATCTTAAATAAGTTATGTTTTGTGAATAAAGCTGTCATCTATAGAATAATGTAGTACTTCGATGTAACTATGAAATTCAGAATAAGAAGGTATAAGTAATGTTAACGTAAATGAAAATGTTTGCTAGTGTAAATCTACCTCTCATCTCAACCAATCAGATTCAAGAATATAACTGCCCTATCTAACCCAACGCTATTTTCTTAGCTGAAATGAAGTACAGTTATGAAGATTATTAGACAAGGCGACGCCGAATTTGATAACACGCCGTGTATTATAATGATTGGTTACGATTCGAATTACATACAAAATTTTATCTGCTGGCGTAAATTAGTCAAAAAGTGGAACAAATTATTTGGTACCTATAGAACAAAAAAATATGAATCTACAAAAATCAGGTATGCTAATTTTTTTAACTTCCTACCTGGCTTCTCCTTAGTAACTAGTTGTTTGTTATTTAATTATGGCACTGAGTACCATAACTGGGTAATGAACGCTATTATGGTCCTCAAATATAGGCTTATAATGATAATGTCTTTATCACACGGCTTCAGATAAATACATTTTCAAATTTATTACCCAATTCTGTCATTTTTGGACCAATTCGTTAAAATTTTAAACATATTATACAAACTCTTGATAAACATGTTTTTTAATTTTAAACAAAAAAACGTTTTTTTTAAATGTTTAATTTGTATGAAACGTGATTTTACTTATTTAAAAAAACATGTTTTAAACAAAACAAAAAACACTGTTTATATGCCTCCGGTCGGCATCGCTAGTTTTCCATACCTATCTCAAAATCCGCCTGAAACTCTTTGTTGCCAGCCTAGGCCGGCAAACAACCGGAAGTTATAGGTTGGCATCTTGACATTACTACAGTTGTCAAGCAGATGTCAATTTTATGCGTTGAATATTTTTTATACAAGAATTAATAAGATTTTGACAAATTTTAGACGTAAACCGTTAATAGAAACTGAAATAAATATATTTTAAGCTCAAATGCAAGTATTCAGTGCACACTTTTTTAGGTTATGTATAATTATTTTATATTTTTGTAATGAAATCGGCAAATAAAATATTGTGTATTACACGTCCAGAAACTATTATGCTAGTGCTCGTAATTTGCAAGCCTCGCCTGTGGTTCGGCGTGTCAAAAATACTCGCTCTTGCAAAAGGTCTGTTTCTGGCCTTGTGATACAAATAACTATTTAATCAGCAAGGAATTCTGAAATATGCATCATTACGCATTATGACGATAAATAAGCTGGGGATTCCCGTATCTATTTATTATCAGGTTATGTTTATGCGTGACATCTAGTGAGAAATAGTATATGCTATACACTATTATTAGCAATTGGAACTTTATTTTATTACGGAGATAAAGTATTAAAAATATTTAAAACGTTTTAAATGTGTTTAAAACGAAATGTTTTAAACGTGCCAACCCGTGATAAGTCAATTCGTATTTTCTCCAGTTCCTACATGCGCTACCTTTTTATTATTGTACACCAACACCATCATCATCAGCATCATAGGTAAAATAATTGTTAATTTTTAATTAGTACATTACTTTAGATTTAGACTGAACTGATATAATTAAAATTAATAGCAGATTTCATGTACGAAATAAATTCAATTTTGTTAATTTTAAATACTTATGTCTACTCTGCAGTTCTATTTAATTAATGTAAAACTCTGTTTTGTTAAAATTATTTCCTGTTTAACTTTTGCAATGAAATTTTTGGCACTTTTTAAATGTAGTTAATACTAATTGTATTTGACATAATTTGACGTACTACATATTTGTGGGTTACGTGTAAAGCATCATAATTAATTACTAGCATAAAACCAGAAATTAATTTTTGTCAAATATTGACAATTCGTTACAATCTTAGAAAATCGTTCAATTGTTCAATGTTAAATTTATTACAGAACATAATGTCAAACTTCCTAACCTATAAATTTTGGTGGACCCACAAACACGCTAAAAATTCTCCGTCTATGAGGCAGTATGTGGTTGCTTTATGCGCACAAAAAATTAGAGAAAATAATTTATGAGTTATAAGTATGAGACGTGAGATGTTTTCCTACTTGATGATTTTATTGTTTTATATGATGTGTTTTTTGTTTGTTTTTTGTTTAATGGAGAAACTTTGCAAATTAAACTGAGTACTTTTGGATATGAGGTGTTAAATCATAAGTTTGTGATCTCTCTGTTTGTGAAACTTCGATGTATTTTTTATTTATTTCTTATTTGTGGCCGATAAAATGTTTTATATAGAGGAATAAAATTTATACATGTTTTTCTTGAGGTTGAGTATAAAACTGAATTTAGTGCATTGACTTAAATATGTGTAAAAGTTAAGAAATATAAGACTTACTTTGATGTGTGTTTTATTTTAAATTTATAGAAATGGGTCAATGGTGACGCTATAAAAATTTATGCGACATCAACTATACTCTTACCAAAAATTTTCTAACCCGAAGAAGTTAAATATGCCCTGGGTTGTAAAACGCAAATATTGCAACCTAAGTCGAAGACACGGAAATTTGAAAATAATACACTGTTTCTTACAAACACGGCACCTATCGCCCCACTTTTAGTCAGGATTAAAATTTGTTCCCACTTCAGACAGTCTCGCACTGTTCCACTTAGAGGTGGGCATGAGTCGTGAAATTTTTGCATGAGTCGTGTCATGGCGTGACCCGCGTGAGCGTGAGCAATTTTAAAACTTCGGATCGTGAACGTGAGTGACATATAATGTAAAGTGATCGGGCGTGAGCGAAATTTTTTCGGGGCGTGAAAATTCACAAATTGTGACCACACGTTTAATAATTTGCAAAATATCAACACAAAACAAATGGTAATTACGTGTTATTGCTGTGTACTCGATGGCTAACGATTGGTCGAAAAATTGGAGAAAAAGTTTTTCATTTCACTACGATTTTGCGGAGCTAAAGTAACCTTATTATTGTACAATTTTATAAAAATATATTTTCGTGACCCGAACGTGTTCCGTTATGCGTGATCGGACGTGACTATAGAAATAAATTCGTGAGCGTGCGTGATCGTGATTTAAACGTAAAATGTCGTGCGTGATTTCGTTTTTAATTTCGTGAACGTGCGCGATCGTGCACAAAAAGTCACTCATGCGCCCAGCTGTTCCACTGCAAACTGAAAATGCTCGTAGAAAATCAGTTTACTGAAAACAACTAAGATAATTTCGGATTAGATGAAATATAATATAATATTTCTTTAGCGAAATATAGTGTTTGGCGAAATGTAGATACAAAAAACAAGATACAATGTAGGTAATAATAATCTAGAGTAGAATGTAAAATCCGGCCTGACGATTCTTCCTAAATTGTGAATAGAAATTATTATCAATACTTAAAACTGTTACTGTTTGCTATGCATACCAGCATTTCTCATAGAACAAATAAAACAGGATAGTAAACTATTATAAATTATTGTAGTAATTGGCTTTGTATAAAGAATAATGACAGTGTATTTTTTTATTAATTCTAAGTAATAGGTACTAAACGTATTGATTTATGTAAAAGTATATTAGGAATATCAATTAAATATGTAGGTACCTAATAATTTAGTTAAGTGGACTGATAATGATTGAAACAAATAATTTATTTAAAAAACAAGCTCATTGTATATTAAATGTCATTCGTTTAACAGGTTAATAAGGATCAAAATTCCGTTTGCGGCGTTTAAGTCAAATCTACCAATATGGATGTAAATCTAATTCGTATATCTATTTTTACTTCCTTGTACGAAGTAAGGAAGTATTGTAATCGCGAAAATTTTCGGTTCTCAGATTTTGACGGAAATATCCGTTTTGACCTTTTCTGAATCCATTATGACTAGTTTCGACGTGACGTCTGTACGTACGTACGTACGTACGTACGTACGTACGTACGTACGTACGTACGGACGGACGGACGTATGTGTGTCGCATAACTCAAATACGGTTAGACGTAGAAAGTTGAAATTTTGTATTTAGGACTGTTATAGCTTCTAGTTGTGCACCTCCTATTTTTGGTTTTAGTCTACAAACCGGAAGTAGTACTTTTTAAAAATATTTCGATAAATATTTAATTTTAGACAATTTTTTTTATTTTAAATGAAAGATTATGTGATTATTACCTACAATCGGTATTTTATAAATATTTTTGTATCTGCTATCATTTAAAAATAATTAAAGTATATATTTATAATTTATAGTATTTCGGTATCTTGTAGTCCATGATCGATTAACATTTGTTACTACGTAAAATTTAAATGATTATGACATGACAGTGACAATAGTAAAATATGCTTTATATCTTCTTCTGCAGTTTAAATAAAATGACTAAAATATATTTGTGAGTATACTAGTATAATAAGTTAAAAGAATTTTTAATATTATTTTACATTTTAGTTATTAAGAAAAGTATGAACACACAAGGCGTACAAGGAAGTCATGTGGTGTCCACGTCAGATTTTTTATTTTATCATTGCCTATTTGAAAATGTATCGAAATGTACCTACAATATTTAAATTTTTCAAATGAAATTTTCTATGTGTAATGAAATACGTTATGGTAATTTGTTTCCATTGAAAAATATCAGTTTGTTGCATTGTAGCTAATGATTTTCTTGTCTAAAAATACAAAGAAATAGTAATTCAATAGCGACGAACACAAGCAAATGAGGAATCCGTGTTTTAATTCAATTCTGATGATATTCAATCAAAGCCTTATCAAATTTCAAACGCGTTTTATTCCGCCGTCTCACTGATTCTCCAAACGCAAAAAATAAATTAATTTAATAAAGAGAACAAAGCATCGAACAGGCATTCAAAGAACTCATAATAAACAAGACAAAGACGAATAAAAAAAGAATCGCGAGCCATAAACAAAACGAAAACGATGATGAGGACCGCGCGCTAAGAAACAATTTGTAGAACAAAAGCAAAATAAAACGGAGGAGGAGGTGAAGAAGAAGAAAAAAGATCGAAAACGATTTAAATTAATTACGTCTCACGCTGTTTTTGTTATTTTAGCTCGCGGTCCGCGGTTCGAATCCCGGCGGGGGGCGCTCGCTCAGACGTCGATATAGAATTAATCACCGCCATCAAACGCACACTTGCTGCCTTGGACGCCAAGTGGAAAGTGAAGAGTAAGAAGGAATGCCTCCAACCCTTGTTGCGCGCCCCTGCAAGGATCGTTCTCGCCTTCGAGCCCGTGTCAAATTTTGCACTTTCATAAAAGGTGTTTAATTTATTCCGAGTAGCTCTTTTATTTCAAATTCGCGTAACACAAACACACTGTTGCTTTCATAATTAAAGATACAAATATAATTCTTACGGAGTGTGTTAACAAATATATTGAAAATATTTCAATCAAGTAGGGGCCGGTCACATAATACGTCACGAACTTATGGGGAGGGGGGGGGGGGGGGTTCAGTATTTGTGACGAAATATGACATGGGGGTACGGGAGGGGTTTTTTTTTTCATCATAATGTGACGTCACATAAATTTTACTTATGAATTTTCGGTTAATATGAAAATAAAACAATTTTTGTTCACATGTTTTTTCTGTTGTATTGGCGGATATTTGAACTGCGTTGATCAGTTGTGACAACTTACGAATTTGTATAATACAAACATGTCTTTATAGGAACACGTTACGGTGATGCTGTCGAATGTTTGCTGCAACGGAGTTAGGGACTTAAATAATTATGAAAGAATAAGTAATTAATATTTTATAACAAGTTGATCATAGCGCGATTCCGTGTTTATGGGAGAATTATTCTGTGACAAGATGAAATCATTACTTTCCCATAATTTTAACTTTTTTCAAAATTTAAAGTTATATTTTTGTGACGTCATATGGGGAGGGGTGGTTACCGATTTGTGACGTAGTGTGATAAGGGGGTAGGGAGGAGTCAAAAACGGCCAATAATCGTGTGACGTATTATGTGAACGGCCCCGTAGGTATAATAATATTATTACCTAATTACTAGGAATTGTGAGACAGTCCACTATATTTTATAAATTAGAATCACTAATGGTTAGAAGCAATGTTGAATATAAAGAAATGATTATTTTCTTTAAATAATTTAATTTACAAATTTAGACAGTATTTTTACTTACTGAAGAAAAACAATAACATTTTTGCAACTATAACAAGTATGTAAGTATACCTATTTTAACCTCTGTATTTTACAAGATGTCTAGAGTTCTACCTTTCCTAATTCGCATAGCGGGGCAACGGTAGCCATAACAAGGCTAAGCAATAGCCTAGACATTGCTGACGCAAAAATTGGTTTAATAGATATTATGACTGCGGTAATGGACGTATTTTGATGTAGGTACCTACTTTTAAGATGAACCAACAACTCGAGCTTCGTCCAAATGATATTGTAGAGCACAAAATTCTCTATAAGATATGTTCTTAACAATTTTTAATTTCGTAACAGTTTTTGAAAAAATCATCAAATATATTTGGTTATGTCAATCTTATCTAAATAAATTTGAAATTATGTCTTATTCCACAAAAATGACAATCATATCGAAATGAATTAAAATATCGACATGCGGTTTGCAGCATTTTAGTTCTCAAGCATTTCGCTATTTCCATATTAATTTTCAAAAATTTTGTTTGTCAGGTTTAGCCACAATCCATAGATAATCTTTAAAAGACAAACAAATATTTTTTCTAATTTTCTTAAATTTAGTCAGCTGTCATTTTTAAATGGTTCGAGTTTTTTATTTCGGGTTTTTAGCATTCAATTCTACAAATTATTCTCTATTATTTGCGTTATAAGAAAAAGCGGAGATTTCTTTAAATTAAGTGAAATTTATAAATAATATAAAGGATATTTTGGATTTTTGTGTCATTTTTAAACGGTTCAAGATATCTAATTCAAATTTTCAACGTTTAAAACGATATCTCTATTTTTTGTTACAATGCAAATAATAGAGAATTGTTTGGAGAATTAAATGCAGAAACACAAAGTAAATATCTCAAGCTGTTTAGAAATGGCTGGTGATTAAACATAAAAATTTAAGAAAATGAGAAAAAATATTTGTTAGTCTTTTAAATATTATCTTTGTATTGTGGCTAAATCTGACAATCATTTTATAAAATCACATTGAAACAGCGAAATATTTAAGAAATATAATGCTGCAAACCGCATGTCGATATTTTAATTCGTTTAGATATGATTGTCATTTTTGTGAAATATGACAAAATTTCAAATTTATTTAGAAGATAGGCATAACCAGATATATTTTGATAATTTTTTCTAAAACTGTATTGCCTATATAAAAATTGTTAAGAACCTATCTTATAGAGAATTGTGTGCCCTACAATTTCATATGACAATTTTTCTTTTAATATTAATAACCGTTCGCGAGATAAACACAAAAATCTGTGTATTTTGGGTTTGGAGCTCGAGAAGTTGATTCTTTTTAAAAAGTACATCAAAATAGGTCCATTACGCAGTCATTTATCTATTCCACCAATTTTTTCCTCAGAAATGTTTTTCTTTGTCTTTATTTCCTGCAACATAAATCCACTTGGTGCCAAATAGTAAAAATTGGAATTGTCAAAATTTTATAGCGGGATCTGCTAACCGCAGAGAGATCAAAAAATGTCAAATGTATAATATTAAAATTTACATACTGTAGCAACAAAAGTTTAATTTTTAGTTTCACCATATTGGAAATTTAATAAGCAAAATTAAATTTGTAGGCCAAAAATTAAGTTTTAAATTATTAATTTACTGCAATTACTTATTTACAAGATAATATTGATAAAAATCTGTACTGTAACACGCAGAAAGTATACTTATTCATTTATAATTATTATTCCATTGCCATTGGAAGAACATATTGCATTCGATCTCTATGACTCAAGCAAATAAATAATTAATAACATTAAGAACGAATTTGAATCAGAATGATATTCTCCCGATATGTCTTGTAGCAATCAACAAATCAAGAACGAGCCAATGACAATGAGCGATCCTCGATTCATCCCGGTACGCTTATGCTAATAAATTTAAAATTATACAATATGAGAAACCACTTAAGGGGGAGCAATGAATATTAAAACACGTGTTCGTCGACGCATCCATGCAGAGTGAACAATATTAATAGCGCATTTCAAATCGAAGACATCACCACATTATAAGTAACGCTAGACGCCCCAAAGCCAACTCGAATTACAATAACGAATAACGCAGTCGTAAAAGACAGTGTCCGATGAAAATTTAAATAATTTCTTTCCACCTACGTCAGTTTTATTTAAGGCCTATAAATCGTGACGTTCTTAAAAACGCACCGGCAGATGTCACCAGCATGCGGTCGACGTAGATTGTCAACTGTTTATAACAGGTGTAAGAAATTGTTGAAGAAATTACGTAAATGAGCCAGATCTACGTAATCGCGGGTTACATCATTTCTTTTGTTTTCAGACCTACTGATGGAAATATAAATGCAGGTATTTTTCCATTTCAATAAATTTGCAGTTTTCAGAGACATTTTCCATTAATAGAGAGTTATAATTTTGACGTCACGCGCTAGAAAGAGATGTAACAAAACTGTGTTACCATGGTTACCGTTCGCCATCTTGATTTATCTGTCACTATAGGCGATTTTTTGCGAACCAAACTGTCTTTGCGTTCGCTTATATTTGGTTATGTTCGTAGTGATGTCGTCATAAAACAGAACAGTTTGGTTTAGTCGCGAAAATGTATATATTTGCTGTTGAATCTACACTGCACTCTACTAATTCCGCATTTTGACGTTTACGTAGTGCATGTGCAACTTGCCTCGGTAAAAGTGAAAATGAACTTAAATTATCATGTTTTAGGGCTCATTCTATAAGATGATATTATCTATAAATAGAAGAAAAGGAAATCTTGCCCACATAATAATTTTGAATTACTTCAATTTATTTAAATAATAATTAAACATAAACATACCATCCATAATAATAATTATTAACCTGACTATTTGAGTCTGTGCTTTTTACTTCCTTGTACGGAGTAATAAGGAAGTATTGTAATCCCGAAAAATTTCGGTTTTCAGATTTTGATGGAAATATCCGTTTTGACCTTTTCTGAATCCATTATGACTAGTTTCGTCGTGACGTCTGTACGTATGTATGTACGTATGTACGTACGTACGGGTGTCGCATAACTCAAATTCGGTTAGACGTAGAAAGTTGAAATTTTGTATTTAGGACTGTTATAGCATCTAGTTGTGCACCTCCTATATTTTTTGTTTCAATCTACAAACCGGAAGTAGTGAATTTAAAAAAAATTTCGATAAATATTTAATTTAAGACAATTTATTTATTTTAAATGAAAGATTATGTGATTATTACCTACAATCGGTATTTTATAAATATTTTTGTATCTGGTATCATTTAAGAATAATTAAAGTATATATTTATAAGTTAGTATTTCGGTATCTTGTAGTCCATGATCGATTAACATTTGTTACTATGTAAAATTTAAATGATTATGACATGACAGTGACAATAGTAAAATATGCTTTATATCTTCTTCTGCAGTTTAAATAAAATGACTAAAATATATTTGTGAGTATACTAGTATAATAAGTTAAAAGAATTTTTTATATTATTCTACATTTTAGTTATTAAGAAAAGTATGAACAAACAAGGCGTACAAGGAAGTCATGTGGTGTCCACGTCAGATTTTTTGGTTAGAATTAGCAGCATAGTACGTGTATGTTGTACCACAGAAAAAAGCAAGCTACAGAACGGGCACCTTACGGGTGCTATTTACTCCGTCAAATTGTGGGTTTCTTGAGTGTCGGACTCTATGTGCAGCCCACAGAACTAAACCTATTAGCCCAATGATGTATTTCAGGACACACTGCTTAGCATGTTGATAAATTTACTGATCAACACGGGCGACTACAGTCGACAACCAACGAAATATTCCGATCAAAAAATCTACATTGTATTTTTGTAGGGCCACCTTTATACCCATATTTATATTCTTGACTTGAAATACCGAATATTCTTCTCGTAATAATTGTTAATAGTATAAATAAAAACAGTTAAATGGGTCAATACTTAAATGAAAGTTAAATGACGACAATTTATACTTGTTGTAACAACAATGCATCGTATACTAGGTACATTTGTCGATTTACTAATAATTATTATGCTCTGTGTTAAATTTTATTATCAATGTAATGTGTTCAGAATTGATAAAATATTATTGATACAAGGGGGAAACCGATAACCAAAAACGTTCGAATTACATTGTTAAAAAATCCTAACAAGAATTAAAATTTGTTATTTTTGCACTTCGGCATTAAATTCCATTTGATTTTATCGTTTAAATGCAACTTACTTTATTAGTTAACTATTTGAATTAAGGCAGAAAAATACAATCTTACTTTTACAAAATTCCTTTTTATCGTCGCATCCGTCAAGTAACAAAATTGATGATTTTTTTAAATAGTAGAGTAAACATCTCTATTCTCCTAACTTATTTTTTCAAATTTAATTGAATTATACTGTAAATAAAATGACTAAAATATATTTGTGAGTAGTAGTACTCGTATATCTATATTAATATATGTATATTTTGTATAATAAGTAAAAAGAATAAAGTAAGTATGGCGAGAGGTCTTGTGCTGGCCACATCAGATTTTTTTATAATTATGTTTTTTCAATACCTGCACGCCTGCACCGAAAACGCCACCTTTCGGCTCTAATATTAGGGACGAAAGTGAGGTATTTTTGACCAGTCAGTACCTACTTTTCCTCCCTGGCGAAGAAAAATGCGTTTCCTTCCGCTTTTTGCGGGAATCCACTTGATTTTTTCCTCCGTATGGAGGAAAAGTTCTTTTCCTCTCGCTTTATGCGGGATTCCAAAATTGATTATTTTTATTTATTTTATGAAATTATACATTTTTTGAATCTTTATCGGTTTATCCCTCTCTTCAACTTCTAATTGCTTTTCGGTGCAGATATTGAAAAAAATATCGTGTGTATCTCGGAACAAAAGTGTTCTCCCGACTCGTGCGGTGGGAGTCCTCGCTACTCAATTAATTTATTCTTCGATTTTTACCTCTCGCCTAGAGAGGTATAGGGATCGTGAAAAAATTCGATGTCGAGATTTTTGTCAATAAGCACGTTTTAGCACCTTTAGAACCTATTTTGACTATTTTCACGATGATGTCTGTGTGTCTGTGTGTGTGTGTGTATGTATGGAAGTCTGTATGTGCGCCTACTATAGTCTTTCGTTCTGATTCATTATCTCAAATTCTACTGAACATAAATTTCTAATATTTTGCAATATACATTTATATTTGTTAATGAAGAACTGATAAGATTTTGGTAAAAATCTGCCAACCGGAAATGGTATTTTCTTGAAGCATTTTAACATTTTTTGCAAAAAATATAGGAAATACTGCGATAGTTACAATTTGTCATTCGACATTTGAAAGAACAAATTATCTTTTACAATATTTATTTAAGATCGTTTCTATATCTCTTACCAATAAAGGAAAATTAATTTTCAAAAATTTATAATTTAACCTACCACGATTACAAATCGTACATAATATAGGAAAAAAATTTAAAAACAAAAATGAAATGTCAATGTGATAGATGAACAGACGTTTCTAAAAATTTTGTGACACCATTTTTAAATATAAATATATTATTAAAAGTAGCCTAACCAAATCCAAATTCACATATTACAGTGTCAAGGCGGAGAGGTCATGTGCTGGCCACAACAGATTTTTTCGGTATTATTTTTGGTTCAAAATCGAAAGCAATAATTAATATAATAATAATATAAACTATAACAAGGACTGACGAAGCTGCTTTGAATGCAGAGAAACTTATTGTTGCTCCATAATTTTGCCACTTTTAAATTTTAATAACGAATAGGTAGTTCATTTTTATTAAAATTACAACATAAAATTTTTGACATTAATTTTTTTTAGTAGGTACCAACCTAATAATAATTAATAAAAACTCAAGAATAAACCAATTTTTTTATTTGTCATAATAAAATATCTAAATAAAGCACTGTTAGACAATCGCTGTTCAAGTATTGTATGTTACATGTGACGTCAAACTATTCGGTATTCAGCCGAATAGTAAACTAATATTCGGTGTTTGGTCGAATAATGAAAAAACGTGCCGAATAGGCAGAATACCGAACAGTTACCTAGTAATATTCGTTGCAACTCTAATAATTAAGGATAATAAATTGTAGAATTATATTAAAGGCCTAATAGGTAGTATACAGAGTAGTTTGGTTTCCAGTGTCCAACTGATATTTCGTACAGTAATAAGTAATAACAATTGAGAATTTTTCTCATGTGAACTTTCAGTATTATGTATTCTATGTATTATTCTATAATAGCGAATAAACAATTTTTTTTCATAACCCACTTTTATGTGCAATTTTTGTTTACACTGGAAACCAAACCACCCTAAGGCACGTATAGGCTAGGCATATTAGGATTCTCAGAGGAAAGTTTTGATTTTTTCACCCTTCATGTTTTTTGGGTCACTGAACACGAATTTGAAGTTTGCGAGCAAAAATTTTGCCCGGAACTTTGTTTTTTTGGTACTTTTTGACCAAATTTTGGCACTTTTTTCAGTTTTTGGTCTATATCTCAAAAAGGAAGCGTTTTTTCGACAAGACCATTCTATACAAAATTAAAGTAGACAAAATTTCCTACATTTATTATATATAAGGTTTTTTCCAAGACTAACCGTTTCGCCGCTTGAGCGCGCCCAAAAGGGGCCATATTTCTATATCTAGTGAAATTAAAGAAATTTTAGTATTTTAAAATTTTTGTGTGTTTAATCACGTCTAATTTCTAAACGGATAAAGATATTGACTTCCGGTTTGCGGCGTTGGATTCCTTAGTAAATTTTACATTAGATACATTATATTAATTTTTTATGAGGCCTTTGATAACCCAAAATTTAGTTATTACCTTCAAGTGAAAAATTGCAAAATTTCAGATTTTCAAATATTTTTTGTGTTTAATCAACTCTACTTTCTGAGCAGATATAGATATTGACTTCCGGTTTGCGGCGTTGGATTCCTTAGTAAATTTTACGTTAGATACATTATATTAAATTCTTTTATAAGGCCTTTGATAACCCAAAATTTAATTATTACCTTCAAGTGAAAATAGCAAAATTTCAGAATTTTAAATATTTTTTGTGTTTAATCAACTTTACTTTCTGAGCGGATAAAGATATTGACTTCCGGTTTGCGGCGTTGGATTCCTTAGTAAATTTTACGTTAGATACATCATATTAAATTTTTTTATAAGGCCTTTGATAACCCAAAATTTAATTATTACCTTCAAGTGAAAATTGCAAAATTTCAGAATTTTAAATATTTTTTGTGTTTAATCAACTCTACTTTCTGAACGGATAAAGATATTGACTTCCGGTTTGCGGTGTTGGATTCCTTAGTAAATTTTACGTTAGATACATTATATTAAATTCTTTTATAAGGCCTTTGATAACCCAAAATTTAATTATTACCTTCAAGTGAAAATAGCAAAATTTCAGAATTTTAAATATTTTTTGTGTTTAATCAACTTTACTTTCTGAGCGGATAAAGATATTGACTTCCGGTTTGCAGCGTTGGATTCCTTAGTAAATTTTACGTTAGATACATCATATTAAATTTTTTATGAGGCCTTTGATAACCCAAAATTTAATTATTACCTTCAAGTGAAAATTGCAAAATTTCAGAATTTTAAATATTTTTTGTGTTTAATCAACTCTACTTACTGAACGGATAAATATATCGACTTCCGGTTTGCAGCATTGGCTTCTTTGGATAATTTTATACATTGTACTATTTTTTTTAGAGGCCTTTAATAATCTGAAATTGAATTATTTTCTGTTAGAGAAACTTGTAAAATTTTAAAATTTTCTTGTGTTTAATCAACATTAATTTCTGAATGGATCAAGATATCGACATTGGATTCCTCAGACATTTTTATGGAAGATACATTGTACACTATTTTTTTGAAGGACCTTTAATAAGCCGAAATTATTTTCTCCAAGAGAATAAGAATTCTAAAATTTTATAATTTTCTTTTGGAGAAAATCATTAAATTTCGGCTTATAAAAGGCACTTCAAAAATAGTACAATGTATCTTATATAAAAATGCCTGAGAAATCCAATGCCGCAAACCGAAAGTCAATATCTTTATCCAGTTAGAAATTAGAGTTGATTAAACACAGAAGAATTTAAAAATACTAAAATAAAAGAAGTGAAAATCGGTCGCCATTTTCCAAGATGGCGGCCGTAGCACAACATGCATGAATGTTGATTTCTTATATGTTGTTACTGGGTAGGTACTAGTACTACATATATGCAAAGTATCATCTTTTAGGAAATTACTTCCAGGTATAGGCTAGGCAATAGGCATATTAGCAAAAAAATTGTTTTTTGGGTCTCTGAACACGAATTTGAAGTTTGTGGGCAAAAATTTTGCCCAAAACTTTGTTTTTGAGCACTTTTAGACCAAATTGTTACAACAGTTAAGTATCACAGCAAGGGCGATTTCTGCGTAAACGGTGAATTTCACTAGATATGGAAATATGGCCCCTTTTGGGCGCGCTCTAGCGGCGAAACGGTTAGTCTTGGAAAAAACCTTATATATGAAAAATGTAGTCTACTTTAATTTTGTATAGAATAGACTTTTCGAAAAAACGCTTCCTTTCTGAGATATAAGCCAAACACTGAAAAAAGTGCCAAAATTTGATCACCAAGTGCCCAAAAAACAAAGTTCCGGGCAAAATTTTTGCCCGCAAACTTCAAATTCGAATTCAGTGACCCAAAAAACATAAACGGTGAAAAAATCAAAACTATATCAAAACTTTCCTCTGAGACCCAATATTTTTACTAATATGCCTAGACTAGTAGGTTTCTTCTGTCGGCTCGGCCGACTGATGTCGGTATGACGTCACAATCGGCGTAACCTTCGAGCATATACTGAGCAGTATATGCTCGAAGGGCGGAACCGTTATTTAAAACTCTTATAATTCTTCATTTTTAACAATAAAAATATGCGGTTAGAAAATTTGTTCTGAGAATTTTTCATACTACAATTTAGATTTCTGGTTTACACCACTTTTAAATTCATTTGAATTTAATTACTGAAATATTTGTAGGTATTGTTTTAATCCGTACAAATTATAAAATTGTCTGGTTACATTATTGACTTCGATCAACAAATGAAATAATATTGAAATATTCATAAGTTACCGTACCACCAAGATCAAGGGGAAGGGGGCCAATTTTCCTAGTATTTCTCGGTATTTTAGAGGACAGTTTTGTACACTGTTGTGTAATCGTGTATGAAAATTCGATCAAACCTTACTTCCCTTCGTGTTAGTTCACTTTAAGGACATCTAGCGCCGAAAAAATTAAGTAGAAAATGAAGTTATACTATTACTATTACATGCCCGTTCTGTAGCTTGCTTTTTTCTGTGGTTGTACGTAAATATTTTCCTACCATAGCTGCATTAAAGCTCATGCGTTAATGCGAACACAATCAGCAATATGTCCTACTCTCGTCTCGTCTCGGAATTTTCAAAACGAATAAAAAGTCACTCTCGTCTCGTCTAGTCTAGAAATTTCTCGACTAATCTCAATATGGAGTCGAGAGTCTCGAAGCAACTTTGGTCTCGACTCAGTCTCGACTATGTAGTCTTGTCTCGAATTTCGTGAAGAGACGAGACGACACCGAAACTAGTGTCAAGTCTCGCGGCAACTCTAGGGTTTCGTTCCTGATTCTGATTCCTGCTCCGTTCGAACGGATTAATACGATACAGTCAGTACTTATATTAATTATGTAAAAGATATAGTGTACCTACTATTGAAATGAAGAGTCAGTTGCGCGAACTGCTAATTTTGGTCTTAGATAAAGATGTATAGATGAAAGAAAGAGAAAACTTCTCTACTTTCTATCTCAGAACATCAGTCAGGAATTTTCTCATACTGATGCTTGCATCCGTTAGTGAATAATTTGTTTTGATAGTGTTGTACTGTGTTCCGAGTGTTCCGTGTTCCGAGTGTTCCGTGTTCTGTTTGTCGTTTCTCGTTGTCGTACTTATACAGTAGGTATTTATATTGTAATTGTGTAATATGTGTAGTACACAAATTTACCTACGCCCGTTCGTGCAACTGAACCGACTCTTCATTTCAAACTACCTATAGTTAATTTTCGGTTATTTTCTTGTTTTATGCTATAAACCAGTAGAAATTTTTGTTTATGCAAGATTCGGTTTCTAATAGCCAATGTAATAAAGTTTAAAGGGTACCCCGGGATAAGATGGTCTAAAGTACCCTTGAACCAAATGTCACATCGCTACTCTACACACATTCAGAACACAAAAAAAAAATTTTCACCTACATCATAAACGCCAACCCCTCCCCCCACCCCTCCCAAAAACGTAAAAAATCGTTTTTTTAGATTTTTTTTTTATTGCGATTACTTGGTCGGAGCCGCTTGGAACGTCTTGATGACGATAAAATACATTAATACACACCCAAAAAAAATTTTTTTTATTACTACTAAGTATGTATGTAAGTTAGAGGCATCATTTTATGAAAAAAAACACATAAAAATGGCCATATCTTCTATACTATAACCGGTGCAGGGCTGGAATTTTGAAGAAAAAAAGGTCTTTAAATTGTCTATTTTTCATAATTTTTTCAGATTTTTTGCTCAGCTGCGCGAGCGTCTGGATTAAAAAAACCGATTTTTTTCCATTTTTACATGTTTTTATCATCTCAATTATCATTTTATCATCTCAATTTAAGACACTTAACGTCTTATTTAAGACACTGTTGTCTTAGTGGCGTTATTTGGTTTTTGAACGTGAGGCGTTATTTGATTTTAGAACGTGATTTAAGGTGATTTCTCAAGGCTGGAGGACCGGAGTTAGTGTCTTTTTGATTTGTCGATTTCAGGTAACAATTGAGGAATTCTAAACATAACCCACCGATTCTTTAACTTTAACTTTTAATAAATATTGAGGCCTGGATAACCGTACGCGTTTTTCTCAAATATGCGCGAAAATTGGTGATTCGCGTACGGTTACCCAGGCCACAATGCGCATTAAAAGTTGAATGTTTTTCATTGAATGTAACCTCCCATTATCACAGAATTGGTGGGTTATGTTTAGAATTCCTCAATTGTTACCTGAAATCGACAAATCAAAAAGACACTAACTCCGGGACTCCAGCCTTGAGAAATCACCTTAAATCACGTTCTAAAATCAAATAACGCCTCACGTTCAAAAACCAAATAACGCCAGTAAGACAACAGTGTCTCAAATAAGACGTTAAGTGTCTTAAATTAAGATGATAAAAACATGTAAAAATGGGAAAAAAATCGGTTTTTTAAATCCAGACGCTCGCGCAGCTGAGCAAAAAATCTGAAAAAATTATGAAAAATAGAGAATTTAAAGACCTTTTTTTCTTCAAAATTCCAGCCCTGCACCGGTTATAGTATAGAAGATATGGCCATTTTTATGTGTTTTTTTTCATAAAATGATGCCTCTAACTTACATACATACTTAGTAGTAATCAAAAAAAATATTTTTGGGTGTGTATTAATGTATTTTATCGTCATCAAGACGTTCCAAGCGGCTCCGACCAAGTAATCGCAATAAAAAATTCTAAAAAAACGATTTTTTACGTTTTTGGGAGGGGCGGGCGGGGGGGGGTGTTGGCGGTTATGATGTAGGTGAAAAATTTTTTTTTTGTGTTCTGAATGTGTGTAGAGTAGCGATGTGACATTTGGCTCAAGGGCACTTTTGACCATCTTATCCCGGGGTACCCTTTGTACTGTCAAAACTATTCGGTTAACCGGTTAGAAAAATTACGGTTTACCGTGAGCAGTTTCAATGATTTGTCTTTATTACATTATTCAACCTTAACTAGTCAACTGCAATTATTTGCTATTATAGTAGGTAGGTAACTTTTCAAGTATTGCAAACTATAAATATTTATAATTTGTGTGGTTTTCGTATAACAACAAACTTCCAAAACCCATTCCACATCTACTTCACTCTTTCTCTTACCATTTCAACTGTCACCACCCACTTTCTCCCTCCCTTCTGCCGTCCCGACGTCCAGCGTCCGCGTAGCGTCTCGGCAGATCGGTATAAATCCTTAGCCATCTTTCTCGCCTTTCATCAATTCCTTATTTCCATACATATAACAGTATCATACCGCGCACAACTGGTCAGCCAAGTATTGCCATTGCTTCTGGCGGCGGCGGCGGCGGCGAAGGGCGGCGGAGGCGGAAAATAACAAAAGTGTGATTTGATAGGAGATACACAGGATTCCACGGATCAAGTTAGATGTAAAAGATGTGATTGTTAGAGAGTATTATTGTGGGTAATTTAAAGTTATGAATTTTGAAATAAACGTTACAAAATAAGAAATAGTCGAGAAGAGAAAATTATATTAATATTCCAATGAAAATCGCATGACACAAATAGCAGCCAATGGAAGAAGTGATTAAAAAATGGTAACCATAATAATACTGACGAATTTTCCTCAAAGAATTAATACATATTACGTGAGCTTGAGATTATAAGTAAAAATTGGTAACCAGGTTTACGTTTCTTTATGATTTGTATTTGTAAGCTGTTCGCTGTTGTGCATCCCAGCAAACACAGTTAGATAACTATGATGTGGCATACATAAAACACGTACACCATTCATGTCTACTGCCATATGGCATGCAACATATATGGAGCTTGCATGCGCTTTCCTATGTCAGCCATTCTCACCATGTATGCCACATGGGAGTTACGTTTGAAAGACAACGGTACTGCTATATGGCCACGGCAGGTTACCGCCATATGGCATATAGAAATGGCAGATACATTTCTGTATTACGTACTATATAAAATGTAGCAATAATTATTTTATTTATATTAAAAAAAGCAACATTTTATAACTAAAAGTTGAATCCATCGAGAATCCATAGATCCGGAGAGAGATACAAATGTTGATTTGATATTTGCTGGATCGTGCTGGATTTGAACCATGGACCTGAACCTTCGGGACGATGTTCCTATACGCCGCAAACCGCTCGGCTAATCTGACATATCGTATAGTTTATATGAAATATCAATTTAAAGTGTACAGTATAGTAGTGTAAATAATACTTAATAATTTAAAACTAAGACTTTTAATAATATTGTGAATAATATGATTTTAACGAGCCCAGAGTGCTGAAACAAAATCCATAGCACAAGAAGTATACATTTCAAAAAGACAAATGCTTATGCGAACAAAAACTTCTATTTAAATACATTCTTTTTTGTTGTAGTGGCTAATGGCTATGGATGTGAAGGTATTTTGATATTTCATAGAATCGAATTACTTAGTTGTTTGTTGGTGTCAAACTCATACATATTTTGGATGTGTATATAATAATCTAGTTTCATATTCACAGCTACTGAATTAAAGTTGATTATATTTTCAATAAACTAGTTATCTCTTAAAATGTGATTCATACCTAAAAAAATAATAATGAACAATTAGGCGGAGTAATATATCATTTTATAACGAATCTGAATACACAAATATTAACATAAGTACTACAATCCATTTAAAGAAATCTACATTTCTCAGCTTGCATAATATTAATGGTTAATTTAGTGCATCCAATAAAACAAATAAACTAAAATCGAATGTTTTAAGTACGAAATACGCAGACATGCCAAGCTCCAACTCCAAGCATCTGTCAACAGAAAGTGACAAAGTGAGGTTATCTCTTGATCGATAAGATAGATTCCTTAAGCCTAGTTCACACGAGGAAAGTTTTTCTTAATATGTTTCTTTTTTCTATTTATTATATTAAAGATCACTACCTTTAATATATTTTATAGAAATAATTAGTTTCTATAAAATATAACCGGTATTAACAGTTTCTTTTATAATGCTCATAGCACTTGTTTTACTTGCATGAAACTTTTTACGTAAATCTTTCCTAGTGTGAACAGACCATTTGAGCTTATTTTGTTTAAATACTAATTATTATTTTAAAATTTTGTAAAATGGTATATTTTCTCAGGTGTCAGTTGTTATTTGTGGTTTGTAAATAATTTGCTTCAAAATAAAATTTGTTTAAATGAAGGCAAAAATGAATCTAATGCCCTGTTCACACGTTGCTACTTTGAAGACACATTCGTGCTACTGTAGCAAGAAAAAATCTGAGTCGCTTGTCAAATAGCAGCGCTGCTAATTTGTAGCATCAAAGTATCAAGAACTACTCGTTGATAATTTCACATCGTTGATCGTTGTGTGTGTAGATAGCGATTTTTTGCGGTAATTGTTTCGATTTGAATTTCTTTTCATGCTACAGTAGCACGTATGCGTCTTCAAAGTAGCAACGTGTGAACAGGGCATAAAGAAATCTTAGTATGTTGACCAATGAGATGAAAGTATTCATTGTCTGTTGAATTGGATGTACATTGAACAGGTGATTCGTTTCCATTTCCATCTTACTATGATCTGTCAGTAAATATGAGATTATTTATTATAATTTCTCTCATTTTTCAAATTATTATTCATGTCTGTAAAGTGATGTCATGGAGATATGGCTACAAAAAGTTATAATCAGATGGCAGTGCCATGTGGCAAGTATGTAAGATATAAGTTCTAATGCCATGTGACTTCTGATCCATTAACTATTACGTGCCTGCCATATAAATGTTGGTTTCATGTCTGTAAAGTTATGTCATGGAGATATGGTTACAAAATTTTACATTCATATGGCAGTGCCATGTGGCGAGTATGTAAAATATGCCATGCGATAACTGATCCGTATCTGTTACGTACCTGCCACATATATATTGGTTTTATGTCTATAGTGTTATGTCATGGAGATATGGTTTCAAAATGTGTCATCCATATGGCAATTTTATGCATCATTTATGCAATATTTAGGTTCGTCAACGATGTTCTCTAAATATTACATAATAGTTACGTATATGTCAACACTGTGTTTGCTGGGATGTAAGCGTTTAATTATTGTTAACGTTTTTATACTATTATTTAACATAATTTAAACGATATTGAACTAATTTTTCTTCATTGCAGTTCTTAATAGAATAAATGACAAAGGTACTCTAAATTTTAAAACATTTTGAAATTAGACTAAAATTAAGCAATTACCTACCTAAACTTTTGTTTGTAATCAATAATCATATAACAGAATTATACCGACATCAATAACCAAATGGTAGATGTTATTAAATACTCGGCTCCAATAGTTTTTTGTCAGTCCTTACTGTGCAATCGAACTTGGGACTAGAGGTGGGTACGGGCGTGAGCGATTTTAAAAATTTGGATCGTGAACGAGCGTGTGTATGAGTGACATGTAATGTATCGTGCGTGATCGGACGTGAGCGAAATTTTTTCGGGCGTGAGTAAAAATCACAAGTCACGACATAATACACATTTTGCAAAATCAACACAAAACAAATGATAATTAGGGGATATTGCGCTCCAGTACACAGGCACCGCACAGATTGGTCGAAAAAGTTTTTAATCTATTTACGATTTTGCGGAGCTAATTATCATTATCAAATTTCATAAAAATATTTTAACGTGACCCGAACGTGATCCGGGCGTGAATATAAAAACAAAGTCGTGAGCGTGAGTGATCGTGAGTAAAACGAATAATATCGTGCGTAATTGGGCGTGATTCCGTTTTCAATTTCGTGATCGTGCACAAAAAGTTACTCACGCGCCCAGCTCTACAACAAACTTAACGTACTATACCTACATGAGACTTCTGGTTCCGACCCATTTTATACGACTGGTCGTTAACGATAGTGGGTCTGGGTATTGAATCTTAAACTGGAATATTAGATATTGTAAGAAGATTTGAAAATTTCCAAGTAATGACAGAATTGTATTTTCAGATAGGTATAACAATTAATTGAAACATAATTTACTGATTTAAGTCTAATCTAGTAAGAACTACAAATTAATTGCTATATTTCTTATATTTTGGCTAACGTTCAAAAGTTTTGGCACAAAATGTATCGCTTACGATTGTCTTTAAAAAGATTTAAGAAGTAAATAACTTTTCGATACAAATAATGAATTTTTGTCGAGTATATATCCATGTGTTTGTTAGTTCATGTCAAATTTAATTAGGCAGATGGCAAAATGTGACATAGTAAACATATTCCGAAATTAAACAGTAAAATGTTAAATCTTCAATTCAATTTCATAAACGATACAATTTGTGCCAAAAATTTTGTTACATACGTTAATACTAGGTACTTGTTTATAAAAATTTAGTCTGATTTTATAAAATTGATAACAATACCTACATGATAATATAATACAACCAACATTACTTAGGGTTACAAGTATTTCAAATTTTATTTAGTGAATCAGTATTCATCATATACAATATTATGATAATTCACCATTATAATTATTCTGGTAATTTCCGATAATATGATTAAGTATTCTAAACAATAGTTCGTCCCGTGTCTAATGAAATGTACACATTACAGGTATGTGTGTAGAAATTTGTAATTCTCCATACGGTCGTAAATGGCATTTACATACAATAGAGAGAGGTTTCCAAAGAGGAGCTTTGAGAAATTGCTGTTATTAAACATCTTAACTCACAATTGCATATCAATACTTCCATTCAAATTATTTGCGGACTCGTGGCCTAACAGACTGTTCATTCATATAAAATTGTCATTCGGACGCTAATACACTACAATAATGGAAGAAATTACGCGTTTTATAGGTAATAAGACATTTCATAAAACGTTCTTTTTCATTGGCATCGTTTAATATTTATACATCATATTTCCGAGCTAAATTGCGGTTTTCATCTTGTTTTGACATTTACTTCATTTTAATAAATAGTACTAGTATTTCAATATATTCAAAATTCATCATTTTTCCAATAAAATTCCTTTATTAATGGCTGCTAATTTCTAATCTAAAATTCATACAAATCACAATATATTGGTCGGCAACTTATTACTACACTGATATCTTCGTATTTTAACCATTTATTTTAAACAGCTACTTATTTAAAAAGAAAGTTTTAGGTTTTACTAAAATCAAGTAATTAAACTTATTTTTTTTAGCTTAAATTAAGTCGTATAAAAGTTTTTATCATTACTTAAAATTTAAATTTGAAAAAGCGTATAAGTTCAGTGGGTTAACGTTACGGTTTGTTAATTAGTTTGGTTAATTTTTTTATTAAAATTTTAACTATTAATTGATCTATTAAGTATCTAATCCTTGTTGAAATACAATTTTACCATTCTTGTACTGACCACAAAACACTCGCTACGTTAGTACGTTTTGTGCTGGATTTTAGGAGGTAGACGGGCCTCTTAACACGTTGACATTATTATTTCCAATATTTGTATTACATTGATATTCGCAACAAAATCGGTAATATATTTAAGAGACAAGTAAAGATTGTATAAAAATTTTTTAATTACATTTAATTATCTATTAGAAATCCTAATTAAATTTTTTATCATTTGATTAATAAAAATCAGCCGTCGAGTACCTAATGATTTGTTTTGACTAGAATATGTTTTAGTTCCTAATGTGAATTAAATTAGCAGTCATCATAATTCATAAATTAGTTTCAAAGTATAATTTTGGCTCTTCCAGAAATAGTGCAATTCCTCCTTCCAAGTTGATGTCGCAGAGCGCGGCGTCGGAGCAGCATGAGTTATGCCGGGCGAAAAACGTTCATGCATGATATCGCTTGTGAAAAATTATTCTGTTGGAAAATTCAAGGAAACTCAACTCCGATGGTCAACTATAGCCCGTATCTATATGCATATAGACTGGACGGTACGGAAAATGGAAAATGGCTTTTCTTTGACACCTTGAAATTAGATTTTTTTTTCAGAAAAAAAGAATAAAACGTTAAGACGGCCATATACCCTCGGGCTTTAGCAGTTATATCTACATAACGGTGCCCAGGATCCCAGTGAAGCGGCACAAGAAAAAGCGATTACTTCACAGGGAGTTTCTTCTCGTAATTGCGGCTGCTTTGTGGAAATACTGGCACGGGGTTCGTGTATTCAGAAGCCCGGATGGGGCGCTCTGATAACAACGAGTGTCCACATCCAAAGCCATTATATTTTCCCGTGTTTATTTTTTAGATATTAGAATTTTTTAAGGATAAATGGTTTAGCTTCGGCGGAAGGCAATTTTCTTCCGCGCTCTCCCTCCCCCAAAGGGGAGATAAACCGCAGAAGGTTAAGGATCAATTCTCGCGATCGACATTATGCACAGAGACGTGACCCTTAAACTTGCGATGCCAAAGGAGTGTAATTAATATGAAGTGACACGGTTTTTAATTTTCCAAAATATGAGAAACATTCATTTTTATAAAGATGAAATATTGAACAAAATAAAGTTTACATATTCATCAGGCCATGTTGTCAGTTCTAAGACACAATTTAGGTCAACGACCGTGTAGTATTTTGTAAATGTAAGGATGGTACTAATTATGAATATATTTAATTAAGAGTTTGATCCATTTCCATAAGGTCATATGATGCTATGCCGGACCCAGGATTTTTCGGCAACAGGGTATAAGAAACATCAAAATCGCCATCGACGCCATCCAAAATAACCTTCTGAAAAAACAAAATTCTTTAAAAATAATTATTTTATTTTATAAAAAATTACCCTGCTGAAAAAAATTTTTTTCTGTAAAAATCAAACTTGCACGTAAGTATTAAAACAAAAACAAAATTAGAGAATAAGAAACCAAATATTTAATTAAAATTATATAAGAAAACAAATCTAAAACTATGTTATGATCTAAATTGTTAGATATACTTTCCCGGATCGAATTTGTTATTGGTATTATAGTGTTATAAAAATGAATTATGTTTTGCATGACATTTATCGACGTATAATTTAATATTTAATAGAGGTGGGGACGGGTCGTGAAATTTTCGGATCACGTCGTGTTACGGCGTGACCCGCGTGTGAGCGTCAGCGATTTTGAAACTTTAGATCGTGAACGGGCGTGAGCGTGAGTGACATGTAATGAAGCGTGAGTGATCGGGCGTGAACAAATTTTTTTCAGCCGTGAGTAAAAATTACTAGTCACGACATAATACATAATTTACAAAATATCAACACAAAACAAATGGAAATTACAGGTTATTGCTCTAATACTCGTTACCAATCGAGTACAAATAGCGCACTGATTGGTCGAAAAAATTGGAGCAGAAGTTGTTCATCTCCCTAAGATTTTGGAGTGTTAAAGTAACTTATTATTGTGCAATTTCATAAAAATATTTTTACGTGACTCGACCGTGTCACGTTGTGCGTGATCAAGTGTGACTATAATAATAAATTCGTTAGTGTGAGTGATCGTGAGTCAAACGTAACATGTCGTGCGTGATTGGACGTGAATTCGTTTTTAATTTCGTGAGCGTGCGTGATCGTGCACAAAAAGTTACTCACGCGCCCAGTTCTAATACTTATCTGGTTAATTAATTTATATCTTCTAAAAGGCGCCATCACTTAATATATTCTTGTCAGAGAGTGAAATCATCCTTCATCCTCTTTGGGGCCGCCACTGGTCATTTGGATCAATCTTATGGATGTGGCTATTTATACATATACATATTAGCTGTATGTATATACAAATTGGCTATTTACTGAACTAAATGAAGAATCTAATACCCTTCTTGAGTCCTACAAACTCGGTTTTGGTATAGAAAAATACAATAGCCAAATTCCAATCTTATTGCAAAAGTGAAGAAACTAATTTTATATTATAAAATACGATATATTCTTATTTCGTCGCACAATATTTATATGTTTTTAGTGGCAAAAAATTCTCATTTAAAATTCATAATACATTAGTTCTTTACGTATCAAAATATGTATCGAAAATTTTACGTTAACACGTGGGTCAAAATCTTTGTATGTATCAGTATTTAGTTAAATCTTAAGATATACGATAACAAAGTAATAATTACCATAATAATAATAGTAATTATAGGTATCTCTTCACAAAGTACTTTTTTAATTATGTACGTTTTGTACGTAAATCTTATTTACATAAATTAAACTTATAGGTAGTCATTAAATCTGTTTAATCTGATTAACGTTTCGGGAGAAAATTTATAATTTAATCATGAAGTTTTTCAACAAAAAAATCTCATAATTTATCTTTCAAAAGAATTATGTTATTTAAGATGGATTAATTGCTTTGTAGCAATGAGTAAATGATGATGATTATTTACATACTAATATTTACGCTTCTGTCATTCCATATAAAATATTGTGGATTATCATTATATGTTTCGACTTAATCCCACAATCCCAATAATTAATATTTCTACAGATAGTAATTAAAATTTATATCACGATAGTATGAATCCGTGTTTCATCTGTTGATTCTGAATAGAATATTAACACTATAAATTAGAATTTTTAGGCCATAATTAATTATATTTTCATCTGTGGGCACGTGACGTACATGGGAATTAATGGAAGGTAGATTATAAATAAATGTGTCACCAAATAGTTTCTTTCTTCGTAAATAATTATTAACGGAAAATATTTCTATGCGGAATTTATTTCATAAGTACGTGTATATGCATAATTTTTGAATATTAAACAGGGTTTTCGTATATCTCTGAACATACAGTACCTACCTACAGTTTGTTATTCATTTGTATCTGTACTGTACACTTCATGCACTTTAAATGAAATAACAATATTTAAGTAATCTACCAGTACCTAGTAATCTCATTTTGGTTTAAAAAGTTTGAGCTATTTCTCACGTCGGATATGTAAGAAAAAGAATTATGTTGTATGACTGATATTTCGAGTAATTTTTCAACCTTACTTACAGTTTTCTGCCCAATATTTGGTGGACATGTGTTCAGTGGGTTATAGAAATGGTTTTATAAAGTTCGAGCTAAGCAAACCTACTACAAATGTTAAGATATAAATGATAGAAGTTTGACTTTAAAACATAAAATACCTACCTAATTAAAAATATAAATTTTGATCGAATTTACTTATATTTTTATTTTCGAAATTCTTGATCGAACCGCCATGCAGTAAAATCATGGCATGTGTAAAATCGAAACTACAATAGATGCGAACGCTATATGATTCATATATTTAGATACACTTCAGAAAGCCCAAAAGGGTCAAAACGACTATTTCGTAATCCTTGTCCATTTTCTAAATTTTCATTATTCAAACTATTTTATTATTAATTTCGGAAATAATATGAATATTTATGTTAAAAGTAAGAGTAAATGTACCAAATTCATGTATATATTCGGTGTAATTAATTAATATCATTAATAACGTCAAAAAATGTGTTGTACCACTCAACCCTCTTTAAAAAAAGATGAAATATTTATGACTATTTGTAATAAACCTCATAAAACAGTCAGTAAACTTTTAAAAAACGACCCAAAAAAACTGAAGTAAAAAGCCACCGTCCAGCTTGCAGCCACCACATTGCGGTCCAAGTCTCCGCGCTCCCCAAAGCATTTCCAAGTCGATTTCCTTACATGCCACCCCCACCCTTGTGTAATTACCCTTCCCCTGCACCTGCCCCCCGCCCCCGCCTTGTCTTCCTCATATGCATGCACACGGTCCTCAGCGGCGGCGGCGGCGAATTCTTCCACATCCGGCGGCGGGGGCGGGCGTGGGGCGGCAGTGGCGGCAGCGCACGCACGCACACACACATAGTTTTAAAGATCGATGCAAAGCAACCACGGGCCAGCTCGTTACCATGGTGATGTGATGAGATGTCTTCTTCTCTTTTTTAACCGCCTCCATCTACCTACCGCCCCTGAGCCGAGTAGCGACACCGGAGTGGTGATTTGTACGGGGGAGATTGTCCGTGGATGGTTTTGCTCAGATAATTTAATTGTGTGCCATTTGCTACATAGACGAGTTTTAACACTTTTACTTTTCCAATTTTATCATAAATTTGACTAAATATATATTTCTAAAATTAATGTTTGATGTAAATCAGTAGACACTATGTTCAATACTAACATTACTATGTTAATAATTATTATTGTTTATCTTACTCAACTGCCTATTGAAATATTTCAATAATAATGTTTTTGTTCCCAAATAATATTCAAGATTAAAATATCAAAATGGAAATGGAACCTGCTACCTAGTTTAATTTGAATTACCTTAGCCAACAAGTTTCTTTACCTAATATGTCGAGATCAACCAGGGTCGGAATGGCATCATTTGGTCGAGTAGGGAACAATAATTGTAATTTGGCACCCAAAATACTCGTACCTTTAAAAATTATCATTAATTTTAAGAGTGTAAAGAAATCATCGACTTCTTGGAGTTACGGGAGGGATAATGCATCGAATTACAAATTAGAATGAAGATTGAACAAAAGTGAACAATTTTTTAATTTTAGGTTAAAACCCTTATCTTGTTCTAAGTCGGCTATTACTATCCTGTAATATTTTAAATGTTATTTGAATTTTTTTAAATGAAAACATACAATTATGAATTATTTTAGCTCCGAAAATCGTAATGAAAACTTTAGCTCGATCGCTGACGAAGATATTGCCAAATTGACTCGAATCGAATATCACCAACTAGAACTCATTATCACTATTTGTTATGTGTTTGCAATTTGCGATTTAATAATCGATAATATTTCTCGGCTATCGGTCACCGTGATTCACATTTGTAATACAAAACCCTTCTTTACAGGTTACAGCCTCACGCTCAATCGTTGCGAGAATAATTATCTTTACTGGAAAAAATCCAAAGGATGAAAACTCTCGTACGAAGTAGCCCTCCTCCCAGCGGCACCGCGTTAGCCCCTTCTCGCCCGCGGGTGTGAATATGTGCGTAAGTATGGGAAATTACTTGTGCGTGTGAAGTTATTGTCGCAGAGGAAGAATCGCACCAGCACGGCGCGCTTCAAGAACCTCCAACGAACGGCCACAATTACTGCACTAGAAGAGAAGGACGCGATGGCTTTGCTCGTTTACTCGGTTTTTTATTTTGGATTAATGAAATTTGTGCTCAGGTTTTATGGTTTAATTAAGTATGGAATGTTCCAGAAAATTAAAAAGGGTGGCGGGAGATTAAGTTTGCTGGAAGAATTTGAAATTTTAACGGAGCGACATATACAAGAGCGATCGGTGGCGACAGTTTGGGATTATATTGGACTGTATACATTTGTTTTGATACAAGCTTTCATTTTGTTTCTAATTTAAATATTTAATCTAAATAAATTGTATTCGTTATTTATTAACATAACAATAGAAAATCACAATAACCTGTTTAACAAGTTTTAGAAGCAAAAGTAATAATTATTATTTGATGGAAACCGTTCAACAGGATTAACGCCCAATTACAGACTAGCAGATGTTATTATAGTGGAATCCACCAATCGGGCCCAGTGGTATTTATTATGTCGGTTGCTGGGGATCGACCTGGGGCCCACTAGCATGTTAGGCACTTCACAGTTGAGCTAAACACTAGCCGTTTTAGTTCATATTTAAATAAAGTATGTATAATAGCAGACTATATGTGTAAAGTGGAATTCGATCACATAGATAATCATATCTAGATAATCATAGTTAGTCAAATAAAACTGAATACTATTTTTAGAAATGAAAATGCATTAACCCAGACATTACTGAATTAATTTTAAGATTTTTTTGTTAATTTTTTTTCTCAGAAATTGTTTGTCGTAGTTTAAATTTATCGATATGACTCATTTTTTAAATTTATTTATCTTTTATCAAAATATTTAAGTCTACTAAAACGAGTGAATTTTATTTTTTTCGCATTAGTTTAATGGCTACGGATTTGTTTATTAGAAATGTAAAAAACTAATAAACAAATTCCACTAAAATCAAGGAGAACGGCTAGAAAAATGATCATGATATATAAATGTATTGATATATCCAAATATCGATGTATCGATACATCGATGTAGCTATTGATAAAACGATGTACCAATAGATGAATCGAATTAGTTCTCAAATTAACTAAACTAATACCTACTTACTGTAACTTAACGCAGTTAATGCGCTTGCATATTATTTGCAATATGTGTAACGAAATGTCACATAATCGAATAATATGATAACATAATAATTAAAATTGCTAATTTTGGGTCGAAATTTCTCTCATAGGCAGGATATATCGATATATGATACATGTTTACATCGATATATCAAACACCTATATCGATATATCAAACATCGATGTAACGATATATCAAACATTGATATATCGATACATCAAATATCGATATATCGATATATCGACATTTTTTCTTCGAAATATCGTTATTCGATGTATCGATATAATATCGACATATCGATTTAAACGAACAGCCCTATACAACTACTCCATATTCCATAATGATAAAACGTATAACGTAATGTATAGTAAAATTGTATATAAAAAATATCCCATCTTCAGCAACACCATAAATCCATCCTCCACCACAAATGCTCCAAACGGGCCATAACTCCACCACAACCAAATGGCCAACGTTCAGTAGCAACCACTAGCCATTCTTCTTGTCTCACAGCAATTAACATCATTTAATTCTTCCGGCCACGGTGGCTACCTCTTCCACGCCCAGTGTCTGTCGTTTCCGGTTGTGTCGTTAGTCGTTCTCATTACGAATGCTAAACGTTGTGGGCTAAACGGCGATTAACACTCGTCACGGCGTTATCTCGAGGTTCTGATCGCACAGAGTGAAGCACAACATGCACCAGGGCATCGGGCAGCGCCAGCGGTGGACAGTTTCATGCTCGCTCGACCACGAGGACGTGGTGATGAGTTGAGGAATTTATGGACTCATAAATAGAGGAGTGGCAGGACAATAGGCCAGAGGAGGTGCTGTGGAATTAAATGTTTTGTAAATATTTTAATTTTAATTGTATATATGGGGAGATAATTGCGCACAGTTTGGATTACTAGAGATAGTTCAATAGTCTATAAGTATATAATAAACTACTGTTAACGTAATTAAAAGAAATATTTCAAAAATAATGGGCTGATCTGTACATTATCACAGAAGATTATTGGGATATTTCAATAAGAATGCAAACATAGTGGTGAAATTTTGTACTTAAACAATAGTGCACTTGTGAATGATTTACACGTTATTAAACTAAAAAGATAAAAGAATTCATACATTAAATATAAACAAAAACGAATATAAATGTTAGTGGAACTAATATATTGACGTTTATTACTACACTAAGAAGGATCTAAACTTAACATCCGCTTGCTGAATAATGTACTTAAAATGCAAAATAAATACAAATTTACTACCAAAACTACAATAATAGAAAGTATCACACAATATTCTATCAAAATTAGTAGCATACACTTTATGAAAAATCCATACAGAAGAAAAAACAACAAAATAATACACACTGCAATGTTGTGCATATGGAAGCCAAAGTAAAGTGCACCGTTGTTCAGAATTTCAGATAGGTGAAGAGCGCCATCTCTTAGTAATGCCAATATCCCAATATGGAATATGCATTATTCTGATAAAATGATGATAATTGGTCAACTGTTTGGTAAATGACAATTGAATTTTCTAATAGCTATCCTGTTTGCACTCAGGAAGGCTAAAGTGTCAGCCGAAATGTGTCAAATAATAACAAAGAACTGCGATCAAAAAATTCAATGTCTAATAGATGAACCTAAACTTAATTTTGTAAGGTTACTGGTTACTGGAATAGTTATTTAAGGAGTAACACACTGTACTTCTAATTTTACAAATTACAAATTTTAATCCTTTGGGAATTAACTTAAAAAAACGTTTTTAATAAGTTAGTGTACCTACCTTACAAGATTTATTTTTCACAAGAAGAAAATCCTGGTTCCATACATGCCCATTCCACCCATTTAGACTTTATATAAGTGATTGTTGTTATATTTTAAAAAGAAAGTGTGATGAAATTTAATACTAACTAACTGAATTTGGTTGTATGTAATTTGGCCGAAACTTCAATTTAATATGGTGGTAAATGGCGACGTGAGTTCATGGTTGATGGCATTGGAAACAGTTAGGTAAATCTTGTACTTCTAATTCACAAATTAACATCAATTCTTATTTATGAAACATATTTTATGTAAAAAGGAATAAATAAATGTTAAATATCACTATACTCTGTTGGTCCGCAAGCCGAAGCTCGGGACCTAAGTACGTCAGACCTGATCGTAACTCGGCTTTTCTACTATTCTTCTTCTGAACCTCTCAATATCTGACCTTCTGACCTCGTCTTTACTCTTACCCTTAAATACCTACTAAACCTTATCTCTAATAAGGAATTTATTATCAGGAATGCAGTCAAAGGATTTTTATTATTCTAATAATAATAATAATAATAAATAATAATATACCGACGTTTCGGCACACTCTAGTGCCTTCCTCAGGGTCAGAGCTGGGCAGTACTTAAGTACTTTTGTACTTAAGTACCATTTTAAATACTTTTCTAGTACTTAGTACTTGTACTTAAGTATTTTAAAAATTCAAGCCTGAGTACTTTCGTTTCAAGTACAGTGCGAAAAATACTTGTACTTAAGACTTAAAATGGTACTTAAGTACTAACAAAAGTATTTAAATACCTTTCAAATACTTAAGTACTTTTAAATATTTAAATACTTCGAAAAGACTTAAGTACTTGAAACTACTTAAGTATTTGTCAGGTACTTATGTACTTTTCAAGTACTTAAGTACTTTAATTACTACGTTGTAGTTGTCAACAATCAAACCACCCAAGTTGGTTGAAGCATTGTAGACTGCAGTTAAGCAAGTTTTGCCTGTAAACTGTTGCACCATTTCGCGTTTCAGAAAAATATCAGTATATTTGATTAGCTCAAGTGAAAAGAATATTATTTTGTTTGGAACAGGAGTATCTACTGTACACTGTACTGTTTGATAACACCAGTCAATCGCAAATATTGAATTTCTCCCGCTTTTGAAAAAGATAATACATAATCACTGTGATTTGTGATTTTCCGTTTCAGGTTATTAAGAAAGTTACCTACATAATACTAGTATCCATATACGAGTAAATCAAATAATAATTAAGAGTTATTTACCTATAAATTACAAGCCTCCTAACTATTATAAATAAGTATTAGGTTCAAATTCTAGTAAATTAAATATTTTTTGAACGAAAGGAACCTTTCAGGGGGTGAAGCAACTAACTCCCCTTGCCTCCCCTATGGACGCCTATGAGTACTTGAAGAAGTACTTGTAAAATATTAAGTACTTTTTATGAGTACTTGTACTTAAGAATCAGTACTTTCATAAACCTGATACTTCGTACTTGAGTGCAAGTACTCCGTGGCCAGTACTTGTACTTAATACTTAAGTACTTTCAAGCCGGTACTTGCCCAGCTCTGCTCAGGGTATGCCGAAACATCGATATATTAGCATAATAAAAACCCTTTGACTGCATTCCTGATTAATAAATTCCTTACATTTCACCAGTCAAAAAAACCTTTATTTCTCTAATAATTACCAATGACCAATGCACCAAGTAATGAAAAACGTAAACAACCAAATTTGGAAAAACAACTGTCTCATTGTCAAATTATTTTAATTATTAACTTAAATTCAGCGATCTTGTTGCATTGTTTCACGTTTTACCTACATATATAATGATAATCTATATTTTTACATTGTCGTAAAAGCAGATAAGGAGTACTCTTAAGAAATGAAAAAACTGTCATTTCGAACTATGAATTGATGACTAAAACGTTTTCCACAGGAAATAATAAGATACACGTTAGAACAACCCCTTAACAAGAGTAGCAAGCTTTCAGAATTATCCACCCATCCTGAAAGACGATACTTTCTGGACTCTTTTCCCTTCAGACAATTGCAACAAAACAATACTGTGGCGCTGGTATTACTTCAATAAATCTCGTACTTAAAATAATACAGTGATAGTAACTGACTTATCAGTTTTATGAGTGACTATTTAGTCCATTGAGTGTCAGCAGAACACCCTCTGGTCCTTGTGCAGTGATTATCTCCTGGTGATGATATGCACGCGGACTTGGGCGGCGAGGTCGTTGTGAGGACACGCGACTGGGGGCGGCGGCAGCGGGGGCAGACGAACCAACAGAGATGGAACTAATGGTGTGCGAGCGCAAGAAAGAGATACGGAAGATTCTTTTATTTCAAAGAGCCGCTTATCGCGTTAGAATCTTAGCCAATATATTGCTTTAAAATCGAACGAGTCTGACTAGGGTAGTTCTGTTCGTGGAAAACTGGAACGGTGAACCCAAAGAGCGGTGGCTCCAGAAGCGATAGTAATTCCGCATAAATATTTATTTGAGACGAATATTTTGCTGGTTTTATCACATATTTTTAAAATAATTTATACAATCTAGCCGAAACATTATTCTAGATACTAGAATGTATAGTAGAAGTTGCCCAGAAAACCCATGCCACCAGAATAACTTAAATGTCATCTTCAATCATCGCTTTAGTGTCTAATTGCAGTAATTTGAAGTTTATATTATAAGATGAGTTAGTTTAATTTAATTATGATTACAGCTCTATTTAGTGATACTAGTGGCAATAAGCGATACTTCGTTGGCGGAATAAATATTGCTTCCTTAGTAAAAAAATGGTTCCTAGAGTTGTGCATTAGGTAAATACTTTTATCTACATTGTCGTTTTTATACTGTAATAATAGGTAATTATTTCTGCATTATTTACAGACTAAATTTGTGAATCATATTTCTCTGTACGATAGAAGAACTAAATCTTAGTCACCAGAATAAACAATGGCCAATCGCCCTCACTTTGATAAACAGCGACAAGATAGAAATAGTATGTATATTAAAGAACAAGAAGTCTTATAAGACATGATTTTTTTGCGCGCGTCCAAATTTAGTAAAACGAGCCTGAGGGCGAGTTTACAAAAGAACAAATGCGAAAAAAGACTTAGAAAACGAGTTCTTTATATTATTTCGTGTATTTTAATAATAAAATTTAAATTAAACTGTCTATATACAGCAAGAGTTGACATAGGGAAATTTATGTGTGTTTATTTAACTTTTTATTAATTTTTCTTTTTCTGGTCAAATCTTAGGTAATGTGTAGATAAGTTTTAAATTATTCTTTCAAATTCTTAACATTCTATTTTAAAATTTCTGCCATATAACGTCACATGTCCAATTCATTCAGCAATCGAAAAAATCTGACGTGGACACCACATGACTTCCTTGTACGCCTTGTGTGTTCATACTTTTCTTAATAACTAAAATGTAGAATAATATAAAAAATTCTTTTAACTTATTATTATACTAGTATACTCACAAATATATTTTAGTCATTTTATTTAAACTGCAGAAGAAGATATAAAGCATATTTTACTATTGTCACTGTCATGTCCTAATCATTTAAATTTTACGTAGTAACAAATGTTATTCGATCATGGACTCCAATATACCGAAATACTAAATTATAAATATATACTTTAATTATTCTTAAAGATACCAGATACAAAAATATTTATAAAATACCGATTGTAGGTAATAATCACATAATCTTTCATTTAAAATTAAAAAATTTGTCTGAAATTAAATATTTATCGAAATTTTTTTAAAATTTACTACTTCCGGTTTGTAGATTGAAACCAAAAATAGGAGGTGCACAACTAGATGCTATAACAGTCCTAAATACAAAATTTCAACTTTCTACATCTAACCAAATTTGAGTTATGCGACACACATACGTACGCCCGTACGTACGTACATACGTACATACGTACATACGTACAGACGTCACGACGAAACTAGTCATAATGGATTCAGAAAAGGTCAAAACGGATATTTCCATCAAAATCTGAAAACCGAAATTTTTCGCGATTACAATACTTCCTTATTACTCCGTACAAGGAAGTAAAAACAAGGTCCTTCAAATATCTAGGTATATTTGGGTGAGAGTTTAGTGGGATTATAAATTTAAATGTATACTAAAGAAAATGATAATCTGTTAACTAACTTAAATATTGTTGACAATAAACATATTAATTTGATCTTTTCTAGGATTGCATTCAGTGTAATAAAAATAACAACAAATATACGAATGAACGAACGAACACACACACATCTCGAAAATGTTAAATTCTTACTCTAGGTCTAGGGACCCTAAAACAGGCTTATCCACCAAAAAGTAACACTCGAAAATTTTTACCCTTCATAATACCTCCCTTATAGAATATGAGGCGGGAGGTAAAAATAATCTGTCGTCTATTATAAATTTCTGGTATAATGTGATAACGGAACAATGACATAATTTAAAAGTGTGATTCTTCTGGCACCGTTTCCCGGCTACCATGCTTTTCTTCCCCGACTATATGCAGATAGGTGTGGGCAATCCATAGACGATTTCAAAGCGATGAGCCCGTTATCACACGAGCCGAGCGACTCCATAATGTAAGTGTATCGTCCCGGGCCAGATGAACGATGGTCACAGTCTCACCTCAAACACATGCAGATTCGAATTGCCGTACAACGTAGAATGCAAGGTTTTTTTCAATCACTCTCTAGAATAAATAGAATTCCAAGCGTTATTGGTGCGAGACTGTGCCAGGGTGTAAGTTTCTCATTTGTTTCCAACGCCAGCTGTTTTTCTTATTTAACTACTGCGCCTTGATATGTTACACTCACGACGACCAAATCGATTTGAATTAATTCCCAATACCTACTTGGCAATACGGTTTTACTGGTTTCTTACATGAAAATAACAAATAACTCATTCGTCGTTCTTTCCACAATTCGGTACTTTACATCATGTTACGCATTCTGCAATTTTCTAAATGTTGGCAGCCGTTTGTACATAATATCTTTTAAATATCCAGGATCGTTTAAGTTTTCACATTTGTTGTAACGGTTGTAACCTTAATATTTGTAGGCAAAATACATTCATACCTATATCTTATAGTTATTGTTGGCAAATTATTATTTACAAACTATTGACGCATTTATTTGATAAAACTTAAAACTAAAAAAGTTACGAAATTAGATTCCGTGAACGCTGTTTGCAAAGCAGGTGCATTGAGGTACCTACATAAATCGTATGTCGAATATTGAAGAGAAATGATATTCCATAATCATAATTACTTTCATCTTATATAAACTATTATTTATATTTTGCGTTTAATTTCAAATTTCAAGTCGAAATACATTTTGTTTTCATTCTAGAGGCAATAATAATAATGCCATGTCTATAAATAAAAAAATTAATGACTACTGTTATAATAATTATAAACATAATTAAACTCTAAGTGATGACAATATATCATAATCAGTTGGTTTCGTTTCAATTTTGAATAATAAATCGTAGTATGGATTACCAGGTTTGTTGGTTGCCTTGATATGATAAATACAAATTTTTTCGCAATAATTACTGTCTAAATATGCATTTTTAAAACATATTTAGGATGTATGGAATTAGTAACTACGAAACTGGTTGTAAATTTTTATTTATCACTTTATTATTTAATTATTGTTGATTTTTGCATTCATAAGAGAAACGTTATCTATTTTTCAAACGACCACTATGGAAAATAACCATAACTATGTTATAAACTACTATGGAAACAAACAAATAACACAAATTAGCATGTTATTCTCTAGCGCACACTTATAACGTTATAACGTATCACTTCGAGTTTCACTATTTCACAACAGATGGCGCTACAAGTAAAAACCAAATATAATAAATGTGAACAAATTGTATTAAAGCAATAAATCGAAATTTTGGCATATTTTGTAACATATTTTACACATAAATTTTCATTTTTTTAGTTTAATAATTATTTATTGGCTAATATTTGTGTACCTATACTTTAGAACTTTTGACATTACAGTTGCTAAGTTTGTATCGAGGCATAACCTACATTCTAAACGTCAATGAGGTAACAGTGCTCGTGAAATTGAACCACTCGGCGCTCATTCCTTAATTTTACTCGCTCGTTATCGTTATCTTACACTTTAGATGCTCGTTATGTAATATACTATATTTATTTACCTATTTATAGATGGTTAATTTACATTCTTGCAGTGAATTAATTATATATGCATCACCATATCGGTAATATATCCAAACCTTAAAATATTAATAATATTTATTATATGTAAACAAATAGTATATTATGTAATGAGTTTATAATGATAGCTATTAATATGCGAGTATGAAATTTAAGATACAATTGTTGTAATTCATACGAGTGTATTAATAGCCATTATACACGAGTTGCATACACTATTTTGTCTACTCCCATGCTTTCATTAAAAAACTTATTCATTTCCATGAAAATTTACTTACGTGTTTCATAATGAAAATTTTTATCTAAATGAGAATCTGTATCGAAATGAAAATCTGTATCGAAATGAATGTCATTCAAGTACAGACAATGCATATTTATTAAGTGTTCTGAAATATAGTTCTGTGGGTGCGGATCACAAAAGCCACCTTTTCATTACCCAATATTTCCGCTTAAATTACTTGACTACAGTGTGTTCCCTTAATTTGCGGCATATATGGAACATACTAAAAGCAAAGCTATACAACTTCCAAATCTCAACCACGAAGTCAGCCTATTCAAATTTCTCCATTGTTCTAAATTCGGTCACACGGTCTGGCAGCCCTGGTCAATTAAATCTCTCTGAATCGGCGTAATTGCAGTAATGAGGGCGTCTATGATATCGCTAACGACGCGCATGGAATGCCGCTTATTACCCTGGCAGGGAATGGGGGTGGGGCAAGGATTCGTTACCGGTTCCGGCTGCGACACTAGCGACACGCCGCCCTAGCGGTGAGAACGCTACTACATCTGCATAGTGAAATACTGACGCAGGGGTGCAGAGTACAAGTGCAAGAGGGTAAGATAAAGTTGTTACAAATGGGTGCAATTTTAAGCGGATGAAAGATGAGTGGGGATGGTCAGGAATACGAGGCAGAGAAGGTTTAAAACTTATCGGAATTTATTGGAAAATAGTCTTGTTCGTTCAGACACCTTAAGATTATGTTTCTGTTTCTATTTCCATTTTTAACGTGTAGTTACGACGAAATTAGGCTATTGTTTTAATGCTTCATATATAACGAAATACTACATGTTTATTCGTCCATATCGCCAACAGACATAAGAAACAATATTCACTAATGACAATGCATTTGGATCCAGTAACTCATAAGGTTATCTATTGGGCTCTGTATAGGTATACCTAAATATTTTGGTTTTCAAATAAAAAGAAAGATAAATTACCTTTGACTCTCAATTCTGAAGTACGTAAATGCGAGAAAATAATATTTCTATAAATCACTAATAGGTAGGTACTCATTTTTCTTTGAACCTTCGAACAAGATTCAAGTATGTCTTAATACAGGATGAAACTTATACAATTTGTATTTATTTCATTTGCAGACGATTCTCTTAATAAGATGGGCGTAGCTAAAATATTTTCCCAGGGGTGGAGGGGCGGATTATTTATGTAATTAAAGATAAGTAAAAATATTCCGCAGGCCACTGGAATTGTCGTTACAAATATGACAGAAATACGCCACAGGTGAAATTTTTTTGGGTTTAAGGTTAAATACCTTTTAATTTAATTTTTGGAAATGAAAAAATATCTTTTCTACATTTCCCAGGTGGGGTAAGCGCCCTCCCTGACCCCTCTGCCTACGCCTATGTTAATAAGTCATAGCATCATAGGTATCTAACAACTTTACTAGCCTTCATAAAACAGCACACACAAAAATTTTAGGTACCTAGGTAAAGATTTTCACTATTTTCAGTGTTTTAACTTACATTATTTTAGTATCTAATTTTTATATAATAATAAATTCTTAGTTTGACACAAATTTTGAATTTTGAATTACTCAATTTTGTTTGTTCCTTGTAATTATGTTATAAAGACAAAATTTGTGTTTGGAAAGAATGTCTGTAAATATTCAACTAAAAACAAAAAAAGCAAGCTTTTGAAATGATTAAAACCAGAGTTTATGAAAAGAGGATTTCAGAAATCTGGATCAGTCGGTCAAAACAAAGAGCACTAATCCACAAATCCATTTCAATTACAGCTCACAAACCTCAAAAACCACCCTAAACAACTCTCTTAATTACAGTAATTAAAACAATTAAGCATCCTCTTTGCGTAGTCCGCTGCCAGTAGCGACATTTCCTAACAACGGTCGTTAGCTGACAATCTTAGGGCCGCCGAAAAAATCCACGGTCTCCCTTGCGAATTAAAGTAATTTCAAATTCGATTCCGTCGCCAGAGGGACAGATAGATGAGTGGTACATCCCGCCAGAAGATTCCTCGTCTTATTCTTCGCAGTCGAAGCCGAGAACTTGGCTGCGCGATCGCACAACAACCTTAGCTCGGCTTAGCTATTCAAATCTCGCTTCGATTGCAGTCCGCCAAAGAAATATTCCCCTTAGAAGTAGACGCCGCAGGAGTGAAGAGGTTGGGGATTCATCTTGGCCGATTTTGTCATATATATAGAGACGTATAGCTATTCCAATTGTAAAATCTAAATTCTACTTTGCATTCCCTTCTTCCAGAGGCTTTGATTGTAGCTGGAACCGCACGGAACCGGAGGAAACTGACGGAACCGGCAGAGGTCGGTGTGAACTGAACATTACGGAAGGTAAATGTAAGTTGAGCGACTACGACTCTCTGCCAACTGGACAAAATTGCATCTTGAATACAAATTATTTTTTTCCTTTTACGTTTTGCCCGACGTGAGTTGTAAATTATTAGAGGATCGATAATGCGGTGATAACACCGGGAGTGGTTGCTTTAGATTTCTTGATAATCAATCCGGAATTAATGCTCATTACACAAGAAAGCGAATTGATATGTAAATCAAGAATATTGTTTGCGTAATTGGTAGTTTAGCGATTGTAGTTAAAATTGAGAATTTAGCTTTACTAAACTCCTTCTAGAACAGCACTTTACCAATGTACAATTTCGTGTTAAATTTAAGTATATATAAATCAGGGCATGCAACCGAAAAAAAAACGGTTGAACCGAAATCGAGAAGATTATTTTTAAATAACCCAATTTTTAATAACCCATGGCAGTAAACAGTCAAAAACATTGATTCCGCACGCTATTCTATAGCGTTTATTATTTTGTTAAACATAATAATAACAAGTAATTTATGTTTGAGGGGAAAACATAATTTAGAGACTCATATTTTTAAAAAAACTGCAATATTTTTAAAAAAGGAGATTTTCGCGCGCCACTGTACAGCTTTTATTTATAAGTGAATTAACTTCAAATTGTAATATGTTGTTAACAAAGCTTGGATCTACGAAACAACCGATCAAATTTTTTAAATTCATTTTAAAATAGAATATATTTGTGTTCAAAAAATAACTAAAATTGTCAAAATTCAAATTAACATATTTCGATTTTGAAGCCAAATTTTAAAATTTTGCATCGACCATTTTGTAGATTGTACTTTTATCTTTAACAATATCTTTAGATTATTATATAACAAAACAGTAAACGCTGTGGAGTGGCGCGCGAAATCTATGTTTTTGGCTGTTTTCTGGCACGCTAGAGGATCGTCTTAAACCGGTTTACTCTTTATGAAACCAGTTTTTAAACAGATTAAAAGAACCGGTTTAATATAAAATTTTGAAATAAGGAAAACTGTCATTTTATTAAAGATTCATCCGATCAAAAATGCTGAACTAGATTTGATATTTGATAAAGCAGTTTTTTTGCTCTCATTATAGATAGAAACGATTTGAATGACTGGTTTAAATTTGTTTTGGTTAATGGTTACCGGTATTTCAGTAAATTTAAATAACTGTTTCGATTTCGGTTAAAAATCATCTTCTGGCACCAAAAATTGCGGTAACCGGTTTTTTTAATCTGGTATAAATCCCAATAAAGTAAAAAAATTATTTTACTCGTTAAGCGAGTTGTTACCATATTATCGGCGTTATCGATATAGTGTTAATTAATAATTACGTCGTTGTTAATCTATCGTAATTAAGACTGAAAAATTTTAATTAACTTTTGTCATACATCTCTACCTGTTACAACAAATGTATTTATTTATTACATTATGATAACAGACAACAACATTTAAAAATGATTGTTTTTATTATATGTTTTGTGAATTTTAATGAACATGCGCCCAGATGCGTAAATCACATGTATAACTTTGTCCCAAATTTAAATCAGTGTCTCAACCCCGTTGACCACTTGTCACCCCAAATTAACCTTCCCATCATCACTGCGTTTCACACCACTCCAATTACACTCTGAAATTAGTCCCGTTAAACCAGCGCTACCAACCAAACCATCCAAGCGACAAAATCCCTACTGTCCTGGTGAAATTTCAAGACAATAATTAGTTCCATCTTCTCTCTCTCCGCTCCTCTACGTGCCGCAATTTGAATATGAACCTAACCTCACTCTGTTCAATTATTAGCCCTCTTCGCGCGGGAAAATCCACATCACGAGGGAAATTAACCAGCGGAGGAGGCGATGGAGGGACCGAAGGGGAGAGGGCAATGGTGTCATTTTGGCGGGAATGTACGGCGTATATGAATATGTATAATGTGAAACAGAGGCAATGAACAACGGTGGCGTTGATTGGATCATGCGGATGAAATCAACGGCGTGGTGGTTGATGATGATGTTATTACGCGTTGATGAATTTGTTAGTTAGGTGGAAGGGTTGATGAAATGTAGCTTGAATTTTGAATTTTGATTGCGTAGACTATAACCCATACGCCTACATCACATATCACATCACACAATACCTTCTATATACTGCCGTGAGAAGGGAGTCATTTAAGATTTTGTGAAAAAATTAGACATGGTCTTATATTGTGTTTATAAGCTTCTACTAGACTTTTTTAGATCCAGACTGAGTTTTTAATTAAAATTCAATATCGCGTAATTACAAAATAATGCAAAATTTAAAACCTAGTAGTATGAACTTGGTAAAAGCAATATTTTGCATTTCCCAAAGGTAGGTTTTGTATGATTAGATTAAAACTTTGCTTCTATGCCGTAGGTATTTGAATTTTTAGTAGGTACATTACAAAACAATAATTTAAATCGTTTGCAGAATCTAATTCCGGAAACCGAAAGATGATATTTTAATCCGTTATATTAGCTGACAGTAGATAAAGCACAGCAAGTAATTTCTTCTCTACAGGATTTTTTTTTAAAAGATGTGAAGTTTCATGTTTTGCCCTCTTTCATATGCAAATATATATATTTTTTACTTTTGACTATCGATTGATGATGCTTTAACTATAAGCGAAGTCAAAAGTATTTAAATAAAAATTAAAGTAAAATATTTAAAATTCAGAATGCTAATTTCTCATTTCTCAACGTTTATTTCTTATGTACCTACTAGTTAATATTACATAATTGATGCTTGATATTAAATTCTATAAACAATCAATACAATTTTTTTTTCGAATCTATAATTTGGGAATCTGGTATTGGTCGATATAATTAAATGGTTTTTTTAATTTATCAAAATAAAGACATCCATAATATATATATATATATATATATATATATATATATATATATATATATATATATATATATGTGTAACTTGTATGAGAAAAAGATACAAACATTATATTTTAAAATACATGCACATTTATTTTCTGAAAAAGTTAAGTTAAATTCAATACAATATACTACTCATATATAAATGTTTATTCGTTTTAATTTCTATTCAAATTTATTTTAGGAAGGTATTAGTATTGAATTAAAAATGTAAAACAAAAGAAAATAATTACTACAACTGCGTCACTTCCTAAATACAGTCCTCAGCCTCTTGTCTCAAATAAAAGCACAAAGTCTATAAAGCCCTTTCAGTAACCGAGTTCCAGCACAAAAGACAATGATAACCAACTAAACGCCATACCAAAGACGAAAACGTAATATATGCATTTCATACATTCATTCTACCTGTCGTTAAGGTTCATCTTATATGAGGAACTCCCCTCTACAGGCAGAAATATCACCCTTAGGGACGAGCACAAAGGAGCTCAGCACCCACAATATGCATTTTTTGCCGGTGCAATAGTCCTTTGAAACATAAAGCCTAATTATATATGTAAATAGTACGCTAAACCCAACTTTGAACAATTACGTACGAATTTTCATTGAATTTGTCCGTGACCGCTGGCTCTTGCCATGAGCGTCGACATGATTTTTTGAAGGGACCATTACACAGTCTAATTTGACTTTAATTTTTTAAATATTTATTTTAATCCAAGAATTGATTTGAATAAGTAATTAATTAAATGTTAAGATATGTGTATGGGTAGGTAAGTATTCTTAGTTGTTTTAAATGTAAAGTTAACCTATAATTAGGTATGCAAGTACTGAAGCTGAGAATGATAAGTTTAATAATATCATTCCGGGAAAAACATTTTGTGTGATATAATGTAGCTTAATTACAGGATTAGTATCCAATAAATAATACTAAATGGTAAATGTTATTAAAGTAAGATTCAGCTATACCCTATACCAGAACCAAATGATAATTGATCGGTTGTTGTAATCGAGCTAGGAAAAAGGACCCTTTTGTCTTGCAAGACGCAGTCCAAACAATTATTGTGAAATTGCAATTTGTTGCCTAATAATATTAAATGTGTTATTTAAGAATTTAAGATACTAAATAAACAGAAAATCAGGCCTGGAAACACCAAAAAATAGAATACAACAATGCTAATGAACATAGTTTATAGAATTGCATTGATAGTTTGCACAAATCACCAATCGTTAGGAGAGCAAATTAAAAGCAAATTTTTATAAATTCTGGTTATTCTTTATGAAAAGTAATGACATTAATAACACCGCGACTGAGAACTGTTATAACAGAATTAGGATCTTATCTGTGAGGCTTGTGTTATATGTTATCCTCAACTTCAACCGATATATTGACAATATGATGTAATATGTATCACTTAATGCTAAGAAATAGAATAGCAATAATTATAATTACTATATTTTTTCATATTTTGTCAAAATTATAACTGCCCAGACTGTCAGCCAATGAATTAGTGTGTCATTAATTTTATTTTGTAATATAAATGTTATGTGAGTATCATATTTACAATATTTACATTCTCAAAAAATAAAATAAACTAGGTTTTTGAAAAAAAAATTAAATATCTAATACTAATTGTCTAAGAAAACTTTTGTCTTATATAAATTATGATTCTAGAGAATATTATTTCAGCTATTTGGTTTGTGCCCCTCTCGCGGCGCCTATGTTTCTTTGTTAATTATCTCCGAAGGAACGAAATATTGAGCGCTGAATACACTGCATTGAATTTTGATAATTACCGCTCTCGCGTTTGATGTTGAATTTTGCATATGAAATTTGACGTATTGTATCATTTTAGTCATTTAGAAATGAGTGGTGCAGAGTTATAATTTGCTAAAAGTGAAAATGCAAATTTCAATGCTGTATGATGAATACACGTGAAGCTCGTTGCAATTTTCATGTAATTTGAATACTGAACTGAATTTTCATTACTACGAGTATATGCAGCAGCACTGTAGCTATTGAAATTATCATTACTCGCGTCATCGGTTATTTGCCGCTAATATATCGGCGAACGTGAATTTATTAAGCGCATTGCTAATTGCTAACATGATTTGCATTTGCATTTACAGGCCAGCGGTTAAACTACAAGAATTTTATTTAAAAAGTTGACTGGATTATTAATTTCAGGATGTTTTATTTCCGGTTGTGTCTAGAGTCCCGAACGCGGACATGTGTTCAAAAACTTAGATTCCCGAAGAGGAAAAACTAAACTTTTGATTTTGGCAATAGCTCTTAAAATATATTTTAGGATAAATTAACTAAATGAATAAAACATTACCATTGAGACTCACATACTCGGTTTTTATAAAAGCACTGCCTTTTTTACAATAATAACTTTATTTGTTTAAATTTTTACATCAAGCAGCTGCTAGTAAGCCGCATTATTAAATAATTTCATTTTAGACATAGAATTAACAATTTGACTTATCACTAATATTTTAACATTTAATTTTATTAACACTTAACACTAATGTGTTTTATAATAAAAACACACTGCCTCGTAGCTATCAAGCTTGATGTTATTTCTGTTGGTGCTGAGAGAAAATAAAGTCACAAAAGTTAAGTCACCACTTCTTCGGGATTTTAATTTTTTGTACACGGTTGTCCCGCGTTTGGGACTGTAGACACTTTCTTTATTTCTTGAAATTTTATGTAATATATTTAAAATTACTATAACTTTTCAATTGATCAAAGAAACATAAGTTAAACCACAATATTTGATAAGTTCATTATTATGCTTGGACTCAAACTGAAATATCAAAATCTTGAATTATCAAAAATTAAAATATTTTAATTAACTTAGTAAATTTCCTGTTATGTATAAATTGTCTTTGAGCAATTGGTTGTTATATATTACCGTAAATTGTAAACCATTAAAAAAATCCATACGCTGGTTCAAAGTAACAAAAAAATATGAAAGTTGTACAGAGGGTGTATATTATAACGTCGAGTACATACCTACGTTAAGTGTATATACATAGCTACAGTTTTATTATAACTTGATTACGGATTTAATTTTTTTTTAGAAATTAAAAAAAAATTAGGGGAGTTTACTAGTAAGGACTATGTTAAGTGTATACCACTGGAGTGCATACTTAGCATATAGTTGTAAATATTAAAAAGCGGCGCGTCTCAATTTTATTTCTTTTCTATTCCACTTTTTTCCCCACTACTACGGCTGCCTGAAACGCAATTTCATTTTGAAGTTAAAAAATACTGCAAAAGTATTTTCGTTGCGAGTAAACTGTTATTATTGTTATTATTGATTTCAACATTTAATAAAGAAAGAATAGATCTACAGATGTGTTTAGAATTTTATAAATAAATTTCTATCATGAGAATCGTGTAAATTTTGAATAAATCGAAAATGTTTGTATATTTTTCGGAATTTTTATAATCATGCACAATTTTTTTATTAAAAGTTTAAAACGGCACAATTGTTAATTTATCCTTTAAGTACATAATCCTTCTTGAAATAAAATTTTATCATTCTTGTATTGGCCACAAAACACTCGCTACGTTAGTACATTTTATGCTGCATTTTAGGAGGTAGACGGACGTCTTAAAACAATTATTAATCCAGTGGCACAAAAATTCTATTTTTAGATATAGGTTGAAATTTTTTGGAATTTTTAAATAATTCTTTTTGATTCTTAATCAGCATATCAAACTATATTTAATTTACTATTAACGTATGTAGGTACTCGAAGTTATGATGAATTTATTTTTCGTTCCTACAGTCAGTATGAACACGAGACTGTACGAACAAAGATTTGTACTCTTTAATTAAATACTACTATGAAAACGTAAAGTGTTATACAAATTAAGGAACCGGATATTTTGAACTTTGCACTCTCTCCTCTAACATAGTAAGCAATAAAAAATTCAACAGTAAAATTTCATCACCACAAAAATTTTGTTACAAGCAACTAAAATACCTGGGCATCATTAAACCCATTATCAGATTAAAATTATACCAAATCTTATTTGAACTCCTCTAAACACCGCCGCGGAGCCCATAAAAAACCAGTTCTTTATTTAAGAAAATCAAGTTACCCGCGCCTAATTTATGAATATAATTGCACGGGCACGCGTTCTACGTCAGAGGCCAAAGGTCAGCTTTAAAGCTGCCGCGTCAACTTTCGTCCTAGTCTATTATGACTTAAACAATCTACAAAACAAAGAAGCAACGCACTCAGTTGTTTTTAGTGAGATGCGCCGGCGTGATATAAAACTACGCCTTTTAACTTTAGTGATAATAAGAGGAATTCTGGCTCTAGGGATTTTAATGCTCTCAGGTTTGTCGTTCTGCTTCGTTATTGTGTGATTTTATCAAAATATGCGCAGCTGTTGGTAGTTAATGCGGAAATTGTTCGTGCTTTATTATTTGTACTTGTCATTTGCTTTTTTGGTTTTATTATTTTATACAGATATGAAATTATTGTACGGTGACAGGTTTTTATTAATATTTTTATTGTTACTGAATAACGTGATGAAATAATTGTTATTTAATTAGGGAAATACCAAATGCTTTTTCATTGTCCTGTTTGTATTGTTATAAATTAATTTGATGACCTGATGACAACTTTCTAAAAATAAAAACAGGATAAAATAAAAAGAACACATTCTCTGTGAAGGCAACTAAGCAAAATCTAGTTTTATAATCATAAACAAGTATGTTTGTTAGTATTTTTATCCAGTTTAATAATATTGCTACAGCTCCAGAAAGAAAAACTTACTCAATTCAAGAACTAATTTTTTATCCAGTTTGAATTTTTGACAAAAGAATTAACAAGACTAAATAAAACATACCTACATGTTATATTTTTTCAATAATTGGATCTGTTAATATAAGAACAAACGAGTGGTTGATTAAAGACAGATCTAAAAGCTCATTTTATTTAAATTTAAATAAATATTGTGTACCTATCCGTTTCGATGTTATAAAAATCAACGATATATTTTCGCCCAATCATAAAATATTAAACTACTTTTAATAATCATTAGAAAAGCATAACCAAAATCAAATTTAATTTTAAAATCATTTTTGGTTGGTGTTGCTTGTTGCAAGTTGTTAATGACCTTTCTCATTGATTTATTTGCAATTTATTTTGTAAAATCGGAATTTGGAAAAATCACTAGATATTTTGAAATAATGATGATAGTAGATAAATTTGTAAAACAAGACTTTACTTGACCATTTGCAAAATTGTTTATCAACAACTCGAAGCAGTAGACTTTTTAAGTAAAATGCCTCAATTTAGAGTTCTCTGTATATATGTAAGTATATTTCTTTAAAAATTTTATATTTTGTAAATTCATTTTGCAACAATATTGTAAGTTAAATATACGGTTAATAATAATTAGGTTTCCCAATATCAGAGGGATACTAGTGTATATTGACACTGATTTAAATGTAAAAATACACTTTAATACCTACTTTAATACCTACTATAAATAATAGAATAGGATAGTAGGTAACTAAAATTGTAATTTAGATATATCTAAGCGACCATGTTCCATAATAATTAACCTTTAGATCGAAAATATTATGACAAAACGTGTTTGAAAATCCTCTATTTTCTACAAAGGAGATCGTCGTTATAAATAAATAATTTCACAATATTTGAACACAGTCTCGTAGTGCATCTATTCATCTTCATTATTTAGTTTATAAAACATGGCGATTATTATACCCATTAATTAAAACAACTTATCTATATTGACAGTATTTCTGAAACACCTTACATTATTTTACAGCAATATTTATCTGTTACTTTTTATGTACTCTAAGCTTACATGTTCTTTATATTTTATATATATATATATATATATATATATATATATATATATATATATATATATATATATATATATATATATATATATATATATAGAAATTATTAAATTTCAAAAATACTATTTAGTGACAGCAAGCGAATGAATTTGTATCGGTAGTGACCAGCAGAGACACCTAGGAAATAGGAATACCTATGAACTAATTATAACTTCTGACCGGGGTAGTCAATGAAAAACGTGGCCAGTCGGTAAACCTAAATATTCTTTAAAACTGGTTTTTTTAAATTCGCAAAGTTAAGGCCAGTTTACTTGACGTGTGTACTTTTAAGTATCACTGTTTGTTCGTATATTTGATAATTTGACATTTATTGGTATTAGATATTATGTAAACAATTACTTTCATTGTAGAAGATTTGAAAAAAAATATTAAAAATAACTACAGACCAGTGGTAAAAAATGTTTGCTTGAAATACAATGAAATATTTTTGCGAATTTTTAAATAATTCTCTTTGTTTCATGATCAGCATGTCGTACAGTAAATTATATATCCTTTAATTTTTTGTCCTAAGTTGTAGAACACTATGTATAACTCGCTTCGCTATCTGTGTTTTCTGTTCTCTTTTCTATTCATTATTTGAATCACACATGCTCCCTCTCCTCTCCTCACAACGCGGGGTCAGTGCGTCGTCCGGCAAGTGCGTCCACCCGCTCACAGATGGCAGTGACCGGTCGTTCGCAACAATACCCGACGACTTGCTCGTCTTCGCGTCCGCCTCGCCGATCGCCGGCAAAATTAGAAAATTCCACCGCCGCTCGCAACGAAAATCTTACATTTTATAGGGAAAACCATTTAAAATTTATTAAAAACTGTAATGTTTGCTTCGAGAACTATGGGGAGAAAAGAATGCGATGGGATAGGGAAGATAGTGACGGAGAGTTTAATAAATTTTGGAAATGAAGATGGCTAGTGAAGGTCTTTTAAAGTAGATTAGTTTTTTTTATTGAAGTTTTAAAGTTACAAGGTTAGGAGGCATAGAGTGCCTTGAAAATACAATTGATGAGTGTAATATGGTGTAAATCCTCTACCGCGCCAGAAAACAGCCAAAACATTTATTTCGCCCGCCACTCCACAGCGCTTATTGTTTTGTTAAATATAATAATCTAAAGATATTCATAAAGATAAAGACAAAATGGTCGATGCAGAATTTTAAAATTTTGCTTTAAAATCGAAATGTGTTTTTGATATTTTTTGAACACAAAAATTCGATCGGTTATTTCGCAGATCCAAGCTTTGTTGACAACGTATTAAAATTTGAAATTAATTCACTTACAAATTACAACTTAATTAGTTCTTTTACAAATATGGGTTCCAAAATTATTTTTCCCCTTAAACATAAATTAGCTATTTGTTATTATTATGTTTAACAAAACAATAAACGCTTTAAAACAGCCTGCAGAATCAATGTTCTTGACTGTTTTCTACCATGGGTAGAGGATCACCTTAAGAGCACAGCTGTATGTACATTATTTGTATTTCATTTATTAATTCAGTAAATTAGTTCACTAGAAATTATTCATATTGTGTAGTTATCATTACAGATATTTTACCGTGTGTGCGATTACATGCCGAGACCACAGAGGAGATTTTTGTGCAATCCTTCCCATTTAAAAACTAAACCAATTCATACGAAATGGAATTATTATTATGAAAACAAGGTAACAGATGAAATGAGATATTTTGTTAATTTAAAATGTTAGTTAATATTTGTTCCAATGTGTGACTGAGTGTAAGCTGATTTTATTATATATAATAATTAAACCTTTGAAATTAGTTTTTTATAATTTGTTAGTGTAGTTGTATACATATGATATAATTGCAATGGAAAATGTTATTATATCATTGTATTATTAAATTCGTTAGTCAACTGATTAGAATATTATATTATTTTAAATTAATCGCTATTTTATTTGCTCCCAAAAGAAGAAACTCCATTGATGATGATAGTCAAATGTTGAACTATGAGTCTAGGAGTAGAGTGTCTGCATGTGTTATAGTTTGATGTTGAGATTACGATAATGATAAACAACTTAGTAACAAAGTTTCTCGGAATATGGTCTGGTTCAGTTCTGAATGATTCCCAAAAATAATTAAATTCAAACAAATTCAAAAATTTTCCATCCGCTACCATCTTTAATTCTGTCAACCTGAAGAATAATACTCCTCTTGGTAAATTTAATGTCTAATTTATTCAGGACACAACAACGTTAAAAATTAAGTCATAAAACCAAAAAAAGAATAAAGCATCATAATGTCCAGAAAAAGGAAAGACCATCACCATATGTAACTAGAATATTTATTTTTAATTAAGTCCCATTTTATATTCCGTAAGCAAAACTGACATTTTCGAGTAATGCGAGATTCCCAGATAAAAACGGTACCTTCCACGAAACAAACGAACGTATACGACACACGACAGTCGCTTGTTAGCGAGACGAAGATGCACCTGAACCTCGCGAGACTGAAAAAATCTTTGAAGTCTTTGAGGGTATGTTGTACATTGTATGCGACATGTGATGCGTTATGTATTTGCATTGGAGAAGAAAATTCAAATTGCATCGTATTCACCATTTGTTATTTTTGTTATAAAAGCTCTGTGATTTCGATTGATTTTTACTTTTGTATCTCAATAAAAGCCTGTGACTAGCTTTATGTAGGTACCTACTTTAAATTTGTTATATTTTTTCAGTAAATTATCTAGTTATTTATTTAAAATATTATTATCATACTGGCATAATTAATATAACATGAATTTAAAGATTATAGATTAATATTTAAAGATTTAATAATGTGTTTTGGCATTACCTGACCTAAATTATATAGTTAATGCATTATTTTTTTTAGAACATGCTTTCAAACTTATAATCTATGTTACTTAATAAACCAATATATAGATAGTTTTAACTATCCTAAATACTGTCAATATTTTTCATAAAATAAATAAATGTTTATTTATATAGGTACGTATTAAAATCTATGTTACCTATATATTTTCCGAAAACTTTCAGTTTTCATTTGGACAAAAAAATATGAAACAACATGTTATTCTCGTAGCTTTTAAAAATTCAACTAATGCTAATAAAAAAGTAGGTAGGTACTTACATTTCTGACAAAACTGGTAGTTAAGTATTTGTAGAGAGTGAAGTTGAATTAGAAAATATGATACCTCTCTGCTTTGAGAATTTCTTTGTAGTCCTATCTGCACAAAAACACAAAATACACTTCAAAATTATATTATCTAGCCAGTAAAATCGGTATAAATAATTGCACGATCATAACACCACAAAAGCAAAATAGTAACTGATTGTGTAAATCATTTCGGTGAGGTTTGTTGTTGTTTAATCAAGTTACTACAGTAATGTGTCAATCTTAAAGTAAGAACATATTAAAACTTACGAATTTATGTAAATGACATATTGAATAAAATAAGAAACATTTAAAAATATTTGCAGTATAATAATTAATCACCTATGTTTTACTTTAAAAATATAGCCACATTTCTGCATTATATACCTACCTTATGCTGTGGTTGTTTTTAAATTGTAAAAGTATTACATTTACTGAATAAAAAAATTAAGTAAACATTTTTCGCTACTTTGTTTCATACGAATTTCTATTTTACACAATATGGACAAACTAAAATAAAAATATTATTTTAGTCAAATTTTAACAATTAAGCATTAAAAACTTAATTTTGCTACTAGTACACTAAAATAAAGAATAGTAGAGGCACTGAATCAGACGAGGTGAGGATTCAAAAGAAATGGCCTATAAACGACTATGAAGAAATAAATAAATAAATAATACATAAAGTATTCGTTGCCATCAACGAATACTTTATGTAAAATTTTTGTTTATGACGAAATAGATTATAGTCATAGTGTCATAACCATTTATAGGCCATGTTTTTTTAAATTTCCACCTTGTCTGATTCCGTGCCTGTACTATAATACACCCACATCATTTTTAAATGTGACGAGTGAATTTTAAAAAAATATTGTAAGCTTGTACTTCAAAATTGGTAGTGGAAAATTAAGTCAGAAACTAGAGGTACCTAGTTAACTTTTAATAATATATTTATTTATTTTTATTTGTGCAGTAACATAAATTTTGTTTAAATAAGATCAGGTAGTTTGTTCTCTCAAATATTATTTTAATAATTAAAATTTTAACCTACTGTAGCTGCGTATTTATTTATACACACCCTCGTTTTTTTTTTATCTTAAACTAAATTACAAATTCGTTGAACAAAAAAACTTCAACTATCTTGAATGGATAAATGAATGGCCACATCATATCACTAACAAGAGTGTGAAGAAATTAAGTATATGTATCTAAAAATCTCATCGAGTGAAACTCGAGAAACATCTCGCATCACCGTGAATGACACTAGAACTTTCATTCATATTTCTTACAAAAAAATCTCTAGATCTCGTTAAAGTTAACCCTTTCAAAGAAGGGACGCATTAGTTCTACAGTAAACAACATAAAAACGTCAGAAAGCAGCCTACTGAGTTAACCATAACATTTAACAGTGGAATTCTCTTCTTCTTCTAAGCATCCGAGGCGGCTTAATTACACAAGTGAGGTTATGTAAAACACGTACGTTGCTACGTTACGTTTTATGTCAGAAGAATGTTACATTTCGTTATACGTGTGTCTCTTGTTCGTCTTTGTTTGTAGCTGAAGTTGGCTATGATTTGTGATCGTTATTTTGTTTTCCTTTGAACATTTTATTGCTTTTACATGTACTGAATTTTTGTAACGTGAACGTAAAGATTTTAATTTATTAGAAAGAGTGATGGAATTTTCAGGGGGCGATCGGAATTGTGATGGGCATGATGATCATATAATGGGAGATAAGTGGAATAGTTTGGGAATAATAAAATTAAAATATTTTCCTACTGTTACATTTGAGTGTTTTAAGTTTTTATAAATATTAATCTAACCAGACACAGTCAACGTGTAGTGGATAAAATTTACTTACATATAATAAATTTATATACGAGTACATACCTCCTAGTATGTATTTTAGATAAATATAAAATTACCTATAAAAGTTTATTGTACATTGCTCTTGTTAATCTGAGCACAGCAATTCAATATTTCGTCCAAACAAGTACCTACTACACTACCTATTTTATACTATACTGTTGTACTACTATAAAAACTAAAAAACAAATGCAAATTTTGCTACTTTTGTAACTTAATTCAGAAATATATTTGGTTTAGTCCAATAATTTGTGTACGATAAATATATAGGTATAAATAATAAGTAGATAAGCAGAGGCGGCTCTAAGACGAATTTTTTTTTAACCAAATTCAAATACTCTTTCATTTAAAATTTCCCGGTTCACCCCTTCGTATACATGCCTGAATTATTCTCTTACACATACAAAATATTTGAAAATTATTATTGTTTTACATGTTCATGATTTTAAAGCTTCAATTTATAGCATTACACTAGAAAAAAAAATCATTATTTATGTGCCCTCCTTCTAAATTCGCCACTGTAGATACTTTTTATCTATAATTTGAAGCAATGACTAAATTCTACAATGATTGAAACAGACAAAAAAATAAAATAAATTGATTTAAAATATGATCTGACAAGATAGTCTGATTCATTTAGTGGTATATGAATAAAGTTATACGATAGAACTCCATTTCGTATTATGTCAAAAGAGTGAAATTTTGCAAATCTTGTCTTGTAGACTACGACTGAAACCTGGAACTAAAATTTAAAACTGATCAGGCTGAATCATTGAATGCTGAAGGTAATTGTCTTTCTATTCAATAAGTATGTATTCTTTTCTCCACATTTTTCATACCAATTTTATTTTTAAATGTTGGGATTGGCAACTTTTCTAATTTCTTTCCTTACTATGATGCAAAGTAGTTATACTTTAAATTATATTCCGGTTTACTTATTTATATTAAAACACAAAATGTCATTACGTCATTTCATCTTGAACTTAACCTCAAAATGCCATCACATAACCCACTTGACATAAACCATAAAACCATAGCCGTTCACATTTATCGCTCCTCGCTCACTACGTGTATAATTGTTCATTATTTTAACGATGTCTCTTCTCTGCCGCATCGCATATCGTACAGAAATCCCCACACAAAGGTACAATTGTGTCCGCCATTTGCATTTAAATTCTGTCCAAGTGTGCGCTGTTTGATAAACATCGCTAAAAGACGCGCTACGAGCTTTAGGAATTAACAAACCGTCGGCAGAACTAGTCAGATGCCGCATTTTTACCAAGCGATGAAAAGAATGAATGAACAATTCTACTGTGAGATATTGTTAGGTTATGTTGGATGAAGGTTTGAAGTACTAAACCAGATTTGAATAGATGTTACTTGTTTTATGGATGAACACGTGTCTTCAGGTACAGTTTTGAAATTTTTTTAAAGGGGAGTTTGTTAGTCGTTTGAAAGGGTTAATTTAATTAGATTTAAATCGAGCAAAAACTGTAGGTAATTTCAATTTCAAATTACAAAATGTTTACAAAATAAAACAACAGGAATTATTTAATAACACTAACATCAGATAACGAGTGCATTGCATTTAAAAGTATAATACATCGTATACTTATACAAAAATTTCATAGTACACAAGGCATAATGAACCGTAGTTCAGTTGGTAAATCAGAGGGTCATGCTCTATTTCCAGTGATTCATTTCTCTGAATGTTTTTCTTAAATATTAATTTTAATAGATTAGTTTGCTACACTTATTACTTCTTTCAATAAATACTATGTCAACAAAATATATAACGCAATTTTGCTGTAATCTATTTTGACTTTGGCTTATGACATGACATGACCAACGAGTGTCGTGTCAACAGCAGAATATTCATAATTCGAATCAGGTTGCAGCCAAATATTCATTTCCAGAATATTAAAATTCCGAAAGCTTTAGGTTTGCACAGAATTATTCAACTTCCGAATCATCTTGCAGCCGAGTATTCATTTTCAGAGTATTCAAATTCCGAAATTTTATGGTTTGCACAAAATTATTCATTTTCTAATTCATGTTGCAGCCGATTAAAACTTTCGGAATATTAATATTCTAAAATGAATAATGTCTATGTGATTTGGTATTTTATATTTTAATAAATTTGTGTAAATCTAAAACTTTCGGAATATGAATATCCTGAAAATGAATATTCGCCAGCAATATGATTTGGAATTTGAATTATTCTGTGTAAGCCTAAAACTTTCGTAATTTGAATATTCAGAAAATGAATACCGTCAAATGGGATTTCTTTGAACCCCAAGGTAACTTTGAACAAAATTACACCCAAAATGGTTTTTGGGCGTAACTTCTACAAATTTTCACATAGAAGCAAAAATAAACAAATATGATGAAGCTAAGACTGTCCATTTCGAAATAAGATAAGAAAATATTATAATATAATAGTTAATTAAACTAAAAAAAAAAAATTGTAACTTGCAAAAGAACAACAAAAAAACTTACCCCGAAAACTTTTGTCTGTATTTTGTGAACTATGGCAATAAACGTACTTTTGTTTATATCACATGAAATGCTATCTATTTCTTATTATTATTTTTGAGTTATTTGATTTGTAATAACAATTTTACAAATAAAAAAATATATTTTTTAAAAAATGACGTCATCTCGAAGTGTCGTGGGGTATCTTTGAACTTGCATATTAGCCGTATTCAACGTCGCGGGTGCGTTTTTTTTTAGTTTAGTGCTAGATATTCGTCTGTTCGGTACCTAGTATATAATGTTTTATATGAATTGTGAATATGCGTGTGTATTCAAGAAAATTAGGTGATAGAACCTATACAAATTATACAAAAGAAAATTTATTGTTAAAAAATTATTTCCCCATGTCCAAAATGTAAAACTAAACCACTTATCTTACTTACTTTTTTCCCATCTTTCACGTGGTGGGGTTATTTTGAACATAGTTGATACAGAAAAGTAGATATATGACATTTTATGCGTTGTTCAAAGTTACCCCAAACCCGGGGTAAATTTGAAAATTAATATTTATTTTTTTATATAACGACAGGTAATAAAATGTGACGTTTTGACACCACAGCTTTCTTCTTCATAGGCTAACCTGTTAGGCAAATTTTTTTTCAATGAAATAAATACAACAACAACAAAAATGTGAGCATAAATATAATCAAACTGTTCAAAGTAACCCCATTTGACGGTATTCAGTTGCAGCATGGTTCGGAATTTTAATAATTCTGTGCGAACCTAAAACTTTCGAAATTTGAATATTCTGAAAATGAATATGCGGCTGAAACATGATTCGGGTTATGAATATTCTGCAGTTGAAAGCATTCCCGGACAACAACGATATCCTCAGTGAAAAAATTAAAACTTAAAATTGTAAATAATTATCTACTTTTTATCCATACGAATGGAAAAGACAAAAAATATGCATTGCTATTGAGAGGAATCAAGTTTTATTTGCTTTTGATTGACTACGGTTTTTAATTTGCTGGTTAAGGCTGGTTTATAATGGATGTAGTCGGTTACTAGTTCTGTATTATGTAAGTAAGATGTATGATGTGAATGAGAACTATATGGTATAATCATTTCAGTAATCTGATAACATGACATAACTGTCACACTGTCAGTGTCAGAAATGGATTCGTTTGATGAGTGACAGTTGGATCTGCAATGTTTATGACAATAATTGTAGCGAAATATAAAAAAAAACTTATCAAAATGTAAACAAAGATCCGCAAAGAACATACAAGACTTGCTTGCTATTAGATGAGAAAAGAGTAAAGAATGCAATGGAGGAATGGAGTGTCTTTATACTGAAAGTGTGACTTTAGTAAAATTGTATTTGAATAAAATAATATGTTTGGGAATACATGAAGAGTTTAAAAGTGAGATACTGAACTAATTTTTTTATGTCATATTGTTACGGTTAAACATTAATTAATTCTACATATTTTATAATATGAAATGCAATATAGTAGTCGTAGGACTACACTCATAATAAGACACACTAAGATGTATTCTAAAAGTTGGCGAACTTTACTGTTACAGTACCTACAGGTAAATGTCAAATCCAGTGTCATTATGAACCGTAACTATTATATTCCTACAGCTAATGTTAACAGAACCCTGAAGTAACCAGTTACATCCATTAGTAGTATTTGCATTATATTCTTTGTAATGTTACTTTTCATAAAATTGATCCAATTCAGTTAGTGCAAACAATTTTACCTTTAGTAACAAAACAATATGCGTACTTCAAGTTATGTTAAATGAGTATCTTCTTTATGAAATTTAAATTTAAATCAATTCAGAATGTTCCGTGATGATACAGTTTTAATTCATCATTATTATTAATAAGCGTGTGACAATTCTTGTTTTTCTTGTACCCGACATCCTTTTGATTTTGAATAAAATATTTATGAATTTCTTTTAACAATTTTATTAAATATTACACTACACATTGTTTAATACATCGTAAAGCAGTGCATTTCAGAAATAATGACTGCTTGTGAAATTCGATGTCTATAATTTTTTCTATAAATGCAAAGTTCAAAAGAAACGCAGACTGGTTATAAAATTGTAACATAGTTGAAAGTACATGGATACATTAGACGAACTGTAATTATTAGATTATAGAACTCTACTCCACTTGGAAATGTATGATTTAAATGTCTGTAATTTTTACGTCAAAAAATGTAAGTCAACTGATCGAGAATGTAATTTTTCTGGGTGGAAAAGTTTCTTTCGCAGCGGTATAATAATAGAGCAAAGTTTAAAACTGCATATTATATTTCAATAGAAGTTTTTTTGTTAAATTATATTCAGAAAATTATACGCAGATATGGAAAACTGTAACTTTTATTCTAGACATATGAATTTATAATTGGATCTGTTGCAAAAGTATGTTTTCTGTTTTAAATCAGTTCGAAATTGCCTCCTGGATAATATATTCACATTTAATATGCTTTTTCATAATAACAACATTGGAAATTTAGAACAAAACAAAAGAAGTAAATTTTCCAGCTCATATGAATGAATGAATAAAAACAAATTCACTTCTATTTACAAGAAACTTAATTTAAAATTTTCAAAAATAATGGATATAGAATAAAATATAAGAATCTATGAACCGACATTAAAAAGTATTCCATTTTATTGAATTATTGTATCTTTGTTTGTAGGAATTTGTATTTATTTATTCAGATTATTACAATTTAAATTTATGCTTTTCGAATTTTGAATACTTTACCTATACTTAAGGTACTTAAATTAACTATCACTAAGGTACTTTTTAATCAGGGTTGTCGAAAACCCGACTTTTTTCGAAATTTGCTCAGCTCACTAGCTCTTTTTTTTTCGAAAAACCCACCTTATTTATGGATTTTTTCAAAAAATTATATTCTAGTAGAAAAACATGTAAAAGAGATGAAAATAATTTGTAAGAGGGTGATATATGTTTGTAATTTATCCAAATTTGAGTAAGAGCACAAAACTGTTAGAAAATAGCACATAATAAACCAAAAACTTATATACCTAGTTTAGTTCTAAATTTAAAATGCGGTAAAATTTAAATAAATACATTTATTTGTTTTAGTTGCTTTATGAGAAAGAGAACACATTGTTAATTTAGATATATAATTTGGCAAGGTTTCATTTTTATGAGTATAACTACACTTTTTTAAAAAGTGGGTTTTTCGAGTTTTTTCAGGTGGATTTTTCCGGGTTGGGCAAAAAGCAAAACCACGTTAACCCTGTTTTAAATCCATCTATATTATGTTTTAAGTAATTTTTTTTTGAATTTGCAAAAGCTTTACTGGCCTTAAGAGGAACGGATACTGGTGCAACGTACAAGTGAAAACAAGGTTTCGTTTTTACCATCATATCTGATCTAAATATTAATATTTTAAAATATTAATTTTTTTAATTTGTAGAGGAAGGTTGTTTGTGTGACATTTGTGTATTACAATTTTAAATTTTTGCTTGATTTGTTATTATAGGCGTTATAAACATTGGCAATTTTGTAATTCATTTTAAAGTGTATTATGTTTTGAATTTTAAAATTTCAATACAGAAATGTCACAGAACCAACTTTCTTCTACAAATTAAAAAAAAAATTGTTACATTTTTTAAATATTTAGACTAAATTTTACGGTGAAAACTAACCCCCTTTTTGACACAAAAATAAGGTCAGGCAGTGTAAATATTTGAATAAATATTCGAATTTCAATTTAGCTCCACCTCCAAGCTAGAGTCGTATTGGGTACACTTACTAAAATTCTAAGAAATTGATTCTTTTGATAATAAACGACCCGGACCGATAAATTTTGGTAGTGCAGTAACCGTTCCTCTTAAGGATAATTATTTGGTTCGCATAAATAATATATGGAACCACAAAACGATATGATATTGTATAGTAGAAAAGTGTTAACTAAATTCAAACAGTGAAGTTTGACTCATCTTGTCATGTCATAACAACTATAAAACAAGAATTTCAATGATTATTTCGCTTTCCGTAGCTTCTGCAAACCTCCAACATTCGCAATAACCGTTGTCTATACTGTGAGAACATGATCTCACAAGCAAACATACAGTAACCCCATAAAATCCTCATTTGTTTGTGCTCAATGCCCTTTTCTGATAATTTACGTTTACTGCACTTATATTAATACAATCCCGTCCAATTTTGCAATATTTATCCGTCATTGAGCGGCGTGAAGTTGGCGTGTAAACATCGGCAGTTTCGTAAATCCCGCGACGTGAATGGCGGCGCTTCTTCGCCTCCTCGCCTCTGCGTCCAACGGCCAGTTCCAGTTTTATGAACGACACTTAATATTCAAATACGCAGATACACAGTCGTAGAAAGGATAATTGTACACGGCTTATATGTTTATAGTCCTTCCAAGTGGGGAAGAATTGGCCATTGAAGAGGTTATGGGAGGTTTATTTTGTTTTGACGCCGAAGGGGTTTATGGCGGGATTTTTAATAAGAAAAACAATAATATTAATGCCGATACTTAAATCCGAAATATAAAATTTTGGTTTCCATTTTGTATAAATTATGAAATAAATTAAATAATGAATTATACAACGGCGAGATAACACAGTTGTAAAGTGCCTGGCTCTGATTACAGAGGTCTTGGGTTCGAATCCAGGTCAGGTGTGATATTTTTGTGAGTTGACACGGATCTGTATCTACTCTCGTCACCATTCTAAGTTGGGATACAATTAACCCATTTACAGCCAAGGTAATAAATAAGGTTAAAGTTAATAAATAAATATATTGAATTCAAAAATACAAATATTTTTTTTTACAAGTTCTACATACACGGTTTTCCAAAAGTCCTGGGACGGAACTATAAGTTTTGAACGAGTGATGAAGAAAAAAAATTGAAAATTTGAATGTCATACCCCTAAAAAAAACTCCAAGTTGCATGAAAGTTCTAAACTATCTAAGAATGTAGTTTTTATGACTCTTTAGTGATCCCCCAAATTTTCAATTTTTTTCTTTAGTCGTTCAAAACTTATAGCTCCGTCCCGCGACTTTTAGGAAACTCTGTAAGTAGGTATTTAAATATTTTTTGACTATTACCATACTCTAAGTTGCCTCTTTGTTTCCTGTTTATGTATAACGTGTCTGGATTAATTAATAAAAACTTCTTTAGGTACATTTGCACGACTAGGTTTTTACTTTCTGCTTTTATGTTTTGAAAGATGAAATTCTTCTAATGATTTTAAATTTTGCTACCTTAGTTTGTTGTCATTGACCATATATTATACATAAGTACCTATTTATTATTGCACTGTCAAGACTAATCACAAATAATGGCCACTACCATCGCCATTATCCTTATTCGATATTGTACATATCGTTCGATTTAATTTTCCATCGATGTATATTTCACGAGAGTTAAGTTCAGAATAAAATATTAGCATTACAATAAATAAGAACGAACAAAATTCGCAAAGTTTAAATGAGAAATTATAATGCAGAACTTCAAAAATATCCGGCCAATGTTGCGTAAACGCATCATCGGTTTTTGATCATCAATTTAAAAAAAATCGTTTTTGATTAATCTGTAAAAGGTATTTTACCATAAAGTATTTTAATAGATACATTTGAACAAAAAAAAACTAAATATCTTAAAAAGAAAACATTTAAAAAACAATATCCAATTAACAACAGCGGCCGTAAATGGGTTAACTTGGCAACCACAAAGCTTGTTGTAACAAGAGTTTGCGCAAGAGGGTTAGATGGAAGAACATAACCTTGGCTGACTTTTGCCGATTGCCAGGAGGCAATTTTAAAGTAAATAAAAGAAAATAACAAAATATAATACATGAAACCAAACACCCGGGCCATAAAACTTATATCATGCTATGCAATGCTATATCATAATAATTATCCTATGCTATATTAGGATATAGAACATAAAGCTATATCAAATACCTGTGCTAGTTCTATTTCATCATAGAATTTAAATGGCTAAAATCTGGAACTGATCTTTGACTTCAAACTTTAAACAGTAATTGACGAGTAAATCCTGAAATAAACAAATATTAATATTTCCTCGTTTCTTCTTAAAAATATTATTAAGGTTTATCATGCTATGTATGAAGACAAACAATAATGCATCTATTAAATATTTTGTTTCTGTTTATATTTTTTAAATCAGATACAAACTAAACTATCAGTTAGTAGGAAAACGCTGAAGGACTAAAGTCGAAACTGTATACTGCCGAAATTAATAACCGGATCAGAATTTATTGTTCTTGGTTTAGATATGTTTAAGAATTAATTGATATTTTACATTTTTTCGCTTAAGCGTACCTGCTTAGTTAAAATTGAAGTGAGATAGTGATGTATCTATTTTTTTTGATTTGGTAAGAAAGGATTAATAACAACCGGTAAAAATCTAAATCGTAAACCCCTAATAAAAGAAATTAAACCGCAAGCTAACTTCAAAGTGTTATTTTATTCAGTTCTGTTCAGTTCAGTTTCCTGCTATAAAGCTAGTTTTGTGGAAAACTGATTATAAACATTTTGGTTTTTCGTTGGCCAATATCTACCTACTACTAATAATACTAGTAAAGCCAATATGTGTTTTGAGTTTTGGTCCTTACATGAAGAAATCATAAAAATCAACATTTTACAAATTGCATGTTCACATCACGCATATAAGTACACCACTGTTAGTAGGTACTCAGTACTCGTACTTCTCATACACCTCGCTTGCAGTCAGTTGTTTCATTATATATCTCGTTCGGTGCGATATTGTTATCACCTCTGGTCTCACGTCGTTATTAATGGCTTCGCGTCGACCAAACAACAATAATCGTAACTCAATGCGCAATTGAATATGGCGGGCGAACGATCGCGCAATCGCGCATTGCCGCATGCGCACTAAGTATGAACAAGAACAGAAGATCACGATATGTGATAAGTGATACTGATGTTCGCATGTTTGTTGTGGAGTGGGCATGGGTGTTTTTGATCGTGATGATGCAGGTTGGGGTTAAATATGCGAATTTATGAATTTTAAGGGGGTTATAAATATAAACTATAACACAAGTTCATAAACAAATCTGTTTCAAATAATACTTTGTTTTGTTTACTGTTTAAATTGGCTTTTTGGATCTAATGGCCATAGTTTCCATATTTAGATTAATCGAAATACTTACAAAATGTAAAAGAATAATACCTAACTCGATTTTTTAGATTCTTTTTAAAGTTTATATATTGAAAAATTTGGAATATTTCTTTCTTATTTTAGTTGGTATTTTTTTTCGATTCATTCAATACCAAATCGAGTCGAATCGAAATCGAATCTACTCTTGAATCTACTCATGAATCCTGGTAAATAAAAATTTAGTGGTAAATTTTGTCGTTCTATTTGAATCTCGCAAATCATACCAGATAACTCATTTGCTATCTAGAAAAAAAATTATTCTTCGTTTTTTCAAATCCTAGGATTACTAAACAAGTTGTTGACAATCAATTAAAAAGTGTAACTTCAGTGTGCTTAACCAAATATTTTTAAGTAACTTGTAGGTCTTTAATTATTTTAAATACTATTAAAAGCAAATTTAAAATATTTTTTTTAAAATAGTAGTTTAACATGGAAAAACAGTTTTTTTATAAATAAAACCCGTTCGGTGGCTTGGCTATTAACTATGTTACCATATTACAAATGGTAATACTTCACCTAATCCTACATCTTATTCCAAACATATAAGTTCAGTTCATTAGCGAAATTTTAAGAAATTAATAAAAAAAAAGTTCAATCTTTTTTATCTGTTAGTTGTTCTTATTACTATAAATGTAATGACAATGACATAGCTATTTCCCAAAATTTCGCTAATGAAATGAACTAATTTGTATGGAATTAGATGTAGGAGTAGGTAACATAGTTATCTACCGGACGGGTTTTTCCGTGATAAACAGCTATGCTAACCTTTCGCTGGGACACACGGTATACCAAATACCACTTCGTTATGATTAATGCGGTATCAAAGCAACAATCATGAATATTGTGCGATTTAATAACAAAACAATGTGTTTAATGTTTTAGCTACAAACATATAAACGATGTTATATATTTCCCGCCTACTTAATATTGTGCAACAAGCTTTTTTGGTACAGGGTCGTGAGACAATGGTTTTAATTTAAGTATTAAAGTAGGTAATGGTTTGACCGTTTAATATTATGTTACAAGTACCTATACAGCATGTATGGTAATAATTAATTTTCTCTAAAATTTTTTGTCATCACACCGCATTCTCTTCTTTTTCCCGCTATCTCTCTTACAAGTAACAACTTCAACAAGCTGTTCGCATAACTTTAAATCTATCCTTTCCTAATAGTTTATTTGTCTATTGAACAATGTAGAATCGAAGCACGCTTGTCGGTTGTCGCGAAAACAAAACAACATCGACTTGACGCGCTGAGCGTTCAGCGTTCTTCCCGCGTATCTGACTGAAAGGATCAAATTATTCAGGCCGGTAACAGAGGGCTCTGCACTCCACCACCATATGAATAATTTAAATAAAGCTTAATCACTCCCACACCTCCCTGTGCGAGCGCATGTGGTAGAGTCGAGACTAAGGTTCGAAATCGTGACACTTCTAAGCACTCGTAAACCAGTTTACTGACAATGTGGACGATGGTACGCGTTAGCGAGGATATGAACCGTGATAGTGAGGACAACAACCATTAAGGGACAATGCTGCCGGCAAATGCGACCTGTTTTATTGATACCCGCATTTTCAGGGAAGTATGTCAGCAATATTTGGTGCTTATTAAAAAAAATTGTCAATCATTGATGCTCAGTCCAGTTAAGTATTAGAAAATGCGTACCTTACCTACCTAGTTGGAAAACTAATATGGAGCTCTATAATGAATACAAAATAATTACTACTTATTTCGTATTATTTTAACTACGTAATATCAACGTACCTACAAAATTTCTGATATGAGTTATCTACTACAAATTTTGTATTTTCTTATTTAAAAATAATTTCAGAGAAAAAGCTTTTGTTTTGTCAATAGTTTTAAACATAAATCAATTAACACATTATAGTAACAGATTAAATTATTCTTTTCTTGAATCATACGCACTAATACATAAAAATTTGTCACAAAAGTTGTATATTTTGTTATTTATTCCTGAAGTCGACGTTTCAGCCTTCCTCAGAACAGCATTGCTCATTTTCGCCGTTAAGAAAAAAAATTTAAGTTCTTGGATTATTTCTTGTCAAATGTTACGCCCTGAACCAACCATCTTTCGACTCTATTTTGTAACTTTTTATTTGTCCTGTGGAAGGCTAAAACGTAGCTGAAACGTCGACTTTATGAATGAATAACAAAATCTACAACTTTGCTGACTGACCTATTATTTCGACCTTCCAAAATCCAAATTTCAACAGTCAAGATTCAATTTATATTTAAATAGGTACTTACTTCAATGTAAAATTAATTCATATGATGGATTATCATTAGCTGTACTTATAGTTTTCTAAGGAGGTTATCGTCCTGATTATGACCTATGACTATCTTGCAGATCCGCTTAAAAATGAAACCGTAACACGAAAACTGTAATAATATATGTTTTTAACCTGATAATAGTCAAAATTTTATTATAGGTCATAATTTGAATTTTTTTTTTTAATTTTTTCTGTAATTATACTAGTACCACGACATTTTAAAAGTTTTACATGGCTCATTTTGCACATGCTTTCTGCATAAATTTCGGGTAAACAGTGTATCCTACAATGAAAATTATGTTACACAATGAAAATATATACATTCCTAATTGCCCTATTCTAAAAATTATATTTGTAATAATAGCTCATTTTGCACAAAATTCATTGCAATTTGATTAATTTTGCTCTCTTTTTAAATTTGTACAGCAAATTATATTTATTTTCAGGTATTCTCTAATGATTCTATTGATATTTTATTTGTGCCTATTGCTTTTTCATATTTGCAGAAATTTATGCAGATAAAGGGCATACAAATAACTATATGAAAACGGTTTCGAGCGCGACCTTAACAAATCTTTAAAATGTCCAATAAGTTCACCTGCTAATTTAAAAAAATCTACTCATTTACTACGGAAAATACAGCAAATTGTTGATATTAATACAAACAACTCCAAACAGTATCCTCGAACAAACAGAGAGCATCGCAAACTTAAAATTCAAAGCCATCTGTCTGGCTGTGTTCCTCGTCTGTTCTGTCATTGACAAAACACAAAACTTATTCAAGAAACGTAATTAATTCCGGACAACGAATAAGTTCATCGAGCAGACAACCCCCTCCCCTGGACTTCTTCTTCGCGAGGAAGTACGCTCGGCCTCGAGAAAAGACAAATATGAGTTAGAAAGAAATGAGGAAAACTTAACTTATTAAGAACGCTGCAATATTAGTGTAGGAGCGAGAAAGATGAAGATATTATAACTCTGTAAGCGAGAGGGAGAAGAACTGCGTGTATTAAGAAAATAGGGTAGTTAAGAAAATTGGCAAAGTAGTTATACTTGTATCTTGGAGTTATTAGATTTGACCTCCGCACACCGTAACAATAAAGCGGCGATGTTTTTAGGGAGCTGCAGATTACTTTGCCGAGTAGTTAAAATAATGGTTTGTAGTATATAAATTAAAACTGTACTTCAATATCATATCCACTTTTAATATTTTTATTACTTTGTACTTGTTATCTGCAGTACAGATACCTAATAGCAGTTTCTATTTAGATGATATTTTTTGTTTGATAAAGTTTGCAATTCACATCTTTATTGTATCTACTGTGTACATTTATTTTATTTAAAATTACAATATAGAATTCGAAATTATAAACTGTATAACACAGTTTTTATTTTCGAATGGGTGAATCAGCATTCATTTATTAGTTAACATTAGTTTCAAATACTTTTCAATAAAATATTAATCAAGATAATAAATATAACCGACTTTGTAGAAAATGACTGGCAAAACAGATATTATCCAAAGATATTATAGTATTTTGCTGATTTTTCGTAAAATTGTCATACGGAGCCAAATTAGTATATAGAACACTTCTCTAATGAAAACTTTTCTAATAATTGTTTGTTAATATACAGAGAGTTGCGTGTCTGACTTTGAAACACTGTTAAGCTAGATTCAAACCTATCCAATTATAAGTATAAGTGCTAAGTCTAAGTTAACCAACCAGCGCTTCCACAAAATTTCAATTTCAATTATAAGTGCGAACGTTGAGTGCTGGTTGGTTAAATTAGGCACTTTTACATCTATAGATATATAATTGAGTAGGACTGAATCTAGCTTTATTGTTTTCAGGAAACAATTAATGTCTTTAATCTTCAAACTTACTTGTAATGTGTAAAACCTCATTCACATAAGCATTTAGTTTAAAGGTTTACATTTGTGTTTACGTTTACTTTTCACTTTTTAGCACTAAAGTTTGAAAGCTCCAAACTTTAGGATTTGTTTACCAGTGGGTAACTAAAGCTATGTACTTTAAATTTATTATATGATTATGAAATAAAACTATCCTGTTGAGTTTTAACTTCAAATATTTATTATGTGAATTCTACATTTCTTAAACATAAATATAACAAAATGTAAACCTTAAAACTAAATGCTTATGTGAATAAGGCTTAACGCTATCCAAGTGAGTTTGACATTTAAAACGCTGACAGTTTGATGAAAAAACTGACCGTCTACTTCCAGGCTTAATACATTACAGAAATCGTAAAACATAAAAAGTCTTTCAAAATTTAAAATTAAAAATTTGCTCATTCTTTTTCTTTCTCAGTCTCCTCTGGAGATTATTTTTGCGCAATAAATCACGCTGAAGACTCGTGCGTTTCAAAACTCCCCCTGCAGCCGGGCCTGCTTCACACCGGTGGAAAACTGACTTATCCGCGGAATAATTCAACAGACACAAACAGTATTGGGTGCGAAAGAATTCGAGATGGCCAAGAGTGACCCTGCGTCCGCCGCCTGCGGCACCGCCGAGCGGACAAAGCGTCCACCGGACCGGAAGCAACTTTGATCCGAAACGAAATTGCAATTTTCAAACGGCGGCGGCGGCGCGCACTGTCCAGGGAAGTGGCGGCGGCGGCGGTGGCGGTGGCGTGATATTACATATTGAAAGCAAAGGAAGAAAAAAAATGTATGTGATGTGGATGGCTCGCTTAATTCGATTTGGTTCAATTTTATTTTTGCTTAACACATAAAAGATTAAAGGAATGTGTGGTTGCCAGCGGAATTTGTGTGGTATTGTGGTGCAACTGGAACTGGATTCACTTCTTTCAATTATGGTTTGATGGCTTGAATCCGCGCGATAAATTGCATCATTATTGTCGAGTAATTTACAGTGTGTTTTCATTTATCAATTCATACCCACATTTCAAACATATTATCTAACATAACACTGTACAATACCAATACATTGTTTAGTAAAGTCCGTTTGTAACAATCTATAATTCTGTACAGAATTCTGTCCATAATTATCGACAGAAAATTAGCACATGTTCAATTTTTATGAACAGAAAATGTTTACTAGTAAGCGCAGAGAATATCTCATTTGAATTTTTTTTTATCCAGCAGATCTATGTTTGACAGATAGCAGGTTTAATTGTGTTTTATCATTTAAAAGAATTTAGTTCAGTTTGTGTGTTTATTGTTTGTGGTGAAATACAATGTCCAGCGATTGCAGCGCTGTGGCAACTTTTGGAAGTACCTATTCTAACAAATATTGCATTGTGTATATGAAAATAAAGCGTAAAGATATGCATTTTAATACGAAATTAAAAAATTAAAATTTAAGATTATGAAACATGTTTAGGTTTTATAAATGGTATAAAATTCACATTTGTCCTATGATCTTTGTGCTAAAATCGAAAATCACTGTAACATTTTTTTACGGGTAGCACAATACATAATTTGAAAACTGTAAGTATGTAAGCTGGTATTGTATTAAATTAATTCTACATTATTTAACGCTATGTGCGTTTATATTATGTAGGTATCAAATTTTTTTTTTGTTAGAACAGTTCACTAAATAACCGTTGGCGCCATCGTCGATTTATAGTTGAATATCCTCTATTCTATTGGAATGCTAACATTTCCAAACCAGAATTAGGTATGTCTCAAATTATGCGTCGTGACATACAGAAAATTTGTGTACACATAATTCTGTCCACAAATTAGTTCGTAAAAATTATATGTACAGAATTCTGTCTAGAATTATACATCGTGGCAAACGGACTTAATATAGTAAAATATCCCAACAAATGCAAGAAGATAGCTAAGAAAAGTCTAGTTCTTATTAGTTGCAGAAATTGATTTTATTTTTTATTTTGTTGGTAACTATTCAACACAATTTACTTCTAATTATAGGATGGTAGATGTTATTATATAGTGGAACCCAATCATTTCTACACTAAATTCGTCTTGGTACAGTCAGAATCTGAATTCGTGCAACGAACTTTATAATTTAAAGTGGCATCGGATAAATTTTTATGCAACCCACTAGACGATTATGTGGTCAGCGTGGAGCGTTCGAGTGCATTTAATCGGAAGATATTTTTACAATTTAATGACAATCACACTGCCGGCCATGAAACTTGAACCAGGGAACTCCGGGTTGCTACGTCGTTACATGCAGAGAGCTGTTTTTAAACTTGGGCAGTTACTGCTTCGATCTGATATATTCTGTATTTTCGTATCAATAAGGGACTTGTTAAATGTATGTTAAAATCTATGCTAACATTAAAGACTTCACAGTGATCTAGCTTCAGTACTAAAACCGCCGAAAGGATAAAATTTTAGAAATTATGTATTTAATTGTCGGTTTCTAAACTTAGCAGTTGTCTTTAAAGACATCGTAAATTATAATACATTTTTAATTTTCTGTAACTATTTAAATACGAAAACATTAAAAAATTAAATATCAATCCAAAATAATTTATTAACTAGCTAGATAAATTTAATTTAGAAAATATTTAAATTCCTCGTTTTAAAAATTTAATACGAAACGAGAGTTATGTGATCTGTAACATCTTAAAATTCCAGCAAATGCTATTATTAATACCGCTACTAGAATAAGGTGCAACTACGGCAATATTTATGTGTTTATTTTTTCTATGAGAAAAGTGTTAAATAGTTATTTATGTAACAAGTGCACAAAATGGAGTTTTAGAGGACGAATCTATTTACGGACAAGGTGCAAGCCGAGTCTTTAAATTAGGCGAGTCCTCTAAAACTCAGTTTGTGTACGTGTTACATACAAAAAAAATTAGTACTTATATGCTCTTCAAATTTGTTTAGTAACTATTCAAAATTATTCTAAAACTTTAAAATAAAATTTTGAAAATTATAGGCGATGAAACAATGAAAATATTGTAAAAAATAATACTCGAAGCGTATTGCCTAGGTTACGTTATTTTAAAGGACTAGATTTCCTAAAATATTATTTTGCGAACTCAAAATAGTTCGCAAAGTAACGATTTTAGAGGGCATACTAAAAAATTAGTTATTAATAATAGAATAATAGCTCAGTGTTATTCTGTTTGCTTTCAGAAAACTGTCGACTAAGAATTTACAAAGAAAAAACTGAACCCAGTTGAAAGTTCCGTACAAGAAACAGCACTTGCAGCCCGCACTCAACTCAATACACGAACTTTAACCTTCTGTGGTTCAAATCTAATTTAGGTGCAAAACAATACTCTCCAAATGTGATTGACATCTTGCATCTCATGAGGACTTTATCTCTCTCGTGGTATCCAAGGCGGCCTAGGCAGCGCGCGCGCATGCTTTGCCTGCGCCTCAGGTCGTGTATTAAATTAATATCAAACCCACAATTCATTGCGATAGCATCTAGAGCTAATGTCCTCACACAATGAGCCTCAGCGAGACAAAAATAAAAAGTTGTCCGATTTGAATTCAAGGAAGACTATTTAGTACACCTACGAGTGAGTATAGCGCACCTGTAAACTTAGTGGAGAACCAGGGACGGTGTCGTCTTCTTTCATCATTCCTTATTCATCTGCGCGTAAAAATTATTCTGTTTCGTCCGAGGCAAATAACATTATTCTTCTCTTTTACATTCTGATAAATTTGGACTTATATATTTTTGTAGATACCTTTTAAAATCCAGCATAAAATGTACTATCGTACAAAGTGTTTTGTGGCTAGTACAAGAATGGTAAAATTTTATTACAACTAGGATTCTATACTTAAAGGTTTAATAAACAGTTGTGCTATTTTAAAATTTTAATTAAAAAATTGTACTTAATTATAAAAATTCCGAAAATTCTTAAAAATGTCTAATTTATGAAAATTTTACACGGTTATATCTTATGATAGAAATTTATTTTTAAAATTTGTAGGTCCATCCTTTATCTATTAAATGTTTTTAGAAACATTATCTTGAAGTTAATAATAAAATAAAATAAATAGTTTACTCGTAACTAAAACACTTTTACAGTATTATTTTAATTAAAAATGACATTGCATAGCTAGGATGTGGAATAAAGTACGAGTTTCGTGCTGGTTTCAGGCAGTCGTAGTAGTGAGGACATAAGTGGAATAGAAAAATAGTAAAATCGAGAGTAGGTATTCTAGGAATTCGGAAAAAGGTAGACGGGCTTCTGTTAGCTCTTCCTTAATTCCAGCACAGTTGTGCCTTTTTAAAATTTTAATAAAAAATTCTACATGATTCGTTCATTCATCTTACTCTTACCAAGATAAAAAAGTTTGTATCTGTGAAGCTTCTATTCTCAATTATATTACAAAAAAAAAACGAATCCAGTTTTAGATGCAGACTACTTTCTCTAAAACTTTTAATATTGCAAACAATTTGGTAAAAACAAGACATTAGAGTGAGTTAGTAAGTAATTAATGAAACTGGACGATTTTTACTCTTTGATGAATAACGAAGGATGAAACAAGACAACACCAGAGCAGGGACTGTCCTCGCGTAGAGATGTGCGCTCTTCGATTCTTCTTTCTTCTTTCTTCCCCGCTGTGGGTGCGACTATTGTTTTATTCTGGACCGTCTTCGATTTTAGTTTTTTACTGTTGTTTTGTATTGGAATAATTATTGTTTGTTGGATGGGTTGCAATTAATGTGGGCATAATGTGTTGTTAAATAGAGCAGTTTTCAACTACGTGGGTTGTAATAGGTAATAAGTATGGTAATCTGGTCGTGTGGATTTTACAACTACAAATATTGCCTTAGTTTACTTCTGTTGTTATTGTTGTTAGTTATGGCGAATTTATGTGTATACTTACTCATGGTTTTAAAACAAAATATACCATTATTTAGCAATTATGCTCCAGTTTACGGCAGACTTACAATAAAATTATTCACAGAGGAAATATATTTATTTTAAATAAAAATTCATAATATGTTTGTATCTAAGGTATTGTGAAAGTATGTATATAATCCGATGGCACCAAATTCACAAGTTAAAGGACATACTTTGACATTTTGTTCGTTTGTTCGTTTTTATTCCAATTTCCAATGACAGTCACATAACCTCTATGTGACGGAAAAAGTTACTAATGTTAATGTTTTTATTTCACAATTTAACAAAATTGTGCCTTTAAGTTACCAGTAAGATATAAACAATTTTATTACTCATTTAAATTACTGTCAAATGATCGAATGATTTCAGAGAATTTTACTTTGGAAATGAATATTGCGGAATATTGTTTTCGTCGTTATAATACTGACGATAATTTTAATCATATCACTTTTACAATAATTCGAAATTAGCAACTGAAGTAAAATTAAATAATTATAGTACTGATACTGATTGACTAACTATCAACTTTGTTAGATTGTACCTATAGAAATTATTATTTTGTAAGCAGGCGCGGATACAAGGGGGCGTAACAGGGTAACTACCCCTCCAATCCTGAGAATCCTAAAGTTAGATCTTAAAATCGAATACTATTGAAATTTCTACTTCAGTTAATACTATTTTAACTTACGTGGAAGTAAAAATTAAGTTTTAATTTATTTTTACACATAAAAAGAGTGTTATATTCAAATTCGAAATTTCATATAAAGGCATTTGACCTTGATTTTAAAAAAAATTCACCTGCGGCGCTATTTTACCATTCCATTTTCTAAAATTACCCCTTCTGAGAACATCACCTGTGTCGTAATAGTACATATTAACTAAAGTTGTTAAAATGTGTATTAGTATAATGTTATGATGTTATGTTGCTTATAGTTGGAGACAATTACTAGATAATTTTTTCTAGCGCTCATCAATCCAATTCCACTGAGCAGATCGGACGTCATTTCAATCTCAGCCCATCTACGATAATTTGCCGACGTTGATTTACAAATTGCGTTATTAACGATCCAGTTCACTTGGCAATTATGTCGGATCGCAGTGGTCATTCTTAACACAGGCATAGAATAGGATTGTCTCTTTTTAATTCGTACTGTGCCATTCTGACCATTACCAGAGAATAGACAAAACAGACAGTAAGCCAAATGCATCAGTTTATATAGTTTTTATAATTTACTAAAGAAATATTATGTATATTTTTATTATTTATTGTTTGAAACATGTATTTTTGGCAATTGTTAATTTTCTTAATTATTCTAGAGATCCTTTCTTATTTATTAGAAGAGTGTGCCCTATAGGTACTAACAAATAAAAGTATTTTACAGTTCACTGATAACAACGAAAACCAATGAAAATCAAATGCTTTACAGTTTACACACAAAATTCAATGAAATATGTGAAGTTTAAATACCTATTCCATTTTATATAATTTATAATAAATTTATAAATTCAGATCAGATAAAAAATTCAGATTATAAAACATTAGGTAGGTACCTACTGTTAATACCTTTAAGATAAATATTGTAAAGTTATATCGCTGTAATTCTATTTTGGGAAAGGTAAAACCACGGGTAAAACTAATTGCATTGCCAAATATAATGTTTCGGTCATATTCTCACTTCCCTAGTTTGTTACAGTCACAGTCCCGTATCCTGTCTCTCTATTTGAGACTAGCCGAAATGTAAATATTATAATTCGTCTTGTGCGTATGTGACGTCACACATCTCATAATAAGTTAGTTGGTTGTTAATAAAATGTGTTGCGCTGATAACGACCTGGCGAGTGTGACCGACCTCATGTCCACTTGGCACTGATTGCTAGTTAAGACGATTGGATAATGACAATGTTTAAGACTCGTGGTTCACATGACAGTTCCGTTTTGAGGCTCCAAGCGACACGCGCAGGAGAAGAAGAATAACAGAATAGGATAATATTTGTAATAATCTTTTGAATGCTTTCCAATAATAGTTGCACTTTACTATGACCTACTTATCTAATAAACTTAATACATAGAAACAAATTGAAATAGTAACACATATTTTTTTCTTCAAATACTACACTGTAAAATTACTATAAATATTGTTACTAGGATCCAAATTGCTTAGGTGAAATATAATAAATTTACATTAAAAATGTAATTTTACATAGTTAGTTGGACAAAATTACATTTTTTATGTTAATTTACCTATGCAATGGGGGTTACCAAGCCTACGGGTTAAAAAAAAAACTTATTGGATATCAATTTTCAGCATATATAAGTTATAGAAAAGTGATAATAATAGTGAATTTTTATAGATTTATTACCTTTTATCGAAATGAAAATGTAATTCTTTTGAAATGTGCATTCAAATGCACCATGTGTGACGTAGGCATCATTGAAACCAAACCGTGAGTACATAGATTTGTTCGTATAAGATCGTTTTTTTTTTAAATTAAATTATTATTATTATTATTATTATTTTGTCGTTTTGACTACGAAATGGACGACGGACCTGTATTGAAATAAGATAGGCTCTACGTATCATATTCGGTCCTTGTCACCGCGGTGAACGTATGTTCTCAGGGCCGATGACGTCACACCACTTTTCGCGGCACTTTTCTGGTTTATTAGCAACTTTTTGGCAAAAAGAAAAAATAAGGGTATAATATTTTAATGTATAGATTAACATATAAAAAAACAACAAAATCGTGGAAACCCCATCCGGATTATAGTAACATTTATAGTAATTTTATAGAATTTTTTTTACAGTGTAGCTACAATGTATTTTTACTATATTAAAATAATTATTATTATGCAGATAACACTAATAAAGTTCAATTTGGCCAACCTGCAGAACTGAACCTTAGCTTCTTATTAGTGTTGCCGTTTGTCGAGAGTAGTCGAGACTCTCGTCTCGGTTCGAAATTTCCAAAACTTATAAAAGTCACTCTCGTCTCGTCTCGAAATTTCTCGACTAATCTCGACATGGAGTCGAGAGTCTCGAAAATCTCGAATCAACTTGGGTTGTGTGGTATTTATTTATTTGACATGCAAAACAAGTCAGTATTAGTTTGTTAGTGTTAGTGCTGTCTAGGCCCAGTCTTATTGGATTACTTATACGTACTTTGTACGAAATAACTCTTTTGTGATATATTTAACTCTAACTAATACATGTTTATTTTATTCCACGGTACTTCGTCTATACTTGACTAGTTAGGTACCTAAATTTATAATTTTTATAATTAAAATTAATTTTTGTTAATTAATAAAAATGTTTCGTATACTATATATTTACTAAACTTATTATTTTGTTAATAACTGTTACATAATTCATAATTTTAGGAATAAGTAGGTATTATTTTTATTAAATATCTAATTGATTTATGTAGATCAAAATAAAGATATTATTTTTAAACATGTAAGTTTGTATAGGTACATTTATTGTTTGTTGATCTTGGGAATATTACTTAAAATACAACTTTTTTGTGAAAGATCAAAGATCCCATTTATGATCTGGTCCTGATATTCCAGCATCATTCGCATCTAAAAATGCGTCATGGACAAGAAGTGAAAAAATTTTTGAGAGTAATTGTTTAATCCTATCATATTCATAAAAGCATATTTCTGTTAATTTTAATTTTAAGCAAATAGTTACTAATCAATTATATAAGACGAGACTCGAGAGTCTCGACGAGACTCTCGGCGAGACTTGATACTGGTCTCGTCTCGGTTCGAATATGTAGTCGAGAGTTGCCTCATGGTCTCGTCTCGATTTTCTCGACAAGACGAGACGAGACCGAGACTAGTCTCGACTCTCGCGGCAACACTACTTCTTATTTTAGTAATATTAGTTAAAATAATTTTTTACTATTATAGAAAAGACAAAAAAACAGATTCTTCAAAGAAAATTAAAATGATTTATTGTCGTAGAATTTTTCTGGATAAATATATTTTCCGGTAAACTCAGAAGGAGGCTAATTTGAAAAAGTTTTAAAATAATAAAACTGAAGAAACTTAATTTAAAAAATAAATATGTGCTTATGCCACTACAGTCTAACGTAGGGAATATTATTGTATGCGACATTTTTAAGAAAATAATGAAGTGGGAATAAACGACGAAATTGAAATCAAACTTTATTATAGCAATTTTTCAATATTTTCGTATTTGGTCTTAGACCTTTTCTGGTTGTCTGGTTAGTCTGGTTAACATATTTAACATATTATAAATTGGAAATAAATTATCAATTGGACAATTGGAGAACAGGGAAACACAAAAAATAGCTGTGAACTAAACGCTAGCATTATTTTCCACACCCAAACTGCGCGCATTATTTCAAATTTATAATTTCGTTCTACAAAGTCAGTTTTAATTGTTGAAAATAATAATTTTTATTTTATTTTCAGACAAACAGAAAAATAATGGATAGTCAAACATCAAACTTATGACAAATTTAAAAGAATAATACGTCATATACCACTCAACAATAATCTTCCCTTTAGAGTACTTATCATCCTCTTCCTCCTCCTCCTCATCTTTGAGTATTTTGTCGACAACAGAGACAAACTAATTACCAAGAACTTGTCTCAGATACAAACACAAAAAATACAAACGCAGATCGTAGCATTGCAGATCCTTTCTGCAGCTCTCTGGCCTCTGTGCTACGGTCTAGTGACTGGTGAGAATCAAAGGAAGCGTTTCTTGAAAGTCGTGTATTTTTTAATTGGGCCCAATTACCAATCAAAGGACCATTGAGACGCGCTTTGAACAGCGCAGGACAAGAGAGAAGAAAGCCGACCGAGAAGAGTGGACAGACACTTTATGGCGTTGTTTTATGTTGGAGAATAAATATGAGGACTTTTTGTTAATACTCGGTTAGTGAAAATAGATAATACCTTTTTTTTATATCTAACCTAAAAAAATTTAATGTTGCAGAATTAAAATATAAGGTCTTTTTGTTATTACCTACTCGGGTAGCGAAAATATATAATACGTAGACATAAATTACCAATTTACTATATGGTGAACACTTTTATTTTCAGATGCTAAAGATAAAGGAATTTTTTATATCTTTAATTTTTTTTCCTCTGTTACCTACCAAGCTACATATTTTTCTTTGTCTTGATTTGGGTTATACATTACATTTAGAGGTGGAAAACTATAGTATAAGAAACTATCGATAGTTCGATAGTGGCGAAAATAAACTATCGATATATCGATGGTACTATCGATAGTCAAAATTAATTGATACTATCGATAGTTAAACGATAGTTTGAGTTGAAGGATAGTTTTTATTAAACGATAGTTGTTTCTTATCCGATAGATTTTGTTTATCGATAGTTTTTATCAAACCATTATCGATATTATTAACATGTAGGTTATTTAAAAAACACTAAAAGTTATGTGTCTAAATTCGAAAATTATATTAAATATAAATTAAATTATATTTTTATAAACGATAACCTGTCGTTTTGCTAACCGATAAACAATCTAGTTTACAGTATTGTTTAAAATTTCGATAAACTATCGATATAGTTAAACAGTTTATTGTTTAACTATCGCCAAACTATCGTTTAACTATCGATAAAATATTCTTCCGGGAACTATCTTTACCTAACTATCGATAGTACTATCGTTTCGTCTCAACTTTCAATTCATAGAGAACTATCGAAATAGCCAAAATCAAAAGTTATCTGTTTAGGTTAATTTATTGTCTTCGATAGTACGAGTACATTTGTTATTATTTTAGAATTAAAACAAAAATAATTGACATTCGCTCTTTATAATGTTTTTGATGCTACCTAAAAGTTTCATCTTTTCCACAACACAGGTCACTATATTTTCTTTTATACCTACATTTTTTGACAAAATTACTAACTTTAATATAGACCATAATCCTCAATATTAAATATATGGTCTAGTATTATTAAACTGAATCTTTTAGTTATTCAGTTATAAAAATTTTAATCTTCGTTCTAAAACGCACCTAACCAAACAATCATGAAAATTCAGCATGTGTCAGGGTCTAACTAAAACGTTAAAAATAATTAGAAAAGCATTGGCCTCTCAAAAACTTTAAAAGGTTCCAAGTTGGTTAATAATTGAAACAAAGTTGTCCCTATGCGTGGCAAGGATGATTTTAAAAGAATTTAAGTTTTACTTGATAAAACTAACTTTGTAATAAAGCTGATAATCCTGCGCCAGAGCCGTTGGCGAGAAAGTACAGTCTAGTAATCTATACGAACCACATAATCACGAAATTAATATGTAGAAAATGTATTTCAACATATTCATATTTAGCTATAACTTATTCCTTCATTTTTGTTTGATTCTTCACTAAAACAGTCGTTAATTTATCCTTTATTTCCATGATTCATTTACAAATACAACAAATTAACAACACAATCCTCTCTTCATTCTCGTATTGGGCAATGACTCTCCACTTCTCGTGATATTATCAGGACCGGAGTGCGGTCCGGTCCGCGGACCCCCCACCTGGCGGCCCTGTCACTCGCGCCTCGCACGTCAAATTATACAGGCAACAATTACTCTTTATCAGTGGGTCCACGCGGACAATACCAGTACCTACCTGATCTCGTGATCTCACATCGCATCTGAGTGATCCGTCGATCCGTGAGCCCAGGATCAGATCAGATCAATCAGATGCCACGTCGTTAGCGAGAAGAAGTGACGGAGAGGGAGCAGGATGCTGAAGATTGGTCTACCGAAGAATTTGGGTATTCTCTGATTATTATTATTTATTTATTTTCGTGGTAAAAACTCGCCAGAATTAACTCCCAATGACGAAATGGTAGATATGGAAGTGGAATCAAATCACTCAAATCCAGTGGTATTTTAGTCGTTTGATGGTATTGGATTATGCTAGGCGAACACTTTGCCGTTGAGCTAACCATTGATCGTGAATTTATATACAGGGTGTATTCCAACTTGTGTAACAAAATTTAAAGGTGTATAGATACACTGATCATAAATCAAAAAGAATTTTGTTGAAATTCGCAAATTAAAAAATAGGTAGAAGCAAATGAGACATTAATTTTTTCCTGTTTGTAAAATTATTATTACATTAATGTAATTACGCTAATAAATACCGCATAACTATTGTTTAACTTTTTTTGTGGTACCCAAAATGATATTGTTTTGCAAACTACTGTTAATTTTACGAATTTCAAAAAAATTCTTTTTGATTCATGATCAGTGCGTCTAATACTATACACTCTTAAATTTTGTTACACAAGTTGGGTTACATCCTGTAGGTATAACATTTTAAAAGAAAAAAGTAAATTTATTTCTCTCGTAAGAAAGTAGAACTGATCGTCAAAGTATAAAGCAGTAGCTGCACATGTTTAGGCAGGCACAGTGCCAAGCTCTCCGACCACTTGATCGTCTTAAATGTAGTCCTGATTGCAAAAAGAATCTCTCCGTTGCCGCTTTGTACTGTACCAAGATGAATCGATTAATGTGGTTGGATTCCACTATAATAACATTCACATCTACCATTTGGTAATTTGTAGTAAACAGTAAATCCTGTTGAATGGATACCAGCAAATGAAATTTATAATAGTAGTACTACCTAGAAAAGCAAAAAACGAGCATGTCTCACTGAAACATTAAGTCAATTATTATACTTATACAGATGGATATACATTTTTTAAATCGACTGAAAGGATTGTTGTAATTATTCATACGATCGATGAGTTACAACCATAGCCATAACACAAGAGAAAAATATTACACTAAAAATATTGTGTTAAGCCGTTCAAAGTTATTTAAAAATGATGAACCACATAGTTGAAAGCAGTGAACCAATTTTTAAGGTTTTATTTAACAATAATCGTAGAAAACATTATTAACAAAATATATTGAAGTGAAAGTAAACCCCTTTTATTGTTAGTACAGTGAAAATAAGCATTTAGACAAATCACAATTTTAAATATCTAAAAAGATTATTCTTGACATTTTAATTAAATAAAACAAAATTTTCGAATACTTATATAATTAATGATTTTTAAAACGAATGATATATTTACTATGTACAAAAAAGGTGATACCCAAATAAAAAGATCAATTTATTAATTTTATGGGTCCCATAAATCCCAGAAATCAAATCAGACAAATACCAATCGTCAAAAAACAAATACAAAATCACCTATACATTCTTGTACACAACAAAAAATATCCAACAATTTTTCATAGCGATTCATAAACGAACACTTACACATTCACACGTCACACACGTTGGAATGGGAAGATGGAGAAATTCGTCCGGTAATAATTTGTCCAAACATTACTAATGAGTTTATCGGTAATATAACGTACAAATGATGTTGCTGCTTGTCTTTATGACCCGTGTTGTCGTTTTGTGCTATAATTGAGGACTTATATTTGCTTGCTTGCTTTTCTAACAAAAAACAAATTCAAATATGTAACAAATTTTCAATACTTATCAATTATATTGGTTATTTTTTTGTTTATAAATTGTTCAAATTAAGCATTTTGATATTCTGATTGATTGCAATAACATAAATTATGTCTTGGCACTTCACAAATAATATTCGTATGTCTTTCCAGACTAAGGAAACTGATGAAACGTCGAAATTTGAAAATATAGAAATGTATTAGTTGGAAGGGTTTGAAAAAAAATTGTAAAAATAAAACATATATACCCTGTATGAAATAACGAAAGAATTTTGACAGTTCATTGAGGCGTGGTTTAGGAGTTTGGTTTACACCAAAACATTTTGATGTTTCAAATGAAACGCCAATAGTCCTCAAAAGAGAATAATACATTGAAATAGCAGGGTAAAATTTTAAAACAACAAATAACGAACAGCACTTACAAAGAAAGAAATCAGAATAAATAACAATTATTGACCTAACATTTGAATTGTGTTTGTGTAAACCGTTATTGACAACAGCAGATAGCAACAAGCAGCAACAAGCAGCAACAAGAATCTATCTGTCAAAATTCTTTCGTTATTTCTAAGATGATACTGTAGGTAACTAAATTACCTACGTAAATATTTGAATATTGTTTAAGATATAAATCGGTGAATGGATAACGGCAAGATACTTAAGATAGCACAATTGTAAATTGCTTATTGGCTCTGACGGTTCTGATTACAAAAGTCGTGGTTTCGAATTTGGGCCAGTTGTGAAATATTCATGACTTGATTAGGGTTTGTATTTGTATCTAATCTCGTTACAAGTTCAAGTTTGGGTACAATTAGCTAGGTAACCATAATACTATTAGGTACCGGCTAGTAGTTGTAACCAGGGCTTGCGCGAGAGTGATTCATGGAAGAGCAGCTTTAGGCTGAATCTAGCCCATTGACAATAGTCAATTAAAGTAAATTAATAAATAATTTAAAATAAAAAGTCTACCATATTCTTGAATCTTGGTAATTGGAAGAAATAAAATAATTTTATGAATGATAATAAATTAAAAATATAGATAGGTTGTATTGAGATATTTCTGGATAAATTCTCCCTGGTTGAAACTTCCGGAACACGATACTACGGCAGGTATATGTTACACTATGTGGAGTGTTTAAATATTAATATTTATAAATTGACTTAGCCGTTGAAGGTGATAGGTTAAGTAGTGAAGGTGTGGTTGCTGGACAGAACTCAGAACTCAACGGACCTAGCCTAACACCATGCGTGGACGCATGCACATGAGGCGTACACACGCACTCGCACAGCATATGTGGAGGTGGTACCAATGCGTGTGGTATGTGGAGTACAAGTAGAGGATCTTATTACCTTCATTTTAATATATTTCAAAATATTCGTACCACGGACTTGAACCGAACCGGAACAGGAACGAACCACAGCTATTTTTGCGAACCGTGAACTAATCTGAACCGCTAAAAATTTATTTGGCAAACCCATAACCTTTGCCAAATCGACGCTTGTAAACCGGTTCAGCATTGATTGAAATATAACGATTATTCGTTAAAATTTTATTAAATTTTTATAGAAATATTTTTATTTTCTATAGTTTACACAAGATTTTATTTTTTTAGCAATTTATTATTCTTAAGTCCAAAACTGGAACGAATTTTTTTAATTAATTGCTTGTTATTTAATAAAATGAACCGAAACCAGAGCTTTTTCGATAATAGGTATAAAATTGTCCAATTGCATAGATTTGGTATAAAAATTAAAACTTTATATTATCTTATTGTGTTTGTATTTACCTTTTTACAAATATCATTTTTAGAATAAAAAATATTTAACTGAATTTATTATTTCAAAATTCTACAACAAGTATGATCAATGTTATTAATTAATAGATAATAGGTATCAATGAGTTTGATATGACGAAAACGTAATGTTCTTAAGACAACCTATTATATAATATTTCTTTCTTTTAGTAGCAGGAACACTTGATTTTGTTTCTCTTTTTGTAACATAAAATTATAATCAGTTCTTGAATTAAATTTCATTTGTCAAAGGGAAAAAATAAATTAGTTAACTACATTATATACATTGTAATGATTTGATAAAATATTGTACCGTACCAATGTATAATATTGTGAATTGTGATAAAATTACACAGGCAATATTTCAAATAGGTAGAATATTCCAGTTTCCTCAGACAATTCTCTCTCTCGATCAAGTAATGCACAAGTTGAAGTTTATGATCTGTGCTATAATTTTTATTTGTCCCGCATCGCCTGCCTTACCAAAGCGTTTAGCGGCAAGTTCGGTTATAAACAACCATTTGGGTATCACAGTTTAATAGGCGTTATTAACTTTAGCTCGAATTACAATGAAATTATCAGATAGCCTTGCGGCTGTTAAGGCTGGACCACACTTGCGCACCAAGAAGAAATATTGTTTACATTCAAAAAGAAAAACTCAGATGAACTGTTCAATTTTTTCTGTGCACGATTATTTTAGCACATTTAGTATTATAAGGATTAGAAGTATTCTATAATATAAGTTGGACCGAGTGCTCTTCAATTTAAATCTAATCGTCATTATTTTTCTGAAATATTATTAAAGTAATGAATGATTTTGTTTAGTAATTAACAAATTTATATGTGCAGAGTGGAACATAAATCATAGTAAAATGTTATGCGATATAAAATGATTTCCAGTAAGTACATAAAAGGAAGTGTACAGCAAGCTTTAGAAGGTAAGTCATACCTGAGGGGTTTGAAAATAAAATGGCCAAGCAACACTTAACTTATTATTAAGTTAGTTAAACGTTGCCCCGATTGAACTGTACCAAAGTGGTATTTTAACAATTTTTCAAAACTGGATATGAAAAGTATAGACTGATTTAATATCATTAATAAAATAATTACATTTTTTATTTTTAAAGATACACAGATAAATGCCACATTATTATTTTAATAAACCAGGATCGTATTAACATTCCTGTTGATATTTTTTGGAAAATACTTCTAAATAAAATATTTAATTTGTGTATCCAGCCTACGCTAGGTGGTAAAGTGTGAAGTGAAAAACGTTTATAAAAAAAATTATAATTACAAAACCTATAATAAGGTTTTTTTGAAGACGAATTTATTCTCAGTGAAACTGTCGAAATACTTTTAATTTAATAATCTTGTAATAATTTTTGTCACACATAACACATTCTTAAATTTTAGTACATCAGAAATAAATAATTATCGACATTTTTATAAACTATGTAATTTTAAAGAAACTCTAACAATAAGCTCGTGTGAAGTATTCAAAATTTTGTACATTTTTTGTGTGCGTAAAAAATAGAAAATTAATTTTCCTATGTAATGTGCCTTATTAGTATATTAAGACGGTATGTGCAGTTTACCGGTTGAGGATAATGTTTGGAGACCGAGACATAGCCGAGTCAAGGTTTCCAATATTAGCCGAAACCGGTACAAAATACATATAACGCCAGTGTTGATTATAATATTTTTTCTCGATCGATACATAAAAATAAATTTGAAAATAATGTTCATTTTTGAATAAGTATGTTTAGTTTGCATTTTGATGCTGTTGTCTAAGTTTCTGTTGTTGTTTAATGCTTACCGCCTTCTTTATGAGTTTACTTACCGCCTTCTAATTTGTAAACAATACCTACTACCTGGGAAATAAAGCCAGTAAACGCTAAAAATTACCGATCGTGTAAAAAATACATTTTTTGTTTGACAAAGGTATTACAATATTTTGAGAAACAAATTTTTACCATAGTAGTTGTGCTGTGATTTTTTTATTGTTACCTATCACCAATTACAAAGAAAATCTCTTTACCTAATGATAATTCAACATAAACATAATATCTGATAAAGTGTAAGGAAATTTCACATGTTAGATTTCTGGTGGTAGTTTCAATATTGATATCGAATCGAACAGTGGCCCCACGTTGGGCGCCACTTTAAATACTGCAACGGATTTACTGATGTAATTTGGGTACAAAATTATTCAAATCAATGACACTTTTAAAATATTTTATTTGTTTTCCATATCTGTCTACCTTGATCTATATAAAATCATAGTCACCGAGATTTTTTGTGTGGACATTTTGGCATGCGCTGGTGTCGGTGGGTGATTTTAGTTGTTGGTAAGGTATAGAATTCATTAATGGCGCACACCCTTGTTTATCAGTGACTGGCTGTCTGAGACTAGTTTTTATAATTAATTGAGTGCTGAGTCACGTTACCTTACGTTGCGTCTTCGTCTTGCTGCACTGCGTGCAACGCGGAACGCAACGTAAGCGACGCATGTAGCGCAAACCGCAGCGTGGTGCTAAAGAGGAGAGGTACACTCGAACAAAATCATTGTTGAACAGATTAACTGAAATAATAAAATTAAAAATACCTTCATTAAACCAGGTATGAAGCATAGCACGAATGAACTGCAAAATTAGATCTCTCGATTTTTTGTGGAACAGCCCTTAGTGTTTACATACAGATCTACTTTAACTTAAAATGAAATAAGTTTTTCGTTGAAAATCATGCTTTAAAGACAATTATTATACCTCGTTATTTTGAAATTGAAGTAAATTTATATTGTGGTATTTAAATTAAGTACAGCTAATCTACAGTAACAAAAAAAGTATATTGTGTATCAAGTGTTTCTTGCAAGTGTTTCATTTGCGGCACGATCCAAAGTAGAGTTCCGGAAGAAACATGAACATGTAAGAGCATTTCGACAAGAAGTACGAATGTCGGTGGTAGGCGTAAAATAAAAATTAAGTATATCAAAAAAATATTAAAACCTCAAAGAACAATGGTAAATACACTTAATTTTTAAACGTTCGTGTTGTATTGAGATGTCCTGATGATTTTAATGTTTATTTATTACCCATATCAGAATTATGTCAAAGTTCTAATTTAAACGAGCATACATTAATAGGAAATATTTTAGCTATAATAATTACAATATATTACTCGTAATTGTAAATTAATCTTGACGAAAATGAAATTTCTGAATTGTATCTTAATAAACCAGATATCGAACGAATACGATTGATATTGATAAGAAATTTATTCTGCTTATATGCCCAGTTCAAATATGACTTCGAATAAATTAATGCTTTTCATTACATACTGCCTACACATTTTAATTATTTCTGTTGGATATTCGTTTTCCAACATTTCCCCCCTGTAGGTGTTGTTTATTTACGTGTATCAGTTTTAAATTTACGTTTTTTAGGATACAATTTCATAAAGTTATTAGTTCGTAACCGAATTTGTATTGCTATTGTACAATATTTTATAGGTACTTTAAATTTAAAATACTTTAATTTTTAAATTTACATTATTATAATTATGCTTTTGTTATGCTGGCTTTAGTTACTAATAATAATTCAGTCTACATAAATTCGTTTCTGCTTCAAAAAATAATTTTTATTAAATTGGTAGGTACATAATTTTAACAAGCAGCATACATTTTAAAATAAACATAATGTAGGTAAAAACATTTTTTTAAGAACAAGTTCTCCAAAATTTAAAATTGCCGAAATGCTATTTTTTAAATAAAACTGCAATAAAATCACATTAAATTATTCATCACATAAATGCATATCAATTAATAATTGTCAAGACTTCAAAATATGCGAGTACTATTAATTAAAAATTTGTTCTCTCCATAAAATAAATTAATGTTATCGCATTTTAAACAGCATCTCCCATTTCCTCATCATAATTACACTAATGTCTTCCATCAAATTTACTTGCATTCAAACAAACAATCAAAAAACCTCAATCTAGCGCCGTCTCCACTCCTTACGTCAATCAAGACGAAATTAACGAAATTAAGTTTGATTTCATCCAACAAAACATACTTGTTTACTCAACAGACACAATAATTAACTCAAATTGTCATAAAATAATTAACAATTAACCATCATCAGTCTCATTGTAGCTTAGCAACAGTGTGACGATGATGACAAAGATGGCGTGATTGTCTAAGAGGAAGTGCGAGAGAGATGGAGCGATCTAGGGGCCTAATCAGAGGAGAACCAGCTGACAATCACTCGGCATAATGTCGGGCTTGATTGTAACGACTCGCTCGGAATTAAAATCAATTATAGCATTGTTAAATTCAGATTGATATTAATGTCATTTGATGGGAGACATGGTGTTTGTTTAGTTCATTAGAGCGAACGCTATGGGCCGAGGAGCATCGCCATGGGGTACTATTGTACTGTCTGTTCTTTCCCTAACTACAAGATGAGGATACTCTTCACGAAAAACGAACAATCTTAAAAGTCTAATCATTAAAATATTAAAGCGTTCTACAGAGATTTATAAATTAAAATTGTAATGTATTGCTATATATTTTACTAGGATGTTTAAAACCCAGATAGAAAACTAGGTACTATATACCTACAGGAAATAAATTATATTATTTTTGTTTTTAATACAATGTTTGCTGCTAAACAATCAAAAAACATCAACAAATAACTACATTAAATTTGGTGTTTTGAGCAAACATAAAATATAAGTTATTTATTATTTCTGTATTTTAATTTTCTACTAGAAAGCTACAAAATATATTTTGGATTCACAATTTACCAAGTCAAGTATAGGGAGTGCAAGAAGAAAATATTATTACGAATATTGTACTATACCTAATTAATAGGTACTAGTAATTCTGATACTATACCTCAGTAATACCTACTGATAAGATAAAATTGAGAAGAGAAATTTATAAATATTTTTATAAATGAAAACAATAACACAACTTCGATTTTCAATATAACACTAAAACTATCAATATGTTAATAATAATTTACTTTTGTAACTACTTTCGATACATTATATTTAATTTTTATAGTGGACAGGGCTGATATAATTATTCAAAAATTAAACAGATTGCGTACCTACCTAATCTTGAAGCACCGGGTCCACTATCCGACAACGAATTATTGTTTATATTTAATTATGCTACTACTTAATAGAAGCATTAAAAAAGTATAAAAATTAAAGAAAAGGCATAAAATTCAAAACTTTCATGAAAATTCAGAAGAATATTTTAATAGTGTATCTCTATACCAATTTTGTACGTAACAGTTTTTATCGTATAATATTATTCATTTACGAGATAAATAAGAAAACCGTACGCAACGCCTTAAACATACCCCAAAAATTAGGGATGCGGAAGGCGCCGTTTGAGACTTTAAGTATGTTGTTCAGGACATCAGGACACATAGGACATTAAATACAACAAGTATGCACATTTTCAGCTTCGCACTAATTAGGGAAAAGTTTAGTTTAAAGTTTGTTTAAATTTAAACATGAAAAATAGACATTAAAAATTAAAATTTAAAAAAGCAAAAAATACATACATATAGGTACTCTTGATCTTATTTGATTTCTTCTTATCTGATTCGTCAACATTTTGTAAATTAATTATTGTTATGTCATAAATTTTTTAAGCAAAGGCTTATATTCTATAAATCCGGTTTCTATAATTATAATACATATGTAGATAATAGAAATAACAAATTCCGAACTGACAAAAATCAGTAGTGTTTTAATTACTTCAGTGAATCTTATACCCAAATATATTGAACTTTACTTATAATTACACATATGTGAAGCATAAAAAAACAGATCTTTCCAGCAATTAAGTGTTAATTAAATTTGTCCAGACTTTTTAAAGAATAATCCGAGGAAGGCTAGATGCCTTCCTCGGATTTTTTAAGCTAAAAGTCAGCAATAAACGCACTTGCCTTCCTCGTATATGAATAGCATCTCCGAGGTTAAGTCTCCTCAGACACAAAGGCCACGTAGGAAAACCCTCAGCGAAATCAAGTGTTAATGTCACAATAATTATTGTTTGCAGTCATCTCAGTCCGCTCGGGGCTTCGCAAAATGTATATCAAAACAAAAAGCACAGAACAATAGCATCCTGAAGTTGGCAAGGGGTACTTGCGAAGATTTGTGGTGTCTTGCTGCCAGGGGCGGCGAGCTGCGCAGGGCGAGAGGGGCGCCTGAGCTTGACAAACATTTGAAATAGAGCGCCGCTTGTGGCTAGAGATTTTCTTAACGGGAGTCGTTAGCGCAACGCTAACCGCCCTTTTATATCGTATTAATCTCGCCGAGGATGGAATCTTCTTCCGTTGCATTTGCAATTGATGCACGAGATTTATAAATGCGGGAGGATATATTTTTATTTTGTAATATGTACTTCAGGCTCCCATAAGAGGAATTTGTATGGTGAAATTAAAATTTAAGTAGGGTTGAGATTTTTAGAACTGCCAACCAGTTTTGGCAGGGCAAAATGGTACTAATATTGAAAAGCTGAATTCGAATTCACTGACATTTTTTGAAAAATGAGATTTTGTGTAGCTAACTTCATCTATTTATCGCGCACCATATGAAATGATCTGCTAACTACAAAATTTTCCTTTTTGACTATATTAAGTAAAAACAATACCTGCTATCGTCTCGCCTGTTGTAACTTGTGACAATATCTGCTACCTATTTCTTAGGTGTCATGTTAAAATTTAAAATCATAATGACTGCTTATACGTGCTCTATCGTAAATGACAATTTAGTGAACTATTATTATAAAGGTTTAAATTTAGTGTTGTATTAGCAAAAAGTAAGTACAGTTTTCTTATAATATGTTCCGATATAAATATTTTTATCATAATGTAGATAATGTTTGCGGTGTATTTGGTGGCATATAGCAGATTATGTTTGTCAAGCGCAAAACACTTTTTAAGTCTCCTGCTAAACTACATAATTTCACTTAACAGGTATTGTCATATCGCCGACGATATGCAGCCATGGTATACAATCAGTAATTCAAATTTCTTAGTATTTTGAATCTTACTCCAACCTTCCGCAAACTCTCCACTAATAACGAATCACCATGTAGCCGTGGTTCTCGCACGTATTCATAACACCCTAGCATATATTTGTGCGTATGTTCCGCGTGGAGCGTAGGCCGCAACATCGCAACAAGCGCTGCAAGCTGCAACGCGTGGATTCCAATTCCTACTTTATGCCGCTGTGAACTCTCGCAACTTGCTGCTCATACATCGCACTGTCACTCGCCGGGAATACTGTCAGCTCTACCGTTTCAATTATATAAATCTAATTCCGATGATATTTCTACGCGGTTTTTATTTTACAAGTAGAAGTGCAAGCTTGAAAGCTGCGCTGGTCAAATATGGAGATTTGATTTGTATGTGTGTCGGGAGTAATGGAAGAAGAATGTTGCTAGTTTGTAGACAGGAAGAGGTAGTATTTAAATATAATTGTAGCAAGTATCAATACATGGTGCGATATTTATAATCACACTGTATTTACACGGAATGTTCAGAAGATTTAAGTTGTATATAAACAGGGCAAGAACTGAATCAGAATGAAATCAAAAACAAACTGCTGCTGTTTACAAATCAGAATCAAACCTAAATCAAAACCCATAAAAATATAACATAAACCTTTATGAACAGGATGGTCGTCGGTTAATGTCCGAAAAGAAATAAGATATATGGAAACAGCAAAAGTATTTGTTGTACAGGGTGAGTCAGCTAACTATTCCCTATTTGGATTTCTTATAACTTAGGCAATTTTTATCAGAAAGTGACGAAATTTTTGCAAAACATGAACTATCTAAAGGAATTTTTACTGCCGAAATTTCAAATCGATCAGACAAAAACTTCACGAGTGGTTCACTTCAATGTGAAAATTGGACCAATTAATCCAAAATCTCCAATTGCAGCCCAAACAGTCGTTCTAGGAGAGTGCAAGGATTGTTCAGCAATCCAGTGGGGATTTTCATCTGACCAATACCGATGATTGTGTCTATTAAATGCACCATCAAGATGAAAATGTGCCTCATCAGAAAACATCATGTTATTCAGATGACCAGGGTTTTCATTCATTCGTTCAATTTCGTCTTCTGCAAATTACAATCGGTTTGCTTTATCCTCTTCAGAAATTGCCTGCAGAATTTGAATCTTATAAGGATGCCACTTAAGGTCCTTTAAAATCCTACAAATAGTCGTTTGACTAATCATTAATTAATTAATCTTTATTTCAGTCACCAATTAGGAAGCAATAGAGCAATAATGATAAAACTTTGCGAACAAAAACTCAAGTGGCTACTGTATTTACAGCAAAAATTTGGCGGACTTTACACAAAAACTTGAGACATTACAAACAAATGAAATAGGGAACACTTAGCTGACTCACCTGTATATTGATAACCTGGTGTTACTAATTAAATTACTTGCCGGTCTCTGCCACTCTGCGCACTTCAATCGTAGTTGGTCTGCCAAATTAACAACATGGTTATTTCATAATATAGGTATTCATATTTATTGGGCGATCTAGTTTAATTTTTATAAACCTTTCACACACTACATAAACAACCAAATATAAAACAGTATTCACAATCGTATAAATCACGTTGATAATTTAAAATCTGTATTGTAATAATTAGAATTGCAACTAATATTAGGGAACTATTCGGTATTCTGCCTATTCGGCAGGTTATTCATTATTCGGTAGAATACCGAATATTAGTTTACTATTCGGCCGAATACCGAAAAGTCTGACGTCATATATAACATATAATACTTGAAATACGATTGCCTTTAACTGCTCCTGAAAGTGCTTTATTTAGATATTTCATTGACAAACAAAAAATATTATGCTTATTCTTGAGTTTTTAAAATTATTATTACTAAAAAAAAAAAAATGCCAAAAACTTTATTTAGTAGTTTTTATAAAAATAAAAATGATAAACTGTCCGTTATTAAAATTTAAAAAAGACAAATTATGGAGTAAAAAAATAAGTTTCTCTGCATTCAAAGCAGCCTCACCAATCCTTGTAAATATTTCATTTGGCGCCAAAAAGGTGCAGAATATTCGACGAATATTCGGTTATTCGGCAAACAGTCCTGCATAATATTCGTTATTCGGTATTCGGCACATTTACTATTCGTTGTATCTCTAATTGTAATGATTAGGTAGCTTATCTATCAATATACGGATAACGCATAATAAAAAGTAATAAATTAAAGCGGTAATCCTCATTCATATAAACATTTAATTTTAAGTTTGGTTTAATAAAAGGTTTCAGAAATCCATTTGCACATATGTTTATTGTCGGACGTTTCGGGCAGAAACTCTGCCCATCTTCAGCGGTATAAAATATTAATGTCTACAATAGAATTTTGAGCAATAGTACATATTTATAATAAAAAAGTTTTATTCAAATACCTTATAATAAGGTTGCATAATTTAATCAATTCATTACGGTGGTTGGCGTAACACTGCCATTGGCAGATGAAACGTCCGACAATAAACAAATGTGCAAATGGATTCCTGAAGCCTTTTATTAAACCGAACTAGATTCGTGGATCCTTCAAAAACAAAATTCAAAATTCAATTTTAAGGTTTACATGTATGTTAAAATTCATATAACTAAACACGATAATTCACACTTACCACTGTCAAACACTGTGAATGCTCATATTTAGTTAATGTATTAAAACTTTCTTAAACGTAAACTTAAATCTAAATCTTAAAACAAATTGCTTATGTAAATGAGGATTGAGTACAAACATTAATTGAATAATATTTTATTTTGTACGGTTCTTTATGAAATGAACGAAAACATAATAACCTTATCCGAAAATTTATGCAGACTGAATTAAATATTATGACTCAAATTTTTTTCAAGATATTCTGCAACTATATCTGATTACTGGAAAACAAACTGTATTTTCAGAAAAGTATGTGTGTCCAAAACCTACTTATCGTATATTATGTTCATAATCGTGGAAGTAAAATTAAATGTTTTATTTTTTTTATAAGCAAAGTAATAATTTTATTTAAACATCTATGTCAGTGTCAGTTTAAATATAAATATTGATTGTTTCAAATTGGTCAATGATTGAAATTCATGATAAAAATTTGGGACATGAGCATAAAACTTTTATTCGACTATCTTGCACAATTTTTAATGTGCCACCTGCTATGCAATGCTACCTTAAATTTTTAAGCTTATCTTTCCATAAAAGACAACCTACGCACACAAATAAAAATTTGAAATTAGGCAGATAGGTTTACGGGTATACCTCCGGTATATTTAAACAGTATTTTTTATTCTTTCACTTGTAAAACAAAATGTATTACAATAAAAAATTGATTCTTCAATTAATAGATGTAATTAATGTTAAGTAATAGGTACTGACTTTACTTATTCAAGTTTACGAATTTTAGAAATTTACAGTTTACAAATTTCACACACAAAAATAAAAAGTAAATAAAATTGAACTAAGAATAGGTAGATATATTTATTTGTAAAAAATGTTTTATTTATATAAAGTTATTGGTATATTTAAATTCACACTAAAAAAATTTATACTCGTATTTTGTGCAATCGTATGGAGGCTGATTCTTCACGAATTTTTTTGTAAGGGTTGAACCTCGAAGACACCACGTAGTGGACGCCTATGTGCCAAATGTGAAATATGAATTAAATGAACAAATTAATCAATTAATGTAATGCAAAATTAAGACAGGTAAAAATGCAAGTTGGCATCAAAATGTTTTTCTTGCATTGCATAATATTATCATTATTATAGATTATTCCAAGCAGCACGCTCCGAAATATTAAGATACCTACATAGTAAATTCTTTAGGTTATGCTCATTGATCAGACATGACAACCATGAAAAAATTAGTAGTTTTTAAACAATTATTTTCTTATTATTTTTTCTTAAAGACATTTTTATATTGATCTGACGTGTTTGATTTGCTCATAAAATATGAACTACCAGTAGGTAAATCATGGCGTCCAACATTGCATGTACAGTTTTAATTTCTTAATTAGTACAATTAAAAGCTATCATGATAAAGTTAAAAATCATGCGACGTTTACTAAGGCTGATAATTATAAATAATTTGCGAGTTCCAAGGTTAGTCGTGAGCACAAAAATACCACTGATAATCACACACACACACACTCATATGCAGATTCACATTTGTGAAAACGAAACATAATCACTGCATGTTACAGTTACATGCGATTTGTGATAATACGTAGTAATTATTAGCGAGTGGTTACGCAAGGCTGAAATTAATTACGGGATAAATGTGCCTGGAAAATGCGGGAAATTCAATTCAATGAGAGATAATTAAAAATGGAGTGCACGCAATTATATACAATTCTATAGAGATTGCATTGAATGATGGAAGTTATAGCAAATTAGGTATAATCAATTAGTTAATGGATCGTAATAAAGTGCATTTTAATGGCATTATGCATTCATGATTTGGATCTCTCAAAATTATTCTTAAGCAAAAATATGGCATCTACATAGATCTTGTTTACAGTTTTTTTCAACTTCAAAATGACAGTGCATAGCTAGGATGCGGCAAAGTACTAATTTCGGGCAGCTGCAATAGTAGGGAAGGGAGTGAAATAGAAGAAAAAGTAAAATTGCGAGTTTTCTAGAAATTCGGAAAAAGATAGACGGACCGATTAAAGTTATCTTTAGAAAACGGATCAAATTTTAAGAAAAGTGTGATCAAATTACTTTGTTTAAAAGAAATTTTGATTATGTATAAGCTAATAGGTATTCATTATGGTTAGATCAAAATTAAATTATTTTACTTCTACTGGCTACGAGAGAAGATAAAAGTTGTAAAACCGAGATAAAAACTACCTACCTATATGAAACCACCAACCTTAAAGTCTCGATATGAAATATAGGCCTATTTTTGTAAATTTATTACGTATATTCAAATGAAGTTTGGCTTTCTGTTTCAGATTAATAATGAAGACACCATGTGCAAAAATGTTTAATCAACGAAAGCTACAAGTGGATTTTGTATTAAAAGTAAACAAACTTGAGACGACATGACGTAGAGGGCACTTTGGCTTTGTTTTGATCCAGGGCCGTAGCCAGGTTATGTTTCTAGGAATGCCCAAAATATTTTGTAGAAAGGGCAATATTGTTGTTGCTTTATAATTGAAAGTTACATTTTTGACGGGATTTGAGCTGCATATTTTTCACCTACTTGATGTGCAAAAATAAATAATTGTCCGATAACAGAAGCACAGAAACTTTTAAAGAACAAAATTTATTTTTTCAAATTTGGCTTTCTTGTTACTAAACCAAATCAAACGTCGAGGCGCGAAGCCTGGCGCGACGGTAAAGGCTGAATTTCATTATACTTTTTTCGTCTAGAATCTAGATTTCTAGTTCAATTTCTATCCGAGATACATTCGAGTTTCATACTTTATTTGCGAACTATTCATATTCAATCGGAATTCTTAGATTTTTCTGAGCCAAAACTTTTAAAGGTTGGCTAAACTGACTGCATACTGAACTTAATAAGGGTAGACAAATTTAGTATGAACCTCGAATAGAAAAACAAAGCCAGGCGTATATTTCTATAAGTATTTTTAAAAAGTATGGTAAATTGAACGTAACTTAGATGGGAATTTTTTGATTTAGATTATACTAGAAACGGCTAGGAACTTCTTGAATGAATCTCGAACTAGAATCTAGACGACAAAAGTATAATGCAATTCAGTCTTCATGTGAGAAGATACTCAATGCCAGTTGTTGAACCACGGTTTCTGATTATAATATTAATTTCGTATTCCATCGATATTTTTTTTGCAAATGTATAATATACCTACCTACCTAATATTAATTTTCCAAAAATTTTATCTGTAAAATGATGAAAGTAGAATATTTCGAGAATAAACGAAACAGGTGGTTATCTAGTCTCGACTCGTCTCCCGGTATCTACATGCTTGGTCAAAATGAAAGAATGATTTACTTATTCTACAAAAACAGAAACACTTATCCGAAAGTTATCCGAAGCTCTACATTTAAAGGTGTAATAAACATATATTAATCCTCTGACGACTCATAATATAGCTTGTCTAATTCGAATACAGCTATTGCAATAATTTAAAATCGCACTTTCTTTTCGACTTACATTCAGTTAACGTTTTGTGTTCATTTCAATTCCCAGTTCCAATTTAAAATTAATCATATTTGTTAAACATTCAGCGCGAGCATCCAGTTTTCTTTGTTTGTATTGTTTCCCATGGCCATCTTCAATCTTGACAATTCATAAAAAAATAAAAGCATCGCGATAGCAACTCACGGCAAACAAAAGCCGGTGAAGAGGAATAAAAACGCTCGCCTCGTGCCAGGGGCAACGAATCTGCGTTAAAGCTAATATGGTAGTTTAGCCGTGTGCGGTGTGCGCAGTCAGTCACTGTGCTGTTGTTTCGCAAATTGAAAATCAGTTTAACGAGGGAATATTCTCATTTGCCTCGGTATGGCACGTCCAGCGCACCACCTGTCAAGGTGTGAAACAGGCCCACAGGCTTTTATAAATAAATAAATTATTAAATTGCACCAGCGATGAGCGTGAAGATATAAAGGCTGAACTACAATCCCACAAGAAAGAAGGTGAACCTAATATTCGAAGTTACCAAATGTAAACAGTTTATTCAAGTAAAACGTGTACTTACATTCATATCGCACTCATCTAAATTTATATTTTTTGCACAGCCAGATAGGTACCTAATATAGGTACCTAATTAGTTTATTATTTCGTTAACTTTTATTTAAAGATAGCGAAAATAGCAAAAGTGATTTTATGTTTCAAAAATAACAGTTAAAATACTTGAAAATTGTCAAGGTTTTCGAAACCACTTTTGTCCTTTTCTTAAATTAATAGCATCTTTAATTACTTACTTGCCTATTTAGAAAAATAATTGTAGGAAACAATTAAAAGTATACGTTTGATCAAAATTTTCTTTGGTTGAACTACAGTAAATATTACATTAACTTATGAATCTATAAACAAATGGCTGGCATATAAAAAAGCTGACACAGGCCAACTCATAGTAAACAAAAGTAGGCCTATCCGGACTCATCAACCATAATCAAATTATGGCAATTTTGAATTCAAAATAGTAATTACATACTACTAAATAATTATGATTAGTAAAAAATAAATTATTAAAAATTTATTTAGATCAGATAATAAGGTTTATAAAATTCATGACGTCATCTGTATTAGCTATGAAATGGAGCTTCTCATTGGCTAAACATTTTTTTCCCGCTAACTGACATTCATTCGGAAAGGCAACATAATAAATACAAATTTGTTTAAAACTGTCAGTTTTTTAGGTTGGGGTTATTTTTTCGTACATAAATATAATATAGTATTATATAGGTAATTACAAATAGTCAATTTATGAAAATTTAAAACCATCATAATCATGCAGAACAAAGTTTCAAGCTCACCAGCGCCATTGAATCGTCACAATCAGGAATGTCATAATGTATGAAAATGTTTTACTATGTAAATTATAAAATTAATTTTTTATTTTCATTTTCAAGATAATTATTGAACAACTGTAAGATTAAATATACATGGACAAATATAAGCAGTAAATACGATATATGTATTATAATAAACTGGTTGAGTGCCAACTTTATACAGATGACGTCACAAATTTATTTTCAAAGCGGATTTTCACTGATCGATATATTGATATAATATTTCGTTAAAGAATTGTTGATTAACCCATTTGACCATTTCCAAATTACTGAATACGTACGGTTCATCCAGCAATATTGCAATATACCTGCAATATTCTGACAATTGGCTAATTGAATTTTCTGTAATGGCTAATAATATATTGTTTATGTTTATATTTAAGGTGAAGATACTATTTTACCTTGTGCTTGTGTGAAGCAGCCTGCAAATTATCATTGGTCAGTGGTCAGTTCAGATTCCCCCAGTGTTTATTTTATACAACGTCAAATAAAAATTAAATATTATCTGAAAGGCTTTCCCACGCTATTTATCACCCTGGATTTAGTTTTTAATATACTTATTTGTTTAAAATCTATATAAGTATGTCAAATCACGCGGTGAGATCTGTTATTTTTGGAGATTTCACACAAAATAACAGGAATTAAAAGAGAACACTAATGCAGAAGCCTGAAGGGTACGGCAAAGGCTACAATTTTATGTTTGTAGAAGCGTGAAAAATAATTTAATAGGAGGAACTGTAACTAGAATAGCGCTCTGAGCTAAATCGTAGAATACTTTGATTCTAGATATGGCTAATTTGAAGGTAAAGTTCACCAAGCTACAGAATTAATAACATAGTCTGCATTATTTTATGTGCAATAAATCATGATTAAAAAAATTAAAGCGAATGGTTTTATTTTATTGCTTAATTATATTCAAAAGAAATGGAGAGTGGTGGCAACACTGAGTGTACTTAAAAGTTTTAAATCTGGCGAGTAAGCCAAATACAAATTTCAATAGTAAAAAGTGCAATATAATTTCTATAAACATAACATATAATTAATACAGCCCTGGATATTAAATGTGAGTAAAATTTATCTATACTCCTATCTTAATATAAACATACTTATCATTTTAATATTACCGTATAACTGACAGATAAATAACCTTGAATAATATCTAATTAAACTACTCAGCACTCGACTTAGCCAGACAGTGTCGCAAATAATAATAAAATAAAACAATAATTTTATTCTTCGTTCAGTGTTGCCAACCATAGTAACATTAAATAACAAATAAACGATCTCAATAAATTATTCTATACCTTTTTGTAAAATTTTACTTTAACCTCGGTCTTAACTATATTTTAAACACATACCATAACACAATAATACTACAAGTAAAATTAAAATTTCGAAATCACTTTTAAATTCATATTTACTTAAAAGCAATAACTAAAATACTAATAAACACTATAAGCAAACAATAATAATAATGTCAGAGACAACAGACTTAATTTTAAAAACGATTGAACAACGAAGCGCTGAAACAATGAAAGCAATCAGTGACTCTAAGGCAGAAATATTGGACACTATTCAACAAACAAATCAAAAAGTTAAAGCAATAGAACTAGATGTATTCACCATTAAAGAAGAAAATAAAGCACTAAAACTTGAGATTGAAGAGAAAAATAGAAGATTGGAGAAATTAGAAATATTATCAAGAGCAAAAAATTTAATCATCCATGGAATTTCAGAACTCGGAAATGAGTCCAGATATACTCTACGAAAATATATACTAGATATAATTAAAAACAAATTAGGAATCGACATTAGAAATGAAGATATTGAAAATATTTACAGAATAGGTACACGAAAAGTCATTAAAGGCCGATCAATAATCATGACTCTGTGGAATCTAAATATGAAATTTGAAATTCTAAATCGACGTAAACTTTTAAAGGGTACAAAAATTTTCGTGGAGGAAGATTTCACGAAAATTCAATTAGAAAACAGAAACAAATTATTACCTTTCTTAAAAGAAGCAAGAAAAGGGGGAAACAAAGCATACATTAAAGAATCTCAACTTATAGTAAATGGTGAAAAGTTCTCTTTCAACCAACTACAAAGCCCTACAGTACAAAATTTGGAATCATTACCGAGACGAGTATCTATCTCAACCCCTAACCTGATAGCAGAAGAACCCATTGTAGAAGAGGAAGAGAACGACAATACAGATGCTTACTCTTTGGCAAAAAATGATATTAAAAATATATCTGAAGATACACCCAGGCATGCTCATTCTTCAACAGAAATAAGCTCAAACACAAATGAAAAAAGAACAACCAACAGTAATAAAGATGAATCAATAAATATCAATGGCGAAATTGAACAGCAGAAAAACGAAAAAGCAAAAAAACAACAGAAAAAAATTGAAGGGCCCCTGGATCGCCTTTTACGCCCACGACCTCAAACTACCCCAAGTAAAAATTAAAAAAACTATTAAAGAATAAGCCTGGCAAAACATTTTATCAACAACAAGAAACCACCTCAGTAGCATTTTGGAATATACAAGGATACAATCATTTCAATAAGTTGGACTGTGAACAAATTAAATACATACAAACACTAGATATAATATGCGTCTGTGAAACATGGTTAAAGGAAAAGACTTGTCACTCAAAGCCGGAATTTCTGAACATATATAATCACATTAGCAGCCACGCAATAAAAGATGCCAGTAGAGGAAGAGCAAAAGGAGGCTTATCAATATACACAAAAAAAGAGCTTTGTGACGTCTACATAATGGATAAATCAGCCCACTGGATTGCAGCGAAAATCACATTTACTAACAGCAAAGAAGAAATTATTATAATCTCTGTATACATTTCACAAAGCTACGATTTCAACGTAATCATGGACTTGCTGTCAAATTTACTGAGAGAAATTAATGAAACTCATGCAAACATTCCTCTTATAGTAGGAGGAGACTTCAATGCGCAAGTAGGCAATCTGAATCAAGCAGAAGAAGAAATATTTGAATCGTCTAGAATTAACTATGAAAGATTATCAAACCACAATGTCAATAGAAAAGGTAAAACTCTGGTAGAGATGATGGAATTTGAAGCACTTTATATACTTAATGGAAGAACTCAAAGTGATACACCCGCGCAACCAACTTACTTAAGTACATTAGGTCAGAGTATTATCGATCAAGTATGGATCAACGCAAACTGTATACATCTCATAAACGACTTCCAAGTAGACAATATTATACTTATTTCTGACCATCTCCTCTGCAGGCTAAGTCTTGCAACCAAAAAAGTCAAACACACACAGAACAACAAAAGCGAAACACAAAATAACGTTTATCAAAAAAGAATCTATTGGAACCCCAATATTGTCAAAGAATTTCAAGAAAAAATGGAAATCCAATGCAAAACATCAAACATGAGTCCAGTTGCTACCAGTACTGAGCTATATACTGGAATGGTAACGACTTGTTACAATGTAGCCGATGAACTCGAAATGACACGAACAATAAAACCTTACATCGGCACGAATAAAAACAAACCATGGTTCGACGAAAACTGTAAGGAGAGAAAACATCAGATGAGAAAAAGCTATTTTAAATATTTGAAAGACAGAACAAATGACACAAACCTAAGACAATACTTAGAAAATAAGAAAGAGTACAAAAATACTATTAATCAACAGAAGAAACTGCATACGTTGAAACTACAAGAAGGAATTAACAATATCAGAGACCCTAAACAATTTTGGGAAACATACAAAAAGCTTAAACCAAAAAACAGGAATACAAACCCAATAAACATAAATGTATGGGAGGAATTCTATAAAAATATTTTTAAACCACACACTGTAGATAATACCCAGTATGCCGACGCTACACACCCATTTCTAGATATTGATATTACAAACCATGAACTACATCGAACAATGAGAACCCTTAAAAATAACAAAACCCCTGGACTGGACCTTATCCCAAATGAAATGCTTAAATCATTACCAAACAGCTGGTTCTCTATATTTTTACGCTTTCTGAATAAATGTATAGATACAGAAAGTATACCTTCAGAGTTGACTAATAGTTCCTTAATATTACTACATAAAAAAGGAGATAAAGAAAATCCACTTAATTATAGAGGAATAGCACTACTAAATACGAGTCTGAAAGTACTAACCAGTATCATCTCAAAGCGTCTTGAAACATGGGCAGAAAGCTACAACATAATTCCAGAAGCGCAATGCGGTTTTAGAAAGAAAAGATCTTGTTTAGACAATATATTTACTCTAAACGCTACAATTCAATCTCGATTTATTGAAAAACGAGACACCTATGCAATATTTGTTGACTTTAAGCAAGCGTTCGACTCAATAAACCATACGAAATTATGGAACAAACTCTTTACATTAGGAGTAAGCGCCAAAATAATTAGAATACTGAAGAACATCTATGCTAATGCGGAAATTATACTAAGTATCAATGGGAACCAGTCAGAACCAATTAATGTCACCAAAGGCGTACTTCAAGGTGATTCTCTCAGTCCTCTGTTATTTAGTCTCTTTATCGCCGATATAGAAAACTTCTTTAGAGATCAAGGATTAGAAGGTGTATTTATTAACTCATTAACAGATATCATCATGCTACTTTATGCAGACGACCTTGTAATCCTATGCACTTCGATATCAGATGTACATAAAAAACTACGCTGCTTAGAGAATTATTGTAACCGTAATGACCTAACTATTAATAGCCAGAAGACTAAAGTCATGAAATTCTACAATGGGAGACCTCCCCAGTTAACTACCAACTTTGTCTGTCAAAATGCTATTATTGAAACCGCAACTGAGTATATATACCTGGGAATACTCTTCACAAATTCAGGATTATATAGAAAGGCGAAAGATCTTATGATAAGTAAAGCAAGATGTGCTGCAGGAAACCTAAAAAATCTAATGGCTCAGACAAAAATGAATTCGTGGGATGCAAAAATAAAGTTATATAAAACAGTCGTTTTACCCACATTACTATACGCTGCCGAAGTATATGGCTTACATTATATTGAGGAATTAGAAAAAATACAAGTAGGCTTCTTTAAAAATATATTCAATTGGTCAAAATTTACACCAAACTATATAGTTCGATCAGAAACAAATCAACCCAAACTTGAAATAATGATATTTAAACAAACACTAAATTACTGCAAAAAGCTCTTACTCATGAACTCGAATCGTTACCCAAAGTTATGCTACGAAAAACTGTTACATTTAGACAATAGTAGACATAATATCCAGAAGTACAATTGGGCAACTCAGATCAAAAATATGTTTGAGAAAATTGAATGTGTACATATCTGGAATGAACAAAGTTTTATCACCCTTGATAGTTGCTCAAACCAAATGGTTGAAAATCTCACTATCTTATCAGCAACAGAAGATCAGCGTAGAGTATTTAACTCCACCTATAGCACACTATACAAGAATATTACTATCCCCACTCATGGATTTAGTTACTTGCAAGCGGACGTGAGCTTTAAAGTGAAGAAGGTCATTAGTCAAATACGGGTCGCATCAACATGCGAAACAGCACAACTATACATAAATGGTATAATGTACAAATTTGAAAATTTTAATATATGTTCTATTTGTAATAGTTTGGAGCCAGACAACCTGTACCACTTCTTCGTATCATGTCCGCTATATGCTGCCCTCAGGTCGTTCCACCTTCGGAAATATCTTCAAGAGGCAAACGAAACCAATTTCCACCTCCGGCTACTAACATTCGAATCAAAACACAAGCTATACGACATCTACAATTTCACAATATCTGCCCTCCAGATTCGAGCATTTGCCCAAAATATTTAAATGTACTAATTACAAAACCTACAGTCCTATAAAATATGTAACATAATCAATTTTGTATTTTGTACCTACCACTCTCTTGTATAAGCTAAGGCTTTTTTACAAATAAATGATTATTTATTTATTTATTATTATTCAAAAGAAATGCAACATGGCTTATTTATATAAAATAAGAAAGTTAATATAACAAGCAACACAGCCTGTGTTTTATGATATAATTGTTATGCGAATAATCACAGCAAACCGGAATAATGTTTGACCATCCGGTATAACATAATTCCAACAATCCATAAACAACATCGTAGTGATTTGTGTTGTTTTATTATAAATGTAATTAAACCTAGGTAGTATGTACTATTGTAATCATAAAATTAGCGGTTGGTAGGAAGTATAACTCTATTTATCAATATATCTTAACAAAACAGTAGGTATAGGTCCATAAAAAATCTAAAATTAAACTTTTTTAAATTAGAGATATTCTATGACTTCCAAAAAGTTAACTAAACAATATGTTTTGATCTGCAAAAAGACAATTGCAAAAATTTCTGTTTTGTTGGTCTATTTTCAACATAACTAGTCAATCAAAAAAATAAACTTATAGAATTGAACATCATAAAAACAAAATAAAAATAAATACAGTCATTTTTAAATAGTTAATTTGTATAACAAGTTTTGAAAATATAATTTTGTCGAACGCGAACGAAAATTGTAGCCCGAGCGAAGGGAGGGTTGCTAAATTAAAAAATACAAAAATAACCATAAATTTTTAGCCATTTACTGTCAAATTTTTACATTTAAATGAAATATCAATGTTGTTGCGAAAACAATGATCATTAAAAAAGCAAAATTGTGTTGCAAAGTGCAACACACTTGCGACAAACAGCTGCTTTCAACATTAAAAACAATGTAGAAACATAAACTTTCAAAAGCAGGCGTAGAAAAACAATATATTGTTGCAACACCAAAAACATCTCACTTTTCTCATCCAAATTCATTCATTATCAGATAAACTCATTTGATCTAAGCTTACATCTGCTCGCTGTTAGCATGCGCCCTCCAGGAAGGGTTTAAGTACCCGGGGCATAATGAGCGGGGATTAAAACCCGGCTAACGCCTGAGCGGGTCGAACATTGCAACTTGCAACTGATTTGCATATCAATGAACAATTAGTGCAACGCCTGAAACAACTGTCTCGCGTGCGTTCGAGCGTGGGGACGTGATTAGACACTGCGCTGCGTTGATGATGGTGGCATGATGCCATGGGGTCCAAGGGGTATGTGGGTTAAGGGTTAGGGTTCATGTGGATGTCACATAGCGCTCACAACTAACATTTGAATTGAACTAAGTTGTCATTTTTGTCGTTGAGATTTAGATAAGAAAATGATACCACTGCGGATGATCGCTTGCATTTTTGCAATATGAGCCAGTATTCTCATTTGTGGATTAAGTTCTGGATAACCCAGCTGTCAAATAAATAACAAATTTTTCATTTCAATTTTGTATGGTACAGAACAGGTCATGTTAAATACCTATGTATAAAAATTGTCCGATATGTTCTCGAAAAGCAAGTGAACATTTTAACCTTAAAAAGAAGTAGGTACCTAAGGAAATAACAAAAACTCGAGTAGTCTTAACTTAAGTTTTTGTTATTTCCTTACTTCATTACGTTCACGAGGCATATCACAATTTCAAACTAAAAAATCTGCTGTGGCCACCACAGTACTTCCCCGACTATAAGTATTAATAATTTGCTTTTGTAATTTTATGCTTTATTCAGCAAAATTGAAGTAAATTTATCTTTTTCCCCAAAATATTTAAGTTGATACCAACTTCAGCATAATTTAAATAACGTGAAAAAACAATTGACCATCGATCGTTGAAATGTTGTTTTTGCTTCTTCGACTAAATTTTTTCCCTCAGAGAGCTTTAATTTGACAGGTAGTATAGGTAGTTAAAAAAATTCATTAACTTTTGACGAAACAATTATTGAAATTCGCATAAATGTCATTTTTTACGGTTTTACTAAACTTATCTCCCCGAGAGTTTTAAATTGACACCAAAATCGGTATAATTTGAATAATTTATAAAAAAAAAAAACATTGTGCTAAAAATCTTAGGGTTAAAGTCTTTTGAGACACACTCATGCTGAATTGAAAAATAAATTTAAAATTACACAAAAACTGACAAACAATTAATAATGTGATATAAATGCATTGTTGCATTACAATGGTAATTTGAGTAGGTAGCCCAAAGTTTCTACTGTTTGCAAGCTTGATTAATATAATTAACGATAAAAACTATTATTTTATAATTATTTTCAATACAAACAATAATAAGGTATATTAAATAATATACCTACTTATACGAAAAAATTATCATTGATAATTTTTTTTTAGTTTTACAAGATTCGATTCCAAATTTTCGACATACATCAAGACCCTCGCCCCAGTTTTCGAATCCCACGACACAAAATCTTCGTGTGAAAATTCCGAAAAAATCTCCTATCTCCACACCGTAAAGAATTCAAAAACCTGCGACGTCGAAATTGCGACGAAAAATTCAGTGTTTACAGCCAACAACAAAATTCCGGGTCTAGTAAACATTGAGTCTAAATCAGAAAGTCTTATTGCAGATTTATTCAGATTTTAGATTTAATTGCCATATTCTTATTATTTTAAGGTATTTCCAATAACGTTCTTGTAATAAAATAAACATTTACTATTATAAATTTAATTTCTTTTTTAAGATTTGGATCTAAATTTAATAAATTCGTTGTTCCTTGGCTCAAAATTTGTAGAGTGGTTTCCCCGCCAAATTTTCGAGTATAATACCGAAGAGTTTTACTCAATGTTTACTAGACCCGGAATTTTCTTGCTGGCAAAGAACACTTGAAATATTTTCTTGTAAAGGCCTAAAACTTTGATAGTGTTTGGCCAATGAACAGTATAAATTTTAACGTCGCAGGTTCCTGAATTCTTTACGGTGTGGAGGTGGGAGATTTTTGCGGGTTTTTCACACGTAGATTTTGTGTCGTGGGATTCGAAAACTGGGCCGAGAGTCTTGATGTATGTTCAAAATTTGGAATCTAATCTTAGAAAAGTAAAGAAATTTTTTATGAATGATTATTTTTTCGTATAAGTATAATATTTAATATAAGTACCTACCTCATTATTGTCATTATTGTTTGTATTGAAAATAATTATAAAAGTAATAGTTTTTATCGTTAATTATATTAATCAAGCTTGCAAACAGTAGTAACTTTGAGCTACTCAAATTACCATAGTAATGCAACAATGCATTTAAATCATATTATTAAATGTTTGTCAGTTTTTGTGTAATTTTAAATTTATTTTTTAGTTCAGCATGAGTGTGTCTCAAAAGACTTCAACCTTAAGATTTTTAACAGAATGATTTAATTTTTAACGGTAAATTATTTTATAATTCATAATATAATATTAATTAAAAATTGTCGTAATTATTTATATTATTTTAATATAAGGTAGGTAGTAGTTATTATAAAGGTTCAGTAGTCTAAAGATTCATCAAAATTTCGAACTGTCAAAAAATCACGATTACAATACTTCCTTCTATTACATAGGCCTGGCCTGAGATGTAAAAAGAAGATTACCTATAAAATTCTTATTTGTAAAATTATTGTATTATTAAATCTATGGTTTGGGACTGGGATTCAAGATAATAGTAATTAAATGTTGGAGCAAAAGGGCTTCAGGAACTACCTTGTAGAACTGTTGGTTAGAAGAGTCTGCTTCTCGAAACGTTTATCATAATATACTACCTACTACATAGGTAGCACAAAAGTAATAAGCCTATCGGATGACGGAGCAGGGGACCAGGCCACGGCGTCTAAAATCACGGTGTATACCCGGAATCACGGAGTCTAAAATCACGGCGTATAATTTCTATTCCCACGACAAGGGTATAGGTACACATGAAGCCATGGCGTAAACACATGAAGCCACGAAGTATACACATTGGGCCACCGGCCACGGCGTATACACATGGGACCACGGCGTATAATAACATGTTCATCAGTATTGTCACTTTTTCCGTGGTTCTAGAGTTTCTACCAAAATCAAATATATGGGGTTTAAGAAGGGTATTAGATTCTTTATTTAGTTCAGTTCAATCAGAGTTTGTATCAAAACCGAATATGTGGGATTCATGAAGGTTATATGAATGAAGTTCTTTATTTAGTATTCATAGTTGTGTTAAGATTAACATAGGTACTTACTGTAATTTGAAATAAAATGATGCTTTACGTTTATATTTATTGTTTATTTGTTGATTCAATAAAAAAAATGCTATCAATTTTTGTAATTATTTACCCCCTCCCTTCACCCCTGTCAGATAGTCCGCGCGCCTCTTCGGGAGCGCGCCCACAGGTTGAGAATCGCAGTACTAAATAAACATAAATGTAATTAGCGCCTTTATGTGCAAAACGATGTTTAATTAAAATTAGTGTTTCTGTCGAGACGAGACGAGACGAGAAATCATCTTGTCTCGTCTCGTCTCGTCTCGAAGAAAAAAAATCAAGTCTCGTCTCGATTTTTTCTCGTCTCGGTCAATTAAATCTCGTCTCGGTCGAGAATCTCGTCGAGATTTCTCGACTTTTTAAAATACCTATATTATATATATTTTTTATATGTAAAAATGTTAATATTTTTGTTACTGACCTATAAATATGTGCTGCAATTGTTTGTTATATAGTGACAATAAATTAAGAAGATGAATTAATTATCTTATATAGAATATTTAAAAAATATGTGCGGTTATGTGAATACTTTTAATTTTGATAAAATAAGGTAATTATTATTCAAAATTATACCTGATATTTTAGTGATCCCATCTGTACACTATATTACGATTTGATAAAATGTCCAGATATAGGTATACGCAAGAACGCAAGCGTGTTAGCCAAACTAAACTACCCCATGAAATTATTCACATGAGAAAAACAATGATATTCACCCAACTTCATAGTTGTACACTCATTATTATTATATAAAGTGTAATCGTTACCAACAGCTAATATTTAGTTTAATTATTAAAAAAAAAATTCTTGATAAAACGTGATTTTAAATAGTTTTTAAAAATGATCGATTTTGTCGAGAAATCTCGAGCCAAATGTCGAGAATCGAGAATCTCGACATACCAGTCTCGTCTCGACCTTCATTTTTAAAAAGCTTTCTCGTCTCGGCCAGACGAGAAATTTCGAGACGAGACGAGACGAGATTCGAGAAATTTCTCGTCTCGACCGAAACACTAATTAAAATAGTATAAAATGAATTTTAATGAGATTAATTTTGAGTTGTCAATTTTTAAATTTATTAAACATTGTATAGAATGGATATTATAATATTTTGCATCATTGTTCAATGAACATAAGGCGCCGACTACACGACCCTTTCGTGCTAGCCCATGCGAGATTGTCAGTTTATATTTTGTTAATTACACAAATATAAATATTTTATAAAGTATTAAAATATATTCGCCTATAGACATCAATTTTACTTACTCAATACAGAGAATATAGTTTTCACCTTTTATTTGCTTTAAATTATTTACCTTTAAACGATGTATAAGTAAGTATACGATATCAACAGTTTTTTTGAATAGAAAAAAATTACTTCGTCCTGTGTTCGTTTTGAAGGATTGTAAATATCTTTTATTGTAAGTACTATAAATACTAGGATCCTGAAACATTTTTCCTCAATTTTCTTTTTGTTTTATAATTTTTATTATTTCATCATTCATTTTCATATAACATTTGCTATTTCTTCTATAATATAATAATCTATTCGTGCAATTAAATACGTAAATTATCGAACGTTTTGTTTATACTTTTCATCTCATCAAAGTAACTAAAACAATAAAATTGATACCTATAGTTACTTACCTATTTCCTGTTTAGTTCTTGTAGTACCAAACTTACTCGATCTATGTTTATTAATGAGAAATTAATTAAGGAAGAATATCATGAATTATTTCAGATTTTTAATTTTATTTCTTTAAAAAATATAAAACTAACTAGGCAGTCAGATACATATACTTAGATACTTTCTTCTCACGTTCATAAATGCAAACACAAAATATAAAACTCTTATTTTCATTGAATATTGAAGTACACTTTGTACGTTTTTTAATTTCTTCCTTAACGGAACTAATCAGAAAACAAAGCAACCCTGCAACTTGGCAACGCTGGTAGCGAGTAGGGGGTGTTTTTTTTTACCCCTGAGATAATTTATGCGATTTTAACAGAGTGCGTGCAACAATATAATGGTTCGTGCTGGGTGCAGTAGTAGAACTATGGTGTTCTAGGGGGTACAGGGACAAGGGGCTGGGAGTAATTAGCGATCAAGTAGGTGGAAATGTAGGGCGCGCATCGCTTTTTAATCCGAGACAAAAGCTACATAAAAACCCTACTACACAATAAGCACATCTGCTTCTTGTTTCACTGGAAGGACAATACCAGCACTGGTTAACTGCTAACCTCCACGGGAGGACATAGGAGATTCGGATTTTTAGTACCTACCTGGAACTTGATAATATGCTCAAAACTTTTATCAAAAATTGGTGTGAATGATTTGGAAATTTATTTAGACGTGATCGGATGTGATATATTTTTATTAAATAGAAAAAATATAATAACATTTGCACAATCATTCATTTTCATTTTATTCACGAGTGAAACAGTATAATTTATCAAGAATTACTATATTGAATAATTAATTTATTATGAAAGGTAAAATTATAATGACAGCTGACACAGGTAGATTACATTTAAGTATATGTATGTAAAGATATTACCCAGGAAACACAAATATATACGTACTACATATATAGATTTAGTTGTTAAATAATTTAAGTATTTATATGACACAAATTTATTATTTTTTATTTTTTATGTTGTTATTTACATTAACAATTCGAATAATATTTTTTTGTTTTTTATTAGGGAAAATCAATGTGGCGGTACAATACAATAACTACTTGATAATAGAAATAAAACATATTTAAAATGTAGGTACCGCTACACATATATATATATATATATATATATATATATATATATATATATATATATATATATATATATATATATAGAGTTGGAAAATGATCACGACTGCTCAGTTAAGGAAGCAAAAATAATTTCACAGGTATGCAGTCAGTAGATGGGTAAATAAAAGAAGTAGGCTCTTTTAAGTTACTGTCAAGTTTTCGGAATTAAATTTATTCCTTCTTCAGGACGCTACAATATGAGAAATAGTATCGTAAGTAAAAATAATTTTTACAACAAAGTATTCAAAATTGAAAACTTACTACTTGTTAAGGTTATACTTGAAACTTAGCAATGATGAATAAAAATCGAAAAGAATAGTTTAACGATACAAAAAACATGTTGGTACAAAATTTTTCCACAATGTTATTAAAATTTAGAAATTTTTTTCCAAATGGTTCAAATTTTAGTCTACTGACTGCATACCTGTGAAATTATTTTTGATTATATATATTTATATATATATATATATATATATATTTATATATATATATATATATATATATATATATATATATATATATATATATATCATGTAGCAGCCATTATATCAAAGTAAATTGCGATGTTACTCATACATATAAAAACTTGTTATTTTTAATCAAAAATGTCCGCCACAACCCTATATAACAATAATATAATAATCATATTCTAGAGTTACGTCATAATTATATAGCGCTGATATAGATATTATGTAGTTTTATAATTGATTTTAATTTGAATTGTTTTCAATTTTTTTTAAAAAAGGAGACCCTCTTACGGCCTAAAGTTGTATGTTTATTAGTAGTCGATTAGTAATTCACTATGTTAGCAATTTAAATCTAGACAATTACAACAATTTCTAAACGTCCTCGTTCCTCGTTCTTTGGTGGGATTCGAACTTGGGATCTCATTGCTGACAGGTACAGCGCCTTAGACCGCGCGACCATCCTGGCTTGTTGATTTATAGTGAATGATAGTGTTATAGTTATAGCAATAATACCAGTATTTTTAATTACGTACGGGATTTACAAAGCTAGTTAAGTATATTGTGTATATTTTGTACTACCTACTGGAATCAAAATATTTTTTCAAAATCGGCATGAAAATCGTCATTTCCAGACTAATTGCGGCATGAAAGTAAGATTTTCATGACTAGGCATGAAAATTTTATTTTCATGCCTAGTCATTTTTACTTTCAACTTTGTTTACTTGTCATGACAACTTTTTCTAAAATTTGTGACAGCTCTGATGATTTGTCACAGCTCTGATGATTTATGCAAACCTAAATTTTTTTATAATTCTAAGCTTAATTGCCGATTTAAAAAAAATAGAATACATCACGCGTCATAAAAATGTCTTTGCTTGACTCGGAGGCTTTGAAGAAATGCTCGGACGCTGCGCATCCTCGCATTCTTCAAACTCCTCCTCGTCTGCAATGAAACATTTTCATGACTTGTAATGTAATATACTATTACCTTAAAATTATATTTGACGTATAAAAAAGTACAACTCTTTAGTTGAAACTTGAAAGACTACATATTTCTTTACAAACCAAAAAAATTATTTGAAAAAAATAAATTATGTTTACTAAACAAATATATTTTCCATTATTGAAAGATTTTATTTATTTGAGATAAAAAAATTACTAATAGGTTATCAGTTATCACACCGACTACCGACTTTGCGCATGAACTTCTCCAGCCGCATAGTTGCTTACAAAAATATAAAAATAAAATTGTATTTAAATAAATAAACTGGCACTGGTAACAAAAAAATGTTGCATGCGTACAGACGACATAAAGTAATCTAAAAATATATAATAGATTAATAAAATTCCATTAATAATATCGTAGAGATATTCCACAGTGAGAAATATTATGTATAGTCTACATAAAAATGCTATATTATATTGAAATTTCTTTGTGATATCTTAACTATATAATTTTTACAAGTGTGTTTGCTGGGTAGGCAATAAAGACTATTATATTTGGTCATGTTTAGACACCCAAAAATTTTTACTGGCCAAAAATAAAAGATTAACTAAAATTATATTGGTCAAAAAGAAACATAGGTGATTTATTAATAAGTGAACTTAATCTTGATACAGGTTATCATTTAAAAATAATTTATTACAATGTTGTATATTGTTAATAATAATATGTTTAAAATATGCTGGCATGCAAGTACCTTTTATTAATTTATAAATCACCACAACGTATCTAAATAATTTATCAAATGAAATCATTAATAAGTTTGTTGAGTACTGTGAAATTTTCAGATTATTTGCGCTCTAAAATATAAAATTAATCCCTATTCAAATATCACCCCATAGATCATATTATGAACATACCCAGTAGCAAAAAAACACACCACATTCACCAAAAAAAATTAGGGGTACAAAATCCCGGATCACCCCAACAATTAAAAAAATCTTTTCATCACCTCTTAAACAAAAAATCTACTAATCTTCTTCGTAAAAAACATTGTATCAACAATAGCCGGAAACAAAAGATTTTTTCATGGCAACCACTGATTCAAACTAAAAAAATAATCGCTTACCACCACACAAAAATTAATTACTACTATTTACCCCACAAAAAAATATTAAGAAAAAAAACACTAACAAAGGGAAGGATTACAGACTAAAAAATTAAAATAAAAAACCCTAATGACACTTACGTACATCTGTCTATCAATCGTATAATATAAACTTGTCCTCCAATGTCATTGTATTAAATTGTTGGGTGTAATTACGACTTTAGTATTCATACTCATGAACGAAGTGAGGTCGTGGTGTGCCATGGAAAAGGGTGAAAGAAGAACAGTTGAATGTAGAACAAGAGTTTAAAGGGGTGCTGATTTTGTTTTGTTCTGCCGTATTGATACTAACGGAAATTGTTTTTGGAGGATCTGAACCAGAAGATATATCAGATTATTTGGGAGATAACTTTGATGATGATGGAGATTTTTTAATTGTTTTAGATGATTACTTATTGTTCTTTTTGTTGCAGATGTTTCCAGCAGACCATTTCGATATAATATTTTATGGTATGTATTATTATATGAAAACAGTATTATTTACAAAGTGAAACAAGAAACTCAAATCAAACATGCTCTCTCAAATAATTAAATATCAAAATATCAGAAATTAGGTACCATAAAGCTAAATTCAGAGCTACCCAATTATAAGTATAAGTGGCTAATTTAACCAATAAGCGCTCAACCTTTGCACTTATAATTGAAATTTGAATTTTGTGGAAGCCCTGATTGGTTAATTTAGCACTTATACTTATAAGTGGGTAGGTCTGAATCTAGCTTAAGAGAAGCGTCTCCTGTATTATTTTTAAATATTCATTTAACTTTAAATAATAAGAGACTGAAAACAATTATTTAAATAATGAGTTTGAATTAAATCTGGTTAATTTATTCTTACTTTCATGATTGAAAAATGCTAATGAATTTGTTCTCTAAGTTAAAATCTTTTCATTTTCACAAATTTTTAAAATTAATTCATATCTACGACTTGAAGTTGAAAGTTGAAGTGAACTTTGAACCACCCAATAATTCCTATCTTTTATTTGTATTTTCTTATACAGCAACTTAAATCAAAAATACTAACTAGGGATAGTAGAACATCATTAATTTTAATATTGCTATTTAATGTTATGACGGCATATGCCTCATTTAAATTGTTTTATCAATGGTGATTCTAGAAAAATGCAATATTTCAAAATATGGCATAGTGTTTCAGTGTTATATGTGGTGATCAGTTTGTGCATCTAAATTGTAAGTAGTATTTAACATCTGACATATAAGAATTTACTTAATTAATGCCCCGGAACCAAACAAAACTGCTCATGCTACAAAGCAACTTTGAACGTTTGCAGATATTTTCTGAATTTTTTTTTTCTTTGTTTATAGTCTAATTTTTTTGAATTTTTTACGTCAGACGTTAGATAAAATGTTGATATATTTTATAGTAATTTATAATTCTTATGTACAATATAATAAAATATATAAATGAATTTGAATTAAAATGGTTAATAGTTTAGATGAGCATTATACAAATAGCAATTTCTTATTCGTAGCTTAACAAAAAGCTTGTACCTAATAATTGTTCTAAAATTATATGAATATTAATATTTGTAAGTGTGATATTTTGCAAAGCACTTAGCACATACACAATAAAAAACTTGGTTGCAAAATAAAAATACGAAATTTCCATCAATACCATGTTTCTTTATCAGATCGGCGTCTTCAAATAAAATAAATTTGCTCTTCCATCCAGCCATTAAAGTAACCAATTACAAAGCATTCCAGTGTTGCGCAGAACTTATATGGTCCGCTGGAACTTAAGCTACCATACCAGTAACGCACTTAATGAAATTTATGTTCTAGATTTGAGCGAAAAACAACGAGTTTCGAATAGGCTAATTTATTTATCACCAGTTGTGAACAATACCTAATATCAGTTAACACCGCAAGGCGTAAGGGCATTCCTTGCAACTTGCTTCTTGCGTCCTCCTCCTGACTCCCGGACCATTAAGTGTTCGAATCACGCCGAAGATAACGCGGATATTCATGTGCTCACAGATAAAAATAGCGGGAGTTATGAACGCATTCTGGATTATAATCTTTGAGTTATGGACGTCGACGTCAATGATGTCTATATTGTGCCGTGGATTTCGACACTCATTTTTATTTAGTTTAGTTTAGTTTGGAATATCCTAATATTATACTTAACTAAACATTTTACTTGATTAATCTTCAAAGTACGCATAGTTAAGAATTACTACGCTTTTGAATAATTCAAATTATTTTGTAATTTAATTTCTTTTATTACCTATTGTTTTGATTTTGATCATTCCAAAAAAATGAACTGATACAATTAGATCTAAATTCATTTGTCTCTGTTCTTTTACAGTTAATATACGAACCCTGTCTCATTGAAGGTGGTAACGCCCAGTCGTAAATAGTCGTGTTTTGTTGTATACAAAGTTAAAATCAAAATCAAAATTCAAGAAAGTATAATGTACTGTATCTTATATTTATTGAAAACTGCAATACATTTTACACAATCTTAAATCAAATCTACAGTCGTAATCTCGTAACAGTATGGAACCGAATAAAAAACAAAAAATTTAAAAATCGTCCCATACAAGGACAATCAAAGTATTGTGATACAGACTGTAGAAAATTTGGGATTTCTTTTTTCCAGAAAAGTATGTTTGGGACTTGTAGATACTATGTCACAATGAATTGAAACAGTTTTAATAACTAAGGGGTGGAGTTATAGGGTCGGTTATAGCAATTATAGAGAAAACAATAAAAATATTTGCCAACTGTATACTTTATTATCTAAGTTGTATTTAACTTTAAATATAACTTATGGAATAAACTAAACAGCTGGCAATTTTTTTATTATTTGCTCTTTTTACTATAAACGACTTTATCCCTGTGTAACTCCACCTAATTTGCAACTGTTTAAATTCATTGTGACATACCTAGTATCTACGTCTAAGTCCTAAACATACTTCTCCCAAATATTTTACAGTCTGTGTCACAATTCTTTGATTGTCTTTGCATAGGACAATTTTTCAATATTTTTTTTTATTCGATTCCATAAAGTTTCGACTCTATTGTATTGTGTATTCAATAAATATAAGATAAGTACAGTACATTATACTTACTTGTATTTTGATTTTGATTTTTTATACAACAAAGAACTACTTTTTTAATTCTGGGTCAACTTCAATGAGACAGGGCTCGTAAACAGACACAAGATAAGTGTGATTTTGAAATTTGTTATATTACAGTACCTACCTAGGTAAAGTATATTTTGAAATCTATTATCTAGAAGTAAAATAAGGAGTACTTATCCAGTAGGCATTTTAAATGAATTTAAACGAATCTAAATAACATGAGTAGGAATTCTTTCAAAAGAAGAACTTATAGCAAAGTACTCTACATTAAATATATTATGATTAAAGATTTGTTTGTTATCAATGCTACAATGCTAAATGTTTCAAACAAATGTATGATAGCGAATAAAATTCTGCGATAGATATTACAAAATGCAACTGCAAAGTGACTTATTGTATTGATCTATTGATCATAATTTTTAACAAGATATTTATTTAAAACATTGAAATATTTCAATATGATAATTTTTTTTCCTATATTAATCGCAATCGCTAACAACTAACAGTTTAGTCTATAAGGAACAATAAGGTTAAATATGAATTAGTACACGAGTTTAAAAACAAATCATTCAAAACTTGCTAATTGATACCTTTATTGATTTGCATTTATTATATAGGTTAATAGAAGCCAAAATGACAAGACGTAGAGTTAACTAGGTTTATTATTTACAAGTCGAATTTGAATATTATGTGGCTTGGTGTTGTAAGACCCTACCCAGTGTTTACATTTACGTTTACTACCGGTTTGTGATTGAGTCATGGATCAAGAACGCCATGACCGACCGGATCGGACACAGAATTTCGTAAAGACCGTTCGTTCGTGTATCGTTGAAACACATCCTGGTGGTCCACGGACTTCAGCGTTGGCGTTTTTATTTACTAATTAATTCTGAGACTTGTGACACCTTTTATGCTTCCCCTCCGCCCACTTTCATTCGAAATTATTGCCATTACTGCTGGCTTTATAATCTTGTACCATTGTTACAGTGACGACAAAACTTTACGCAGAGAAATCAAAACAAGAAATACATATATTGGATGTGCTCGTAAAATAGATTGTAGGATTTCAAAGATAAAAAAATAATTACAGTTCAAATTTTTGTGGAATAGTATTTTCACTTATCGGCATTACTTCCTGTCGGTAATTATAAGCTCATCTTGTATTCATACGTAACTAAATGCATAGGTACCTACTGGAAAACGGTACCGACAAAAACAAAAAACTTGTGCGAAATTGTGGAATTCCACATCCTTTCGGGAAATTCTTTAAATTGTTAAATTTTTAAACTTTTTGAAATAATTGATGGCATATAACAATATCAATATTTCATTGACATGTAAAATTCTAAATCGGCCAGTGGAATCGGTAGGTACTTAACTAATTTTTTCTGGAGGAAAGAAAAACGAGACACTTGAAATTTTACCAATTTTAAAACCGTCTTAATTAAGCGTATTTTCCACTAATTTGGACGAATCTATTCGAGGGCGACACAGTTTCTTTTTTAAGTATATGTATTCGATCTTGGTCGTAACTCCTTTTGGTCTGCCACTCAAGCCTCCCTTCCCTCTATGAAAAAAAAAATGTTTTTAATGGAAGAAAACATCCAATTTTTACGGTCTATATTGTGCTGGAAAAAAATTGTCGTTAACCATCAGAACAATACAGTTCAATCAATTTCCTGTCAAGGACGCTAAGAACGAAGTGCCTATGATGTCGCGAAAGGGAATGTACGCGAAATTGGGAATATCCCATTTTGCACCCTTCAATATTCCCCACCCCTCCCCAACAAAAAACATGTTTTAAGGCCAAAAAAAGTCCAACTTTGACGATCTCTACAGGGTTGGAAAAAAATCGTGGACCTAATTCACCACCATGACAGTAAAGTTCATCCATTTTTTTTTGTAAAGAACGCTAAAAACCAACTATCTGCGATAATTTGGCGCAAAGTTATTCAAGGTTTAAGATGGCCATGTATTTTGGCTTTTCACCAACGACAATTAAGCGTTACCCAATGTGCACTTCAACTTCCATAATTTTGAGTCAGGCACTTCGTTCTTTGCGTCCTTGACAGTAAATTGATTGAACTTTATTGTTCTGATGGTTAATCGAGTCGACAATTTTTTTCCGGCACCGTACAGATCGTCAAAGTTGGAAGTTTTTTTTACATTAAAAACATTTTTTCCATAGTTTGAGGGAGATTCGTCCAAATTTTGACAATTTCAAGTGTCTGTTTTTTTTCCTCCAGTGTATATAAAGATTTTGTTGATTATTTTAATTTAAACCTTCTGGCACAACAAAACATATTAAAGTTTATAATCTGCAATACGATCTGTAGGTACCTAATGAATTTCGTATACAAATTTTGGATATGTACTGTTTTCGTTATTATAATTTTTTTTGTTTATTTGGACAGTAATGCAAAAATATGAATGCTGAATTTTGAAGTAAAATATTCTGAAGAAAAATATTTTGATTGATGATTTAAACATTTTGGTGTTCTCTGGTTCAGCAATCACTCGACCCCACCTATCAAGAACCACAGCGTCACTAAGATCTATTTACGTTCTATTTAGAATCGTAAAACTCTAATTCACCGATAGTTTTTATGAATTTTAATTTTAGTATCTTAGAGTGGGATTATATTTTATACCCTCATCATTCGGATTCTGTGTGGCTACACATTTATACAGAGGGTGGAGGGGGGTCTACGTGTACACTAAACCTCGCTAAACTATCACATGTTGCTTGTGATGCGCGAAGTAAAAATAATTATCAAGGATGCTGAAAAAACATAGGAATAAATTAAAAGTTTATGGGATTACAAGTTGCGCTATGAATATGTGATGAATGCGTTTAGGGTTTTTATTTTTGTAGAGCGGAATGTGTGTGCGTGTGTATTCATGAGACTAATCGAAATGTTTAAACAGTTTAAATAGTTGCACTAAAGTTAATGATTCCAGTCTAGTTACTAGTTAGTATTTGTGGATATGTATATTTTGTTTTATAACTGTCAGGAGAAATAATTTGTAATCTTGTTATATTTTATTGGAAATATAGTAGTAAATATCAATTTTATAATGATTATATCGAGAGTAAATATAAACACATAAAATTAGTATATTTTATAAAAATAATGTATTTACATATTTATCATGAGTTTGCGAAAGGTTCTTCCAACCTAATGGATAGAATGTGTTACTACCACACTGCCCCAAAAAATAATAGGTAAATATCAATCTAATTATAGGTACTTACTTGAAAAAATAATAAACCAAAGTTTTCATTAGGTATATTATTCATCTCAAACATCTCATTGTATTCATCTATATTTATTGTATCGTGCCGGATAGCTCACATACTCGAAATTAGGCAAAAGTGTATTGGCCTAAGGACGTAAGGACTAATTTTTAAATTGGTCCTTGTCCGCCTAGACCAAACTAGTATTATATCGGGGTAATGTGATGCTTGTATTTTAAGGCGGCAATATACTACCTTCACACAGATGTTCATATTTTACTAATAAATAACTTACTGATTGTACAATTTAAAAAAAAATCATCATTCTATAATTTTATGCATAAAATCGGGCTATTTAAATTTTATTTTAAATTTATTTTATTTATTTAAAATCAGGGATGTTTTTGGAAAAACACTGACAATACGATGTTAAAATAGTACTTTTTTTTGAGAAGAAAAGAGTGAAATAGGGAAGACCAGGGTTGGTTGTTACAATCTAACAAGCTTCTTTTTAAATCCTAACAATTTTATTTTAATCATTCTACCCAATAAAATGTTAGGATATAAATTTTCTAAAAAATGTCACTACCAACCTCGGTCTCCCCTACAGTGGCGGATTTGTATGGATGCTAAAGTGTATTTTAGTGAAATTATTTATTAAAGCCGGGGCTAAATCGCATAGCTTTTTATTATTTAAAAATGTAGCTTTAATTTAAAGGCTTTTGAGCTTAAACTACAAACAAATTTTGGCTGTGGGTTCTGAATTTAATATGACTGACTTATAATGTTGGTCAAAGAATAATAAATGTTATATTTGTTTTGTCTTACCAATTGCTATTTTTTTCTCTCAAGAAGCCCCTGAAATGAATTTGCATCAGGCCCCGAAAAGTCACGATCCGCCACTGCTCAGTTACGATTTTTGATAGTATTTAGACTTCCCATTTTTCAAGAATCGGAAATGGCGATATACAGCTAGTATACTGTTACCAAAATTTTGTTTAAAGTAATTGAAATGGACGAGTAATTAATTTAATAAGTAACTACACTATACAACTGCACGCTAGGTATATACCGGCCTCTTAATGATTTGTGAGTATTAGCACAACTGCAAAGACACAAAGCAGTCGTCTCATATCGTTCTGGTTATTTTGCATGTGTAAGTATTTAAATCCTCATGTAAGTCAAGTAGGCGTCGCCAATCCTGCATCTAGTACAAAGTACGAACAATTGTCTTCCATTTCTCGTCCGTCGTCAGTCTTCAAGACGTTCTGTCCGCCTCGCTTGCTTCGCTCTACGCCACGGTTGTCTCTCGCTTCACGTGCAAATGAACGAGAGTGATTAACAGATCCGGCACTAAGATGGTCTTTACTGCGACACGAGTTTACTTTGTAAGAAGAAGAAACAATTTGAAAGAGAATGGAACTTGACAAAATTGTTTCTGTGGTGTACACATTTTAGTATAGATGAAGGAAATACAATCATAATATTTTTACTGTTTATCAATTACCTACTTATATAATAATAGTATGGTTAGAATAAATTTCATACAACTTTTAAACCTACTACTTTCAGTAACTACATTTCTGTTTGGTTGATCTTTTAAGGTTTCCATGAGGTTTATAAAATCAAATAGAAAACTTAATAGCTTGAAATTGAAATAGGTACCTACTTTATTGAAGTATAATAATAAGAAGTAGAACCCTACCCAAAGTATAATAACAAACTTTGTATACTACTTTACTTGAAAAGAAGTAAAGCCGACTTCGTTAAAGATAAAATTCAAAGTAATGGATTAAGCGGTAGAAAAAGGGCGTTAGTGAATTAAAAATTACTAATTCAAGTTGTTAATAATTTTGTTGCTTCTTTAAGGAATACTAAAACGTTGACAATTTTTTGGAACTTGCAAAATAATGAAAATTCAAAAAATGTCATTTACTTATGTTATATTATTGTAAATATTCAGTTAACTTTTGTTAACATTACAAAAATTTAACTAAATTGTCAACGATTTTCTTTTATTAAATAAATTATTTCGTGTGGGACTTATTTTTTAATTTGTTAAACTGACTATTTCCCACATATTAAGTAAAATAATCAATTGCTTCAATTTTTTAAATTCTGGCAAATGAAGTACATAATATAATGGCAAAATATTTAAAAATGCCCTAGAGATTGTTCAAATGACAATTATTTTCCTGTTACATTCCTATATGACTACAATAATTTGTTTGATTTTATATTGTTTTCAATAAATATTAATTGAAATAAAATGAATTACGATAAAATATCAAAAATATCAACTATAACGCTAAAAAATACAGTTACTTCAAAAACCTTACTTTGGAACAAATTAATAATGAACTTGTGAAATGAAGGAAACTAACATTTTGACACTCAGAAATTAGTAAAAAAATTAAATGTCAAAATAAACAATAACCGTTTCGCCACAAAAAATTAGTCTTGATTTAAAAACACGAAAAACCACGAATAATTATTCTAATCGGTCTGCAGCAGTCTCAAATTTTGCTTAGGTATTCCGGCCTTAGAAAACATTTAATAATAAAAAAATTAGGACACTCCAGTGTAAGTTCGATTAGTTCATATTTTGTGTCTGTTTATTTGGGAAATAGTCTAATAAAATATATCTTGGTCTCATTATTTTGCAGATAAAATTATTTCTTAAGATTGTTGCTTATTGGTAACGTTCCTCGACATATTGAATGATAAAACCCCTCGCCTTTAGCTCGGGATTTTGATCATGTCATTTGTCTCGAAATATTACCAAGCAAGAATCTTTTGAAATACATTTTTCCAGCAGAATAATGGTCCCTTCATACATAACTATTGAAAATCGCATGACACAGATAACAACCAATGGAAGAATGGATTACAATAATAGTAATCATGGTTATATAAAAATTTGGCGCAAACTAGTAGTTTGAGTAACTTAACTGAAATTAATAAGTGGAAACTTCGTCATATTAGTTTGACATTAAATTAAAAATTGGTTAAATTTTCTTTTTCAGTGTAAATAAGCAATTAATTATGTAAATAATACATATTTATTAATTTAGTAAATATTTCAAGTTTCTATTGTAAAACGAATTCAAAAATAGAGAGTCGGTATCAATCCAACATCGTAATTAGCTCTCGTGTACCACTTGAGCTAATTAAGACGTTGTTGGCAAGCACTCAAAAAATTTCCGAAAATAATTAATGCACATGTGATATTATAAGTGATATTTCATATTATTTGGACCGTAAGAAAACTTGTTAAACACATGGGAAACAGATAATAATGTAGCAATATAGGTAGTAGGTAAGTTAAGATTACTTAGGTACTGATAACTGGACATAAAACTGAATAAATAGTTAAGTGAATTGATTTTTTGGATTGATAAATGTAATGTAATACCTACAGCTTCAATCTGTATAATTGTACAGTAAATTATACATTAAATTCAAATTAGTAATACATTTATTTATTTATATTGTTATAAAATGCAAGAGCATCTTCTTCAATTACAAGCCTGTCCTTATCTGATGCGACTAGTACTTGTACTCGATAAACATCCATGTTCCATGTTCATGTCTTCTGGTCTGTCTCTGTATTACAAGTCATTTAATTTCAACATCCAAGCGTGGATGCTAATGCCGCGATATTTCGGTCAGTAATGAAGACTCATTAAATAAATCACCGAACAGATCGGTATTAAAACCCGTGTCCACTTGTCTTCCACTAGTGCAGCATATGTTAATTGCTCCGGAATGCAGAGAAGTATTTTAATCAGCGCTATCGCACGGTCCGATTCTTCATCAGTGCTGAAGATGGTCCATCATCTGAAGAAGCTAGAGGAACCGAAACACCGACGCGATGCATCTGCTGTTAGAATTAACGTGGAGGATATAAAACTACAGTTTGGAAATTAATTAAACGTATTTAGAGTAAATTACTAGAAGAGTGAAGATCGGACATGGAGATTTAAGGTTATCGTTTGGGATAAATCACGGGAGCGATAAACATTTGTATGGGATTATTTTGATGAGAAGAATGTTAGAAGATGTGTCCAACAAATAATTAGAAGTTAAACCTGGGAATGTTTTTTTAATATTAAATTAATACTACAATAATTTAATACAGTGTTTCTCAACCTTTTGTATTGGCGCCTCCTTGTAAATTTGTATTACGCAACCCCATTAATAATGCGAACCTACAGGCGAAATTTTACTAAAACAAGGGAATGGGAGCGATTTGAATATTGCTAAATATTGCTTTAAGCGGCTCGTTTACGTTTTTACCGAATTCCTAGCATACTCTCGATTTTACTTTTTTTTCATTCAACTCTTTACCTCATTACTAGGGCAGCCTGAAACCAGCACGAAACTCGTACTTTGCCGCATCCTAGCTATGAAATGTCATTTTGAAGTTGAAAAATACTGTAAAATTGTTTTCGTTGCGAGTAAACTGCGTCAGATCATTATTGACTTCAGGATAATGTTTTTATAAACATTTAATAGAGAAAGAATGGATCTACAGACGTGCCTTATTAAAATTTTAAAAATTAATAGATCCATATTTTCTCTATTAAATCCTTGTTGAAATTAATTTTACTATTCTTGTACTGGTCACAAAACACTCGATATATCGAGTGTTTTGTGACCTGGATTTTAGGTAGTAGACGGACCTCTTAAGTATTTTTTCTATGCCTCCTTTTCAGATTGTTGGCGCCCCGCTAGGGGGCGTACCCCACAAATTGAGAATCGCTGATTTAATAGTTTCACAAATTACCTCTTACAAAATTTATTTAGCAACTTTTCTATATCTTTTACCAATAAAGGAAAATTATTTTTACGCCTTCCCTGTTTACGCACATGGCTGACTTTTCCAGAAGACTGAAATATCAAGCCTTAATCTTAAACAAGGTTTTGATTTTTAAAATGAGACTCTCACAGTTGTTTCAAAATAAGTTCATATTGTAAGATTATCGATAGGATTGTAGCATGAAAGAAACAATGTTTGCATACTTGTGCAAATAAAAACCGCGACTATTACCATTCTTCTCAAGTTAATAGTCTTCCTAGCGTCTTCAAAGCCACGCGCATACAAATCTAGAACTGTCAATCACCATGTTAATGGCGTATTTTACATAGATCGTGCTAACAACGTTTACGTTACGCTACTCTCGCTAGTTTAGTGAAATCCCGACTCGTTAGTTCTCGAGCAAGACCTCGGTGAAAACGGCTGATTACAGCGAATATGGGACCAAGGAGAGGACCTCAGACTCCACGCCGCACGATCATTACACATTTTTATGTCTTCCGCGTTTTGAGAGATGTTTCATGCCTTCGAGGTAACAAAATAAGATGGAGAAGTTAGGAAGTAGAAATTAGTAAGCGGTGAAGAAGATCACAAGAGATGCAGATTTTAGATGGGATGATAGCGAAGATGTTATCGCGTATTTTGAATTAAATGGTTTAAATTTGAAGAACGTGTAGGAAATGTTTGATATATTTACATATTATATGCATTTAGATTTTTTCGAATCATACCGTGGTGGCCGTGATCGACAACTTTGTCACGACTGTTGAGTATCTAATACATTTTTATACAAGTGGTACGTTGACAAAAAAGATCATTAGGTATGCAAATAATTGATCTATGCAGAATTCTATGCGCTCTAAATCCTAAAACTTATCTAATTTTGAAGCAATTATTCCGTATCATTAAAAGACCTCCCGTTAGGTTATAGGTTATTTATGGTCAGTAGCACCGCTTCCACTTAAATTTTAAGTTTTCCTTAAATGAACAATATTGAATCAAAATCAATTTGTCAAACGTAGAAATAACATTGCTCTCATGAGTTCGATTCGATATTTTTCATTTAAGTGACACTTAAAAATTTAAGTGGAAGCGGTGCAAATTGTCATTATTGGTATACCTTGTGAAAAGCCATGAAGACTCACACTATTTTTGTTTTTGTTATTTTTACCTATTCGATAATTTATTGTGAATTTTGATTTGGTGAGGTGTAAGAAAGGTTTTTAGAGAATAGAAAAATTACTAAATAGAAGATTCTGTAAAATATGTAGTGTTTATTTTTTGCAATAAAATGTTACTTACCCTGCATTGACTGTCAATCGTCGAGTCGTTCCGAAAAAGAAACAATGGCGCTTGAAATAGATTGGGGCGGACCGAAACATTGTTCCGGTTCGTGAAGTTTTTATCAAAATTGACCAATTTGGGGGTTCTGTCTCGTAAAATGAAGAATGATGCCATTTCTGGTTACAATTTTTTAAGATAAAGTTTTACGTGGTTTACAAATTATTTGTTTAACTACTGTATAAGTAAAACTTTTTATTTAGATAATTCCATTCCTGTATAATGTAAGTCATAAACAAAAAATAATTTAATCGCTTTAACAGCGGATAAAAAGGAAGAAAACTTTTTGCAAGTGAAAACCTTATTTACCTATTTCTTAGTAACCAAACCATAAACAAAACACTAAAATGTTATTTGCTTCATATTTCTAATATTTTTCAGTGAAATGATTCGATTTTGTAAATATTTGTGAAGAAAAACCAAAGGAGTCGTTAAATTATTTCGTTGAATTACACTCGAGCATTTTATTTCCTCCGAATAAATTTCTGTTTCACATCTAATCTTGTCACCCGACGAAAAATTGTTTTAAAATAAAATCACTCCACCTACGGTGTCGTGATTTTGTTAAACAATTTTTCTTTTCAAATTGCTAGGCAGCAAGGTTTGAACACAAACAGAAATTTATCCCGTGAAATAAAAAGCTCTTGTGTAATTACAGTTGATAATTAAGATTTAACCCAACATTTTCAAGAAATTTTCATAAAAATTACCATTTCGAGCTGTGACAAACAATAACCTGATTTAGAGCTTAGGGTCCATTAATTCCATACGATATAATTAATATTAATTTATTTTCCACACTTTTCTTTAGCAATTACAGCAAATCGCCAAAACGATAACATCTTTTTCCCCACATTAAACTTATTACAATTCATAAACAATACTCGTATGTATATGTCATATGTAATACACAGTGTCAGTATTCCACTAACGGTGTCAATGACTATGTCCATTCTACGTGGGAGTGTCACTACCACATGCAAGCACATATCGCACTAGCGCCACACATGATGGATTGCAGTGTTCTGCGATATCAACTTGCATCGTTCATGTGTGAGTGCGAGAGTGTGGGTATGTGCCACTCATGAACTGATTCTGTCTATAGAGCAATTGTTGTATTTGTGTTTGTGTTTGTAATGTGGTGTTGTGTTGAAACTGATCGCTGTATTGTATGTTGGCCGATGATGTGCGAATGTGGGAATTCGAGCGATTGTGTTGGAAACAATTTACAAAGTGTCTCAATCGACAATTATTGACAGTTTTATATTATCACCATATTTTTGTGGAGCACTTTTGTTGTAAATGAGTATATACATTATACAAATCAGTATAAACATGGTTAAATTTAACTCCTAAAAGTATGTACGCTAATTCACAACTTCGTGCAAATACTTTAATCATAAACACATTTCTTAGCGCTGTCTAAAATGTGTGTCTGTTTATACCTCAATAGATGAAAAATGCCACTGGTGTCACGTCAGACACCGGTATTTGCTATTTATAAAACGCCATATCATAACTTAAAAACTAAGGGTAGTACACCAATTTCTATCATAATTGTATTCATATACCTAATTATTAAGGAGGTACACTCGACATTTGAAATAATGATATAGAGTTTAATGAAACTTTGCAAAATTAATCAAAACATTGTAAGAATGTTGCCTGAATTTTTCACGACGTAGATTATCAAAAAATTAGTATTAAAAAATCTGACGTGGACACCACATGACTTCCTTGTACGCCTTGTGTGTTCATACTTTTCTTAATAACTAAAATGTAAAATAATATTAAAAATTCTTTTAACTTATTATACTAGTATACTCACAAATATATTTTAGTCATTTTATTTAAACTGCAGAAGAAGATATAAAGCATATTTTACTATTGTCACTGTCATGTCATAATCATTTAAATTTTACGTAGTAACAAATGTTAATCGATCATGGACTACAAGATACAGAAATACTATAAATTATAAATATATACTTTAATTATTTTTAAATGATAGCAGATACAAAAATATTTATAAAATACCGATTGTAGGTAATAATCACATAATCTTTCATTTAAAATAAAAAAAATTGTCTAAAATTAAATATTTATCGAAATATTTTTTAAAAGTACTACTTCCGGTTTGTAGACTGAAACCAAAAATAGGAGGTGCACAACTAGATGCTATAACAGTCCTAAATACAAAATTTCAACTTTCTACGTCTGACCGTATTTGAGTTATGCGACACACATACGTCCGTACGTACGTACGTACAGACGTCACGTCGAAACTAGTCATAATGGATTCAGAAAAGGTCAAAACGGATATTTCCGTCAAAATCTGAGAATCGAAATTTTTCGCGATTACAATACTTCCTTACTTCGTACAAGGAAGTAAAAACTACATTTTGCATGGCCTCTTATGGGACTACTTTAAAATCAACGTAAAAAGCAATTAACGAAATGACGAAAAATTCCAATTGCTTTTTAAAAACTTACTTATTATCTCAAAGACCGGGTAAAAGTAATATAAGCATCATTTACCGCGTAATTAACAAGAATTGTTAATTGAAAGACAGACATTTATGCCTACTGGAGAAAATTGGCAAGAAATTAATATACAGGGTGAGTCAGCTAACTATTCCCTATTTGGATTTTTTATAACTTAGGCAATTTTTATCAGAAAGTGACGAAATTTTTGCAAAACTTGAACTATCTAAAGGAATTTTTACTGCCGAAATTTCAAATCGATCAGACAAAAACTTCACGAGTGGTTCACTTCAATGTGAAAATTTGACCAATTAATCCAAAATCTCCAATTGCAGCCCAAACAGTCGTTCTAGGAGAGTGCAAGGATTGTTCAGCAATCCAGTGGGGATTTTCATCTGACCAATACCTATGATTGTGTCTATTAAGATGAAAATGTGCCTCATCAGAAAACATGATGTTATTCAGATGACCAGGGTTTTCATTCATTCATTCAATTTCGTCTTCTGCAAATTCCAATCGGTTTGCTTTATCCTTTTCAGAAATTGCCTGCAGAATTTGAATCTTATAAGGATGCCACTTAAGGTCCTTTAAAATCCTACAAATAGTCGTTTGACTAATCATTAATTAATTAATCATTATTTCAGTCACCAATTAGGAAGCAATAGAGCAATAATGATAAAACTTTGCGAACAAAAACTCAAGTGGCTACTGTATTTACAGCAAAAATTTGGCGTACTTTACACAAAAACTTGAGAGTCTACAAACAAATGAAATAGAGAACACTTAGCTGACTCACCCTGTCCATCATATACACTGCAACTTTGAACAGCGCGAAATTTGTATTTGTATGAAATTTCAAGTGAAAAATTATTTTCACTTTCCATTTTTACTATCTGTCAGATTTTGACATAAGAATGTGAAAAATGATATGTACAGCACAGCGTTGCCGTAGTTTACACTGGTATTTGGTCGAATTAAATCTTACAAACTAAACAAGACATTAAAAATTAATAATATTCTTAACTAATAGATTTAAATTTCATTTTATTTAAAAAAATTACCATTAAAAATGTTTATTATTGTTTTTTATATGTTGGAATCCTGATATGAAATACATTGCCAGCATAGGAGATTCCCCTAACCACACCGCTCGAGTGTACCTCCTAAAAAGTAATATTCAGAAATATTAAAATAATAAAATTGATTTTTTGTGATCTTATTGAGTTTTCGGCCGTGCCAGAAACGTGCAATAAATTTAAATTAACAGTTCAGTACTAAGTATTATAATTTCATACTAATATAAAAGAAAAGACAATTAATTTGATACAGGTTATGTGTTATCGTATCACAGAGAAATGTGTAATATTCTAGTGTAATGTCTAGGCATTATTCAATTTAATAAGTTATAACATTTACCTGCGACTGGTAATGACAATGATTAATAACCAGGGACGAACTGGCTATATCATTTCGACCCGGACGATTTGGTTTTTATTTGGAGAAAAAAATGCGCTGTAGGTTAATATTTTCTTTGGTTCAAGGTCAAATGCGTTTAAAGTTACATTTTTCAAAAATAAATAGTTTAACATTATGAGAAGATGGGGCAGGTATACTTATTTAAAAATAAAGTACACATCTCCTCAAACAAATATAAGACTTGCTAGACAAATGCTTTTTATGTGGTCAGTCGTACAGTGGGCCGCAAAAATATCGTTTGTTTATCAAGTCTTACTTTCGCTTGGGCAGATGTTCCCACAACTAGCGATAGTGACATCTACGGTAGTTGTAGAAACTACGATGCAAGGTAGTGTCAATATTTCCATAAAATTAACTATCTGAATAAGTTTATCTGTGACCAAATCAAAACACATACTTTGAAAATTGTGTAAAATGTAATATAGGTACCATAATGTATACATTGTATTATTATCAGAAAAGGCAGACCGAATGGTATAATTTATTTTCTTGGAACGATTGTAACTTCTCAATATAATTTTAAAAAATTAATATTATGCGCTTATATTGACCGGTCTTTTACCGGCCTTACGAGCATTGGCCCATAGGCCAGTCCGTCCCTGGTAATAAGCCTCATAAACGTTAATTGTGTAATACAATAATTTTAAGTTTTGGCCCGAAATGGGCTAGAATTCCACCGGTTTCATTGGCTGATTTTACTTGCGATGAGCGCCGATAAACTCTGCTTACAAGGCCTATAGAGGGATGGGTTACGAACCAATTAACACAGTTGAATTTTCGTATGTTATCCAACTTGATTTAATCACAAGCCCTTTTGCTCCAAAACTTGAGTATTGACCTATGAGCCACAGATCTCGTAGTAGAGTACGGAGTACGGCCACTAAAAAATAGTGTATTTTTATGTTTTACTAGTCAGTACATAATTAAAATGGTTCGAAATTGTACTCGTAAATAAGCATGACAAATAAAATAATCTAGAAATTATTATGCCATTATGCGTAGTAGATATGTTATAGTTTGATAATTTGTACTTCACTAAATTAACTTTAATGTTCAGTGACATTTACATGAAAAAATTAATTCAGCTAACAGGAAACATCTATTTGAAATGACTTAACCACTGCGGTTTCAACACCAGAAAATAGCCCAAATTTCCCGAGCAACGTGACAACAAAAACTTGAATAAAATAACCATAAAGTTTTTTTCCTGACAGCTTGTCTAGTCAAAATAATTTTCGGTAGCAATGTCAATGACGCGGTCTCAACTCTCAACCATGAATGAAACTCTGGAGAGAAGTCATCACACATGGGCGTTCGTCTGCGCGGGGGACAGACGGGCAAAGAGGCACCCAACCGTTTATAATTTAACGTCGAGAAGAAGCCTCTGCCTCTACCAGTAGTCACATTTCATACTTTATGATTATTATTTTCGTTTTAGTAATTTATTAACAAAAATATGAGCCAGCCGGACAGTTAGTGCCGTAAACATAGTTTTAATGACTACCAGTTTATTTGTAATTTATTCGAATTTTATTTTAATGTGTGAAATTTTATTACAATGTTTTATAATCATGGTTTTAATCAGTTTTTTTAATGGCAGAGACCACACCACAAATTACCGAACGAAGTGGAAGTATTTCTGAAAATTACTTTTCGTACAAGTGTAGTTGATGCTGTGGTGCGGCGAGCATTAATAATATTTTTATGTGTTGTTCAGCTCGTGTCCCAGCAGCACTCTTGGATCCTGAGATGCCGAGTTTCGAGTCGTTTGATTCTTTTATGTGCTGCAGCCTGCACCGGAAAGACCATCACGATTTTTTATGGGTCACTCTTCATTTTATTGGACTTTAAGGTGTTTTGAATTTTCCACTGATTTCACCGGGCTTAGCTGTACTCATTCGAATAATCTAATCGGTTCTTCTTTCACAATAAATAATATTTAATTTTTAATTAAATGTTATGAATTATCATTATTTATTTTAATTATGTATGACAGTATGACACTATAAATGTGATAATAAGCAAGAACTCAAAAATATTGACAACATTTAACACACCTGCACACCAAAGGTTTATTCCACCAGAACCTTATTTGAATTTTGTACAAGTTACAAGTTAGCAAGTTACAATGTACCATTGTACCACTCGTTAAAATATAAATATTATAATAAGAAGATCTATCGTCTTTTGTAAATTGTAAGTAAACATTGATAATTTTGACGTAGTAATCATGATTGAGCACACACACTAATTTTCTACAAAACTGATAAATAAAGTTTTCAAGGATACCTACTTAACTTACACAAAAAAGAAAAAAAACTCTTTTTCCAAAGTTGACATTTTGTAACAAAATATTAGGTACCTACTTACGATAATTGTTTTATTATTATTAATAAATGTTTAAGATAAATAAGAAAACTTTATTTTTCAATAATTTTTATTATTCAGATTCATCATAAAAATATATAATAATTGTGAATGGTGATTATGAAATGCGTAGGTAAATTAGTTTAGTTTTTATTTAGTTTTGCACATGAAAGAGAGAAAACCGTGCTATAATAATTAATTAATTAATCTTTAAAAATTTAATTTTTTGAGTTATCTCTTTGATCTTGATCAGAATTTTTTTTAAAATCTTATGGTATTTTTTTAACTGCTTTCTCCTTTTAATAACGAACCCCTACTCGCCTGCTCTAAAAGAAAATTGAAAATATGGCATTATACCATTGTACGTAATGAAATTTGTGTGCCAAATAAAAAAAAAATATGGTGGATATATGCAGTGAGGAAAAAGTTTAGAATAAACCCTGACTTCCTTTGTTTTGTTTTCACCAATATAAATATAAACAATCGGTATAACTGGCCACAACATCTATCAAATTTTTCATGATGTGATTATTACTATTTGTACAACATTTATACGAATTCCCAACTTATTTACTTAAAATATTTCTCTTCGCAAATTATTAAAATTTAAGTACCTACCTACTAGAATTATTATTATTATAAACGCTACGTACTTCACTACCTACTTCACAACAGTTTTCATGTTGTATAAATTCTTAACTTCAATTTCTTTTCATAATAGGTATAGCTCTATTTTTGAAATTCTTCTCCCATAGTGCACCACTCCGCCACATTATCTCCGTATCCGCCATCTATCATTCTCATGAATTCCTAACCTCACAGTGACTAATTTCTCCATTTCTTCGTGCTCGCATAACAGATAAGTGACCGTAACCTTTACATGGTGTAGTGTTAGTGGTTCTCTACTGTTGCCGCTAAAACATTTGTAGCCGTTCGCGATTTTTAACAATGCAAGACACGCGCGAAGATAGCCGTTAATGTTCGTGCTCGGAGTTCGCGGACTCTGCCGCTATCGCGCATGCGCTGATTACAACAAGTGAGGTTAGGTTAGGAGTGTAGCGACATGCAGGTGTAATTTATAATGATGCTAAATAAGGAAATGTTTACATTGGATGAGAAGAAGATACCGATTTATATATAGGAGAACAAATCTGAATCATTTAACACATCAATAATTTATATTATATTTTAAAGACATTTAATAATGCAGGTGTCTCCGTAGTTTCAAAAAATATTTTCAGAAAGTATACTTTATACGCAATTTATTCTACAGGTGTACAAAATGAAGTACCTAAATGGGTCTTTGTCAAAAACATTTATTTATATATCTCGGCTGTACAGATATTTTTTATTACGAATGTGGAATATTATTAAATTATTATTATTTAATAACCACTTGGGTAATAAAAAATATCTATTCTGAAAAGATTTGTGTTTTAATTAAAATAATGGCAATCCATTCGGTCACTTTTTCTATGACAAAAACAAACATATTGAAAAATTTCCTAGCTCTGTACGTCAAACTAACTGTCAATTTGAGATTTAATCAATTTTTAATGAATATGTAAGCAATACAAATGAGTATGAGGGTGATGTACAGTGCACTCCGTTACTTATTAAAAAAATATAATACTACACTTCTTCTACACTGTGCGTGCAATAAAAGTTTTTTCTTGTAAACTGTTCAAAAAATATCATTTTTGAGCAGTTTACAAAGACAATAGTTTTACGTGCTATTGACAGTTTTAAAATGTCAACTTTTTATAATGTCATATTGCAAAAATGGATTTTATATATATTCAGTAAAACGCATCAACCAATAAGAAATTTGTTTGTGCCCTAATCCACCACTTTTCGCCCTAGATTCAAAAAGAATATTTTTGGAGTAAATTATTAATATAGGAAAAAATGTCAAACAAAATGTACAATAATCAAATACTATTTGTTTTAAATTAAAAAACCTAACGTAGTGATATAGTACTGCACATCCACTTCCCTCTATAACATAAACTTTAATTGTAACAGAAAAATGTTTTCCATTCTACTTAATGAAGTTAGTGAAACTAGAAAACTAGTATATTAACATAATCCAGTTCCGTTGACATTTCTAACATCTCAAGCAATAAATTCTAAAATTAATTCATGATCCAAGGTGCACAAAATTAGTAATGAGCAAATTTGAAGCTGTCATATGAGCGTCTAAACAAAAATAAGTTGTTTACTAAAACTGTTAATTACGAAATTACTTCTGCACCCGCTCACTTGATCTAATTTTAAATTTGGCACAATCATTCGACATTGTTTCTTATGATTTCTGCATGTTATTACAAGACGACAGAAAAAAACCAAGTGCTTCAGATTTGAGAATAAAATGTGTGTAGGAAATTATTTGTAAACACGATTTTAATTTGGAATACTTCAAAGTCGAGTTGCCAAGTAAGAAATTACAGATTTGGCGGGGACGGAGATAATGGCACTTTTGACAATAATGCATTTAAAAATAATTTTACAAATGTTTATATTTTACTGTGATTTAGTAGTTTAGGAATAAAACAAACATTTAAAAATATATAATGACACGCAATCTGCAAATAGAAACAAATTTGTTTCGATAAAATAAACTGAAAAATAAAAAAATTTCATTGCATTTGGTCTTATTTATTTTATTGAAAATTATCAAAGGTAGTATGATATTATATTATTTTGGTTGCTCAATAATAATAAATAATTCTGTGAAGTGCACAACACAATATAATATGATAATTAACACATTATTTTGAGTCTATTTTAAAAGCTTTTGTTGGTATTAGCAATGGCGAAAGATTAACCCAAATAGGTATATTTGTATTATTACAAAAAAATCTAAATTCATCATTGCGATTAAGAGTCAAACTGTAATAAACTGTTTGGCATGGACTGTCAGCCACCTGTTAACATCTAATCGTATCTGATTTAGAGATAATATTTAAATTTTCGATAAGATTCCTGACTTTTGAACATTTCGCGTTCACAAGGAGGGGGCAAGAGTAGCAGTCGCATCCTCCCTAGAAGATTCCCTTTTTCTTAAAATATTTCAGAATTTACATTCACTAAGTTATAAGTACTTTTAACCTTAAAAATATTTCTTAAAAAAAATGCAGTAATTTCACAACTTCCTTTCTTTATTATGGTTCTCTTTCCTCTGCAAAAATTCCTGCAAACGCCCATAGGTACGTAATTTATTTATGGTAACAAATAATTTTTTTAAATTTTTGATGGTTAACCATTCTACAGGATTAACCCCCCAAGCGACCCCCAATTACAGAATGATAGATGTTATTATAGTGATATCCAACCACTCGGACCCAGTGGTATTATTGTCGGTTATGCTGCGAATCGAACTGAGGACCGCAAGCATGCAGGCGGAATCTCTACCGCTGAGCTATGACGATATAATAAGTAGTGAAACTAAAACTTCCATTTTATAAAAATTTCTCTGTTATCTTCTTTCATTTTTATTTCTTTGAACAATCATCAGTTCACTATTTTCTCATCCTTGATCATATCAACCCTTATGTCTGATATTATCTTAGATCCACATTGGGCAGGCGTAGCCGTAGCTGATAATGGAAACCATTATGGAAGACTGGAGACGCACTCGAGATTGTAAAATATTGGATTCTTATCCTAAATTTTCCCCTACACCTGTACGTAGTCCACAGATTTTTAACTATAATTCTTATTTATCCTTCGAAATGTTAAATATTGTGTTTTTAGCAAATTTAAATGAGATTCTTACTGTTGTTATTAAAGGTAAAGAAAAATTTGTTGAGTGAACATTAGTTTTGACCACTTCTCTTCAAAGTGAGGTGCCAGGGATTGTGCAAGAAGATAATGGCGCTTACGGCGATGATATTTAGCAGTTTTGGTAGAAATTTTGTTGTTGTATTTTTCTATAAAAGTAGGTACAATGTTGCACTAAAATATTCACCGTTGATGTTATTATCATTAAATAATTATTCTATACAAATTTTACAAAAACTGTGAAATCAAACATTTACACAACAATGTAACCATGTTAATCTATCCTACTATTTGTTCGTATTTTTGCCTTTGCCACTTAAAGCACAGCGATCGCAAATTCGGCTGATGCACCGTCGTTAATACGAAATTAATTGGTAATGTCTATAAAATTCAAAATCACATATTATGATTTCATCGAAATTTTTTATGAGAAAATATACAATAGGTAGTTAGAACTAGTACAAATTCTACAAATTAAAAACCACTGTACAACGAAAGTATTTGATACTAATACTAGTAGATTTCTGTCAATAAATCTCAAGTCCAATTACTGAAAAGATATACAAAAAAATCAATTCCGAGTATATATCTTATAAATAACTATGATGAATATTACATTTTTATATATATTCGGCTCGAATATTCGAATCTGGGTTCGGATTAACATTTAAAAAAACATTGAAAATAGAATTCCATTGAAAATTCCTCAAAAACGAAAGAGAAACCGAATCCAAACCAGTTCACCATAGAGCGAGACACCAATACTCGAATAAAACATTTACATTCAGCATCATCCCAGCAAGCCTTGGATCTTCAAGAACAAGAACAACGAAGTCAAGTTGGCTGAGGCAGACGGCTCGACGGCTGCACCTCGGTATGCCACGCCACGCGTGCACGCGCACTCACACACGCACGCATCAGAGCAAGCGCACTCGCATACCAAACCTCGCGCGACAAACGCCATTAATAAAAGACACACAGTCTGATACACACACTTATGGTTTTATATGAGGTGGAGGTGGGTGAGACAAGCGGTTTGAATTTTATAGGTGAGAAATTTATTTTTTAAATAACAGAAATAAGTTCATTCAAATTATTACCTCTCGCCTCATATTCTATAAGAGAGGTATTAATTGTAATGGGTCAAAATTTTCAAGTATGAGTTTTTGGTGGATAAGCATGTTTCAGGGTCTCTAGAATTTTCACGATGATGTCTGTGTGTGTGCATATGGACGTATGTATGTATGGACTGAAGATTTTTCGTCCACGATAACTTAAAAAGTATTTAACGGTTTAAAACCAAATTTCGTAATTAAGGTTTTAATAACGATCTTAACACCGAATAGAATTTGGTTAAAAATCCGCAAACCAGAAGTAGTACTGTTTGAAGCTTGATATAGTTTTCCTTAAAGGCATTGGCAAGTTATTTTCGATATTTTTTAAATAGTATTAATAAATAAATTATAAAATTAGAAGTTGATTAGTTTTTGTTTCAAGTCTGTAAGATTACTTATTACAAAGTTACAGCTATTTGAAGTTAGAGAAATGACGTCATCTTAGCCGAGTACCGCAGTCGGTCAGTTCACTGTTCGTTTGGCTAGGCACAACGCGTTTGTTGTTTTGCTTACAATAGTAGGCAGAGCTATTGTAATGACGTCATCTTGTCCACTTTAACGGGCTTATATCTCGGTAACTATGACCAGTATAATATTTTTGTATTCACTATGTTTCTCAACGTACAATGTAGTTTTGATTTCTGTAAAGTCAATTTTTAACTTGCCAATGCCTTTAAATATATTGGTACATTATTTATTTATGACAATTTTTTGCAATTAAAAATAAAAGATAATATAATTATCTATGTTGAATACAATTTGTTGAATCTGGCAGTATTTAAAAATAAAATAAAGTCCAACTAATATTATAATTTTGTGAAATTCCAGTACCTTGTTGTCCATGATATGAAATTTGTTTCTACCCAAAATTTGAATTATTATGACAGTTACAGTAAAGTTGACATCTTTTGCTTGCATCTTGGTTTACATTATCGTTTACATATTATTACGTATGAAACTATTAAAATGTAAGAGAAACTATTTATTAGATTAGTAGAATAAGCAGAATTAGGTGAGAGGTCGTGTACTGACCACAACAGGATTAACTCCCAATGACACAGAATGGTAGATTGTATTATAGTGGACTCTAAGCATTTGGGTTCAGTAGAATTAGTCGGTTGTTCGGATCGAAGTTGGGACCACCAGTATGCAGCGGACACTCTACCACTGGCAAGGCAAGCAAACAGTCGTCAACTGAATACTTGGTAGAAAGAATCACATTGCATATTACTGCAGAATAGTACAGACAAATTATTATCCCAAGTCCCACATTAAAATCGATGACATTGTACTTGTCTTTTGTCTTCAAATTAGGCTTGGTTCACTTGTCGGTCCTTATTTCTGATACTGAAACCAAAAGCTCTTTTCTTTCACGTGAGAGCAGGAATGTATAGGAATCTGCCGTATTAATGATACAGGACCCCAAAGTTAAGGGGGCTCCTCTAGCCTATTTCAATTAAAACATATTTATTTATTATTATTATTATTCATATTTTAAATATTTAAATGAATTTTAAAAAATCGCCTGCAGCACATTTTTTGCTTTTTCTATAAAAAGGCATACTCACCCGGAAATTCTTTAGTTCGGCCATCTCTCATTTCGCGTATATTCATATAAATAAGAGGAAGGAGATTTGTTGTAATAGGTCATGTGCTGGCCACATCAGATTTTTTTATTTGCATCCACATTATTCGTATTAGGAATACAAATATATTAGGCATTTTAAACATTACAATTTTTATTATTATGGCACCTTTTAACAATCAGGAGCTAAGCTAATACAACAAATAAAGTAGAGCTAAAAATATCGAACAATTTAATATTTTTCAAGGAGACTATCTGATAATTTTTGAAAGAGGTGATAAATTCTTTTATAGATAACGTAGAGTCTATACAGAGAGTTGTGGGCATTTAAAAATCTCAGCCCTCGGTTATAGTCATAGTCAGTCATTCATTAGTTTTTAAGGCCAGAGTCAAGTGGACATCTTCTATTCCTAACCAATCCTTGTATATCGTAATAGACAAATTCCTGTACAACGAATATAGGTACCTATTTAACGCCACAATTTTGGTTCAAAAGGTAGGTATAGATGTTAGACGTAATTATTTAATATAAAAAAATTATTGTGAACCAGTTGTAGGTATAGGCATTTTTTCTAAAATAAATTATTTAAGTAGGTAAATGTTTTATGGATTTGTACTAAAGGTACAAAAGTTTAATTATTGAAGACATGATTCAAATGCAATTTGTGACCAGGTAATACAATAAAATAAAATATTTTCTATTAATTAAAAGATTAGTGTTTCATTTAGTCCATAAATTAACCAACCATCAAGTATAGAATTTCACTATTACAAGTATTAATAATTTGTAATAATTACCAGTTCTCCGCCCACACGCGCCACCACTGCTCACTTGACATTACCAGGGGTCCACCAACACCAACACACGCACACACGGCGAGAAACGTCACACATTCTTGTTCATAATCAGTTATGCATATTAAGTTAGTTAAGTTCATTATTATACAAGCTGGGGCCTAGTTATTTATACGCCTGCTCTTCGCACTGCACTCGAAAAAATACTTTTGTGACTGCAACGCACTCACACACACACGCACACCTAGGCACATTAACGGAGATTTGCTTTGTGTAGTTGAGAGGTGCTGTGTATGTGGTAGTGTGATTGTAAGAGTAGATTAAAAAGTTTCCGAGAAACTTTAATTGGCCGTCTAATGCGATATTGTTTATTAATCGTGTAGAACGGACCACGGAGCACTAGATTTTAACGTGAGTGACGTGGATGTGAGCAGAATTGTATTACCCAAATGAAATAAAGATACCTTTAAAACATATCAATATTATAGTTTTGTTTTAATTTTTAACCTATGCCACATGCAATTTAATTAAATTCTTATAATTACCAATTAAGATATGCAGCAATAGTTAAACTTTTTTATTACATAGGTACGTAACCAGAAATTTTACTTAAACTTCTAAAATATTAATTGAAATTAAAAATCTTGACCCGTGACGCTGTGATCTGTTAAGCCCTATTTACACATGCACACACAGAAGACACACACACACACGCAACAGTAAGAAATACTGTTTATGTGGCTTGTGAAATAGAGGTGCCGTTATTTTGTGGCCTCTATGTAAATAAAGAAAAAATCAATTTTGAGGCCACAAACGTTCCACATGTTTTTCATTGTGCTTCTGTTACCTGTGTGTCGCATGTATGTGTGTCTTCTGTGTCCGCTGTGTGTCCACTATGTGTCCATGTGTCTTGAGTGTTATTACCTCCTTGTACGGAGTAATAAGGAAGTATTGTAATCGCGAAAAATTTCGGTTTTCAGATTTTGATGGAAATGTCCGTTTTGACCTTTTCTGAATCCATTATGACTAGTTTCGTCGTGACGTCTGTACGTACGTGCGTACATGCGTACGTACGTGCGTGCGTACATGCGTACGTACGTGCGTGCGTACGTGCGTACGTACGTGCGTGCGTACGTACGGACGTATGTGTGTCGCATAACTCAAATACGGTTAGATGTAGAAAGTTGAAATTTTGTATTTAGTACTGTTATAGCATCTAGTTGTGCACCTCCTATTTTTGGTTTCAATCTACAAACCGGAAGTAGTAAATTTTAAAAAAAATTTGATAAATAATTAATTTTATTCAATTTTGACGTTTTAAACAGCTATTATTAACTCCATAGCAACAACTTTAAATAAATGTTTATTCACAAGTGAATTAAATTTTTTTTAAATCACTCAACACATTTTTAAATCACTCTGACGTTTTAAACTGTTATTATTACTGAGGAAGAGGACTTAATTAGAGTCGAAACGTTGGTGTGTTATTGTATTTTAATAAATTGACTGAATTCTCCAAGAACTTCTATACTTTTATTGTTATTATTACGTCAAAAATGCATAAAAACAATGACAACTTGCCAAACGACTACTTTGATTAGTTTTTTTTGTTATGTCAAAATAAATTTATAATTCATATATTTGAAATAATTTCGTCAAAATTGAATAAAATATTGTATAAACCACGTGAGATACGAATGTTTATTCACTCGAAGAAATTATCCCACTCGCCCTTCGGGCTCGGGGGCTAAACTTTCTTCTCTTGAATAAACATTCATGTATCTCACTTGGTGTATAAATATCTATTAGGCAATTTTTTTATTTTAAATGAAAGATTATGTGATTATTATCTACAATCGGTATTTTATAAATTTTTCTGTATCTTCTATCATTTAAGAATAATTAAAGTATATACTTATAATTTAGTATTTCGGTATCTTGTAGTCCATGATCGATTAACATTTGTTACTACGTAAAATTTAAATGATTATGACATGACAGTGACAGTAGCAGTGACAATAGTAAAATATCGTTTATATCTTCTTCTGCAGTTTAAATAAAATGACTAAAATATATTTGTGAGTATACTAGTATAATAAGTTAAAAGAATTTTTTATATTATTCTACATTTTAGTTATTAAGAAAAGTATGAACAAACAAGGCGTACAAGGCAGTCATGTGGTGTCCACGTCAGATTTTTTTTAATTGTAATAGAAATTATTAAATGTTTTAATGTTATAAATGAATGAGCAAAAATGATTATTTTGTAAATAAATATTTCTAATTAATTTGAGACAGTATATTTACTACTTTCCTATAAAAAATCTTTCTATATTACTTGAGATTATAAATCTTCGTTCTGGTGGTGCTTTTAACAAAAAAAATTGAATCTCGAAACACAAACAAATTACAGTTCTATTTAAAAATAGTTTGTGATACACTGTACTATAGAAAATTCCACTTTAAAACTCTTCTTCGGCATTATTGGGAGAAATCCTGTTGAGTAGCCAAATTATAAATAAATAAATAAATAAATTATCAAATAACAAAAAATATTTTTTCACGACATGCGGAGAAAACATAATTTTCTTCTCGCAAAATAATGAGGAAAGAAGTTTTCCCTCTCTAGAGAGGAAAGTAAGCAGTGTTACCAAATATTTTAAAAATTTTAAGTAAAATGATTATTTTATTTAAATTATTATTATTATTATTATTGTTTTAAGTTTTGTATTTTCTTTTTCTACAATTTCATAATTTTACAGCTTAAATTTAATTTGGCTGCAGTGAAACATTTCATTGTTTTTAAGATGGCAGAGTTATAAACTATCTTCTAGTTATGTATTTCTTCCATATTTACAATGTTTTTAAATATTATGTCGCGAAAAAGTGTTATGTCAAACACGAGAGGAAACCTCTTGTTCGACTCTCGCTCGATTGCCTCATTCGCTTCGCTCGTGACACAAACTTCGAGCTCGAGTGGGAAAAACAAGCGCTTTCCTCTCTAGTTCGACAAATAACTATATTATTATATTTCGTTACAGCAAAGTTTTTGTGAGCCACTTGATTTAAATATTTCAAAGAACATTGATAAGTAATAATTTTAACCATAGGTAAATAAAAACCTCACAAAATTTGGAAGAAAAACACCCTAAGATTCTCTCATCCAAGTATTAAAAGCCACTTGTCCCGTACACAAACTTTCATTTCATGTGTTAGTGTACATATACACACATCTAACCCTCTGCCACATATGTGTTAGTGTGTTGGGCCATTAGTCCGCTAATTGCCGTGCTGGACACGGGTGGTGGTGGCGGCGCTAGCGTCGTCGCACCTCGGAAATGAGATAATCGAACGTCGCGACGCGACCTGGGTATCATCCTCACGTGACACAGGACCGGTTTAAGAACATTTTGAAAAGAAAAATATTGTAAACGTTTAATTTCGTACATTATTATCATTATACCCGACGTAATAAGACAACAATTTTTAGTTGTCAAAAATCGTATTTTGGTTTCAGTTTCAGTTCTGTCATTTTCATTTTATAACGTTCTACAGACAACACGTCTATCTTCATTAGAATTTTTTTTAAATGAGTAATCTGAGATTCGTCCTGTTAGTATTTTTATAGATAGACGTAGTTCCCTAAGACCAATTAATTTACGGCAAGGAAACAAGAAATTAAAATTTTTGTATTAATTTATTTATCTGATGGCGTGTCATAATGTCTCAATGTTAGGACCATAATTACTTTCATTATAGGCTAAGGACCATAATGAATCCAGTATGGTACTAAGTGTAAGAACCATAACAAACAACCCGATACCTAAGGAAGTTTCAAAAATAGCATAGTACCTGATTTTTTAGATTTTTTACCTCTCGCCTCATATTCTATAAGAGAGGTATTGTAATGGGTCAAAATTTTCGAGTATGAGTTTTTGGTGGATAAGCACGTTTCAGGGTCTCTACAATACGAATTTACTATTTTCACGATGATGTCTGTGTGTGTGTATGTGTGTGCGTGTGTGTGTGCGTGTGTGTGTTTGTATGAATGTATGGACTGACGATTTTTCGTCCACGATAACTGAAAAAGTATCAAACCTTTAATAACCAAATTTCATATTTAAGGTTTTAATAAGTATCTTAACACCGGATAACATTTTGGAAGAAATCCGCAAACCGGAAGTAGTACTTTTTGAAGCTTGATTAAGTTTTCTTTAAATATATTGGTACATTATTTATTTATGACAATTTCTGCAATTAAAAATAAAAGAAAATGTAATTATCTATGGGTACAGTTAATTATAAATACAATTTGCTGAATCTGGTAGTATTTAACAATAAAATAAAGTACAATTAATATTCTATCTTGTTGTCCATGATATGAAATTTGTTTCTACATAAAATTTGAATTATTCTGACAGTGACAGTACAGTTGACATCTTTTGCTTGCATCTTGGTTTACATATTACATGAACATAAAACTATTAAAATGTAAGTAAAACTATTTATTAGATTAGTCTCGAGATCAGTAGAATAAGCAGAATTAGGCGAGAGGTCGTGTACTGGCCACAGCAGATTTTTTTTGTTCAATACCAAATAATTTATTTCACTTTTTGACTAAATAATTTACGCCAGCAGAAATTTTTTGTATGCAATCCGGATCGTAAACCAATCATTATAATATATCATATTATGATATACGTCGTGTTATTAAACTTGGCTTCGGCTTGGCTGATAATCTTCACGACAAATACAATACGTTACGATCCTTATAACATAAGTAACTATTGTGGGATTACTAAATATGCAGGCTAGTGCTTCATTTGCTCGCTCATTTAACACTTTAAGTCAAGTGTCATGCGAGATAAGATTTTTATAAAATTTTGGTTACCGAACACCAATGTGGTCTCGCTATCTCACTAGGAGTAAATTGAAATTTAGCAGAGCGAAATCGCATATGGCCAAAAATTGCTAGTCTCGCCTGGCCATAACTGCTAGTTTATTTAAATGGCCTGGCGAACCCACTTTTTTTCTTTACATTGTGGCACTTTAGGTGTTTGAACAAACCATAAGCACACAGAGCTAATGTCTAATAAAAATTACTATAAAATGTTTATTTTGAACCTGCATAATTTTCATTGAGATCAAGATTTTGATAGGTCTTCACATTTTAGATCTCACTAATCATAATTTTAGAATAGATCGATTGGTGTATCGTTTGGTTTGTCATTCTGTGTGTCAGGACTTACTTGTAGGCATTCGAATTTTGTAATGAAATTTTATATTCTCATATAAGCTTATAACCGAAAAGCTGTTTTCAATTTCAATAATAGACCATTAGATATATTATATTTTTGAAACTCATACTAACAAGTTTTTGGCTATTTCATTATGGTACTAAGTAGATAACTATCATAATGAATTCATTATGGTCCTTGGCCTATAATGATCGCTATTATACTGGTTAAATTGAGGCTTAAAACTGTCATTTTGATACGGCCGCAGATAAATTAGTGAAAAATATGAGTAATTTAAGATTGGAAAATTTCCTTATTAGTCACAGCGGATTTAGAATAAATTTTGGAGGTGCTTACTAGATGGATACATTTCATTTTCAAATTATTTGGTTGCTAATAAAAATATCTTCTACGAGGCTTTTAGAATTGGCTCAACACAAACATTAGACCATTTTCGATGTCGTTCCTGAATATTTTTTTTTTCACTAATGGTAAAATTTGGTGTTCAAAAGCAAAATGGAAATAATTTATTTTTATTTCGTGTTAAAGCTACCTTAAAAATTCCCTCATTAGGTCCTGTCTCTGTCCACCCCCGTTCTGGGGAAAGTGACCGTGTAACCATGTGTAAACCTCTACCTCTACTTACTTGCTGATGGGAAAGCGGATTTAATCTGATAAACCACTAGAGCTAGTCACATCACTATCGCTAGTGTTCTCTATACTTCTACAGGATGCGGTCATTAGATGTAGTTTGTAGTTTAGACTTGACTGTTAGATTTGATAATTCAAATTAAGGATATTATAGACGTAATTACTATGCTTGACACCATGAGCATAGTAATGTGTCTTGAGGAGAGAATATTATATGAGATTATTAACGGATAACGTGATTTTCTAACGAGAGTGGGGAAGTTAATAAGGTAATAAGCTTTTGTAATTAATTCTGAGCTGATAACGGAAAGTAAAGAAACAATTATGTTTAATAATAATAATTAAGTTCATTATTATCTCTTCAATATACATAAGATAGTAGAAGGTTGCACCAAATTCACATGTTGTTCCAGTATTTGTGTTTAATTAGATTTCTGGACAATATTCTACTATTCCGTAAAACTGGTGAAACAATCAAAATTCAATCTATAATATAATACTCAAGACAACAATAATATTATCACATTTTTAGAATACGCTATAGATTTAGAATATAAATCTAGACTTCAGATTGATCTGGTTTTCAATTCTGGACCAATAATAATTTTTTTAATTTGACCTAATTATTCTGCACTAACAACCATATAAGTAGGTACCCGTGAGTCATAAATTTTAAATTACCAAAATATATTTTTAATCAATTCAAGTAATACAGTGTGGTGTGGAGTATGTAATAAAAATTTCTAATTTACTTACATTTGCATTTCGTTGCAGAATATTGAGCTACGCACCTGAAACAAACAAAAACTATTTAAATCCTTTAAACAATTTTAATTGTACATACAACTTTAGTTAGAAGGTTGGGTAGGTACAGTAAAAAATTAATGTGTAGGTACCATAATAGCTTTTACTGTAACAAGTGCATCGAGCGAGGCTGATAATTAATGCGAGTCTATAAATTCCGGTTATGCACGAGTGGCATACAAAGCTTTATGTTCGACTGCCAGGATGAAAATTTAATTTTCTTTTATAATATTATCTATGTTAATATATTTGACAAATTTGCATGTCACAGTGTGCGGTGTTGTTGTTCCAAATGGTCAAATTTGTGAAAAAAATATTCTAGTTCTTCGTTCTTCGCAATTATCTCAATTTTAAGATATGCAATTCAAGAAATAGAACAAGATTTAAACACAGTAAAAGAATTTAATATACCTACCTATTGAATTTAATAAAATGCATTAAATTACATTTATTTTGACATGATATTGATAGCAGTACAATTTTGCATTTTTATCGTACTAGTCCAATAAGGTACCCGTTTATGGACAGAAAACAGTGTCATAAAACAAAGTAATATGATGCAGTCGAACATAAAATTATCTGTATCACTTAAATAGGTCGGTGGATCTGTATCCACTCTTATCAACACCATTCCAAATTGGGATACAATTAACTTAACAACCACAAAACATCAGGCACCGGCTGGTGGTTGTTAATACGGCAACAAGGGCTTACACGGACGGTTAGATGTCAACAAAAGTAAAATAAATAGAATAAATTAACACTATAAAATCGTTTGTTAATTTTCTTCCATTTCAATTTAGCAAAGATCAATTTGGCCATTACATAAAATTTTTATGGTTTTTTATATCCATTGTAGTTTTATTTTCTTTAATTCAGTTTGGTAAATTAATGTTACAAATTTTATAATAACATTTGAGAGAAATCTGTTTTGAATGATTAAATCTAGAGATTTATATGGGAATAATAAACATTTTGCTTATTGATTTTCGTAGGAAGTAATCCAATTTAAATCGTAGATCACGAATCAAAACCATAACTATTCAATTAATATGCGCCGGTTTAAGAGTTAAAAGTTAATTGAAATTTATCATTCTCATACTTTCTCTTTCTCAAATCTCAAGCGATACCAATCCCAATGATTAATAATCCGCTCCATCGATAATTTTTATGATAAATGCGTTAATAAATTCATTAATAACAACCGCAACAACATAAAAAACAAACGCAACGCTTGATCGATGTCAGAAAGACGAACACATTAATACCAATCACAAGAAATCACCAAACTTGAAAAATAAAAAACCCTAAATAAAACAAATTAATCCTGCACAAAATTAATAGTTAGTGTGACACTTTTCACGGCCTAGTGCGCGAGCAAGACAAAATAAAGAGAGAGAAAAAAATCGACCAATTCCTATAGATCGTTATTACAAATCTCTTTAAGCACCATGATAAATGATCGAAGACCAGCCGTGATCTATTGATTAGCTCGTTAAGGAGCATTCAAGTTGCTCAGTTAAATCATAAGCTTAAAATCATTGTCATTCTTCGGTGGTTAGTTCATAATTTCGCTGACTGTCTCTAAGAGATGTATGTATATGTATAATGAATTCAATGTATTTATGTATTTTGTATAGGGACCCCGTTGGGTCATTGTTAATAGTGTAAGATTGTGAACCAGCCACATCCACAAAGGCCGGTGAACAGTGTTGGTTTATGTGGGAGGTATTGTCGGCCCTGGTGATGATGACATTTTTTAAGGGGATGGTATCCCTGTTTCGAGGAATTATAACCTAAATGTTTGTGTTTTTATAGCTTGGTACCTGAACAGGATGAATTAATCATATTTAAAACAGCTTATATCGCCAGTCATCTTAGATTTTATTTTAGATTAAATTAATTCTGGCACAGCATTTAAGATTTACGGGATTTTTTCATTCGAATGATTCTGCTATTGTTGACAAGGAATTTTAATAAGAAAGCCGTTGTAAAATTAGTAGGTATGCAATGTAATTTATGAAGTAAGAACTAATATTTAAAATATGTATATGTTTTTAATCCTTATGCTAGGAAAAATGCCAAAACTTTTTCATTTATTAAGTAACCAAAATCGAATAAAAGCTGCGAATGTTTGTAAGTCTGTCTGTCTGTCCGTTTGTTTTGTATCTACATCTAGACCGTTTGTCTGATTCTCATGCAATTTTGCACGCAGGTCTCTTTTGACCAGGGTCAAATTTTAATTTCAATTCGACTGGACCATTCCGCCTGGGGGTTAAACAAAACTTATTTTTATCTGGGCAACGCCGGGTACCCACCTCAGCTAATCCGAAATAATATTTATTTGGTTTAACTTTTAATACTGACTTATACACAAATAAAAAGATGAATTATTAATTAAAAATTCTAACAATTTACCTAACGAAACACATTAATATAATTAAAATTACTAGTTTTAATTTAAAATTTCACACCTTAGTTTCCATGTTGATAAAATTTTGAATTTCGTATGTAGGAAACGTTTGGAAAATGTTGATAATTTGTTTTTAGTTCAGCGTTCTAAATTGCAAATGAAAACGATTAGACATTTTTGCAAGTTTTGATATTTTGCTAATGGGTACACTAATTTTAGACCTCCCACGAACTAGGTTAGCTATACTTATTTAAATTGCTGAAATTTAGTTACCTGTGGGCTTGATAATTAATTTAGCATATAATCAAATCAGCAAATTAACCATAATCTACATTATGAATATGTTAATTAAATTCTATATTTAATGGACATTTAACCAAATAATTAAATATAACACCATTTTTTGCTAATCAATTCTTAACTATAATGAAAATCTAAGCATAACGACTAAATGTGGTGTACCCTTCTTCAGGATTAATTTTATCTGTATAACTGGAAAGAATACAAGGAAATTCGTAATAAAAACAAAAATTTTGAAAAAGTTACCTTTATGAAATCATTTTTAATACTTTATTTCGCAAATAAATTTTTATAAAAATAATTTTAGGTCTATTTCTAGTTTATTGATCATTGGTCAAACCGGTCTAAACTCTATAATGATTGATTAATGTCAGTGCCTTTCTTGAGTTAGACTGTTTAAAAAGTATACATAATCTGGCTTTGGAATGCGAATAGTTCTGCATACAATAATTTGTATTAAATTGCAAAATGTAGTAGTAAATATAATGACGTATAACAAATTTACAATTTTCTAAAAAGTAAACGATCTCGTTAGAAAGTAGAAGTCAATGAATTATAAAGTAAATCAGTTTTTGCCGAAGTAATCTGCCTTAAATTGAACAAATTTGACATAATTACATTAAGGCTGTCACGACAACAATCACGAATCCTTTAACTAAAAAACCTGCACAAAAAACCCACATAACTTGAGTCATAAATCAAAGCAAAAAAATCGAACAAAACAGCAAAAAATCTTATCGCAATTGTAAACCAATTTGCAAGACGCTCTAATAAGAATACATTTAGTAAGTCTGTGCCCGCGCCCAGAGTTGAGTCAAGACGCAATCAGATTATATCAGCGGAAAGAGAGAAAAAAAAGACGTAATATAAATACCCTTGACTGCTCAGACACCTCGTTGTTATTTTTTTATTACGACACGAAGGAGAAACACTTTGCATCGGTATGTTAAAAATGCATACTCGCATATCGTGAGGCTTTTGTTTCTTTTTTTGAGCCATCACAGCCGAAGATCAGTTCTAATAGAATGATTAAACAAAATATAAAAACACAATTAATTATATTGGATAGATGGTATCGGTGTACATCTCCCCCAGGTGTCCGGGGCAAGCGTGGTACAGTCCCCCCCACTGGGACGACGCTGACGTAGTACAATGCCGCCCGTCACTGAGGAATTGATAATCGATCACGCGATCATTTCGAGTATTTGTTCGAGCTGCACAACCAACTATCTTCTCAATTCAATTAAGTTGATTTTTTTACTGTAAATTATTCAATTATTTCATCCACGACTATTAAATAATTTATATTCTATATTTAATTTGTTCTTAGTTTATTAATGCTTTAAAAAATCACAGATTATAACCAATAAAACAATGAACCTAGTCACGGGATCTGGCCAATACTACCTGTAATAAATATTGTAATATTAAATAGTTTGTTTCTAAGTAAAGTAGGAAATTCTAAATAAAATAAGTAGGTATGTAGGTAGGTACTATATTTTGATAGCTAACATTTGAAATAGTAGTTCCAAATTAAACATATTATGCTTTTTCCTGCATTAGGTATACATAGAAATAATTTTTTAGACGATCACTACAGAAAATAATAAATATCGCGGCAACAGCCTAGCTATGAAAGTTGAAAATATCATGAACTAGCATGATATGACTATTATATATTATGCTAGCACGATATGGTCATATCGTAATTACGAGTATGAGACCAAATCAACATAACCCAGGCAGTTTTTACTGTGTTTACTGATTGTGTATGTATTAAAAATGAAAAATAATGCGTTATTTTTTTGTGATGGTCTAAAAAATAGCGTTCATGACTCGTTCGAAAGTAGGTAAATATCGTATTGCTCGAATGTTTAAACTTTACTCAAACGATATTTCTCACACTACGATCTGCGTTATGAAATAAACTATTATTATACCAAATTTGATTGATAACTTATCACACATTATATTGTCACCAAAACAAACTGCCGTTAATATATTCAAAACTAAATTTTGGATTTTGGTTTCTGTGCCCGAAATCAGCTGACCGTCTGTTAATGCCGAACTCAATTTACCTTCTAAATGAATTGTTTTAATCTTTCATGTTCATTAATTAATTATCATCATTAAGCAAGCAGTCACTTACAAAAATGAAGGAGTTAATTTAAAAGTATGTTATGCACAAGAAAAAAGCCCATTTTTTGATCACATGATTATTTTATGATTTATTCAAGCTGCACAGCCAACTAACTATTAAATTAAATTAGTCAAATTTTTTCTGTAAATAATTATTAAATTGTTTTCTAATAAATTGGTAAGCAGACTCAAGAATGTGAAGCGTGAAATTTTAATGTGATGACCGATTTTTTACGGTTTTTTAGAGAACATTTTGGTGGGAATATATAAGTGAATGTAATTGTATTTGTAATTATTTATACATTTTTTTATGGAATTCAAGTTTTTGTATATTCACAGAAACAAATCAATATTATACGATACGAGTATGTTAATATAGTTTGTACAGCAAGTTTTTGTAGTAGATATAATTTAACTTAAAATATTTCTAAATATAAATACAGGTCAATAACTGACTAAAAATTAAAAGGTAAATAAAAACAAAAATGATTTCTGAAAAATAATTACTTACATATTTGTATTACTTGCATTATTTTGTAATACAGACGGCTAAAATCTTGATCATTTTTTGTTATTCATTAACAGCTACAATTTAAATTACAAATTCTTATTTGGACATAAGAAAAAATATTGCATTGAAGTATTTGTAATTTCGAATTTGTAATTATGTCCTAGATTACCAAATTGATAAAATATGTAGCAAATTTTTATTTTCGGCATGCATTGCTAAAAATGGCAACCTTATCGAAGAAAAATTGTATAATTATATTTGTATTTATGTTATAAACCTGCATCGACTGCATCACAATTAAAACTAAAATAAATTATCAAACATTTCATGGAGGTAACTTTAAACATAGTCTTCCACCTACAGTGAAGTCGCTATCTGATCATTCATTTACAAATGTAAAGCAGTGCGAATATATCTTATTCTGTGGTCGTGGGCTATGGTATCTATTATAGATACATTATCAATCACAGGTACTATAACGCCGCTATAAAGTTTTTGAACGAGCGATTTTAATTCCAAAGTCGTAACGCACAGTTATAAAAGTCTGTTTGGATATTCGCAAACAGTTAATTTGCGAGCGCGTACAGAATTTTTACAAAAACAAAGACGCATAAAAACAACGATATGGTTATATTATAAACAACTCTTTGCATACTTATCTTGTTAAAGTAACAAAATCAGTTGGTCAATCAAGTAGAGAATATGATCGGGAGGAGTAGAGTGAAGAAGACTTGATGTGAGCGAATAGAAAGAATGTGAAATTAGCCAATGTATTCAGAGCAAGTGTTGAATTTAACTATAAAACAAAGCAGTGGTTGGAAAAAGGTTTTGATGGTTTTACAATGTAGTATGTTCACATTGGAAATTCTGAGGCATCGTAATCAGCGGTAATAATAGTAATTTTTTATAGAGTAGATCCCGATCATGGATACTGAGACACTATAAACAAGTGTTATCGTTGAGAAGGCCAAGGGTTTTTTTTATATTATTATCAAACATAATATTCAATAGTTTTCTATTACTTAATAAAGGCTGCTTAAAAAATTATTTACTATAATTGTCCATAAATCATCCTTAATTTATTGTTTAAATTACTGGTCATTATTCTTTTAATTTGTCAATTTAAAATTTTTACTGAATAGTACAAATATGGATTTAACATTGTCATGTATTTATTCATGTTATTATTATGGCGAATAATTCCATACCAGTCGTTTATTTTAATTTAGTAGAAATTTTATCAAATCGGTAACTCAAAAAATTCGATCGAGTATGTATCTATCTATACAGTAAGAGAACATTCATAGTCCTCGAATTAAAATAACGCAAAACAAAATTTATATTAGATAAAAAAGTAATTGCAACAACGAATGGCACAGCTTTGCCGAACTATTTACATGTTTTGTTTTATTTAAATTTGGAAATACTAAAAAATTTATATTTTAATGGTAGGATAAACGAAACATTGTTGAGTCCGTCTCAGTAGTATTAACTTCTAAATTAAATAAAACAATACCTTATATTATAAATATGATTTATTTTTGCTTCTTTTCAAATTTCTTATGTGTTGCTAAATATTACTTACAAATACTAGTTTTGGTTTACATTATATCGATATTGAAAGAAGTAAGTTTTCTTTACAGAGACACAGAAGGTAATTAATTTATTATTTGCTTGTTTGGAACTGACTAAATCTTAAATATTCCTTTGCACTTCATGTGAAATATTACTGGGCTATGATAAATGTGTTGGGATCTTGTACCTGTTGGTAAGATAAATGCTCGTATTTGTATTTGGTTCCGAGTTTGCACAGATTAATAAGTCCAATGTAAACGTAGTGGTCGTACATTGGGCGCGCGAACACGGCGACTTGCACTCTGCCAATGGTATAAATAATGACAAGCTCTGCAACTAACAAATTAACTTTTATGTTCTTTATAACAGCTGAATGCGAGAAATATGTTCGCTCGTTCCAACGCCCACTTGGGAATTAACACGTGATTAAATTATATTTATTTCTTACCCTTCGTTATTTATAGGGAATCATTCCAAATGCTTTTCTTTTTGCTTTCAATCTGCCTTTAATTGTTTCTTCACGTTTTAAGAAGGAGGATGGAGGATGTGATGGTACGTCCTTTATTTATTGAACAGTTGCTACATTATCACGAGATTATTTTATGGTGCCATTATTTTATTTACTCTTAATCAGAAACATAAATATAAGCTGTTATCACTTTCTAGATTTTAGAAGGGCAGCTGTATGCAAATTATTTTATGTATTACCCCCTAATATAGAGATGACATCAGGAATATTAAAAGAAAACCTTTTTTAATTACTGCCCAAATTCTAATACATCCAGCAGGAAAATTGGCACCTTATTTGATAGTAATAAATTATTGGTCGATTTCATTTATTTCATAATTGAAATAGATTGTAGGTACTAGTAAAATCAGGTCTTTACTTTTTAATAAATATTTTTAGAAATGACTATAGATGTCTTTTATTTAAAAAAAATGAAATATTACACAAAGTGATCATAAATGATTGACCCTCATGCGACTTGAAAAGGTCCGATTTTTTATCAAAACTATATTCCGTGGAAAAAATTAGTATCTACTTATACTCATTGATTGTCAAACGAACGTTATTACGATAAATTGTAAGCTCCCAGCTTACAATGTTTTTTGGCATTTATTGTAAGGCAGACCGCAAGTAAAGAACACTTATTAATTAATACTGAAAGGAAATTGTAGGTATGTTTTTGACATTTTAAAGTTAGGATGGTGAGCATAGTTTAGGAGGCAATCACATCGAGGTGGCAGAAATAAAATCAGAACGATATATATAGGTACAAACTACTCAAAATACTTTGTTTATACAGGCCAATATCTTCAAATTTAAAAACATACAACTTTTTTTTTACTTTTAAATAAGATTTGTTTAGAAATAAGTAATACAATATACAAGATGTTTTTATACCTCTGCACGAAACTTTAGTAGGTTATATAATTTGATATACTGATCATAGAAAAAAAGATGTTTTTCCAAAATTCGCAAAAATAAGGGCAGTGAAAATTACAGTATATCAAATTATATTACCTACCTATTAAAGTTTCATGCAGAGGTATAGAAACAATCTTGCATGACTTCATTGAAAGTAAGCTTTTTTGTAAAATAGTTGATGGTTGCTTCTAATATACTAGTTGCTTCTGTATAGTAACGATAAGACTATAACTAATGAAGAGAACTGCTAAAAACTGATTATTTAATCTAATTTTTGGTCATTTAGAAGTGGTTGTAAAAAATTACAATATGTCACTAATTGTGTTCTTGTTTTTGTCCATGGTTGCTAGTGGCTGATGATGGAGATGGCCTCGATCGCAATTTAATACAAAATTCATTTGTAACCATATTTTGTGCTAATTACAAAAATCCCAGATCGAGAGGTGTTGTCTCGTCTCGTTCTCTTAGTTCGACTAGATAACTTCGTATCGTCTCATTTCGTATCGAAAGAGGGTGTAGCGGTACCTACATTTTAGAAATATGTTTTCTTTCAATTATCAAATACCATGAGACGAGATAAGTGTATAAGTACCTACTAGTCTCTACATCATTTTCATTTATTATAATATGTTTATGAATTATGCTCTATTAATATTAATTATCATCTCCTTATTACATTCCTCATAGCCCATTTCCAAATTAGCATAAAGCCATCATCTACCTTTATCTCTCCCACCTTAGAAACACAGAAACCCACAGATCAATAATCAAATCTGTGCTTCAGACACCATCCGATCAGCTCACCATAGCAAACAAAACAACCTCGCTCTTGAGAAGTTCACAGTCATAGCCATAGCCTCCTTAGCATCTTCAACAACGTTCAGTTCAACTCTGACTCGATGGTGATCATTAGTCAATATGTCCATTTGGTTGGCTACAATTATGATTTAGTTATGCAAACAAGCGGGGGTCAGCCGGCGGGGGGCGGGATGTCCCAGTGATTGATGGACGATGGTGCTGCCATCGCACTTCGGACACGCCGCGTGCTGCGAGAGTGTGTGTGTGTTACGTGTTTGTATATGGACGAGAAGATGACACTCAGATGATATTGTTAACTGGGTGTGAGATTGTGACAAAGATTCAACTATGCTTAAGACTATTATCAAATTAATACTACATTTTGATACTATTACATGCTTTGTTACGATTTTTAATTAAACTAAATTTACTTTACCGGGCCGCCAACCTAGCCTAATATATATATTTTTCTTTTTCTAGTTATCATTTAGATCGATTTCATGCTCTTATGTTTAGAAAACTAATGTTTTTTCACGACATGCGGAGAAAGCACAATTTTCTCCTCGCGAAATAGTGAGGAAATTATTAGTCTATTATAATTATTGTTTATTTTCAAGTTACTATAAGTGAAGTTCAAAAATCTTACGTTTATTACCGATCATAGAACAAGTTATAGCTACTTATATAACAAGAATATTATACGATTTATAATGCCGACGGTGTTGCTAAGCGACGAGGTGAAACCGAGTCTCTTTGAACATCCAAGAGGCTTAAATCGCATATATTCGCGTTATATTCAAAGCTTAATCGTATCATCAACGACACCGATGTTAAAACAAATCAACAATTTATTTTATCTGTCAACTAGTTGACAGTTTGCATATTATAGGTTTTGATGTTATTATGGTTGTATCTAACGTATTAAGCTCGTAACTAATAAATTATAAATATCTAAGGTATTACGTAACTAATGTATTATGTTGTTTATAATTATCAATAAATGTTGCATAGTAAAAGGTAGGTAATAACAGTTGATGATACGATTAAGTTATTAATTCTTGACATGTGAATTCAGACAAAAATGATATGAATAAGTTAATTAATATAAATATTAAATTGGTACGTAGACATCAAATGTAGATTTGATCGTGATCATATAAATGATAATGGAAAACGATTATATATCAATATTTGTATTTCGTAAGTGTTTTGTTAAAAAGAGCCACTTGTAAAATGTGTGGCATAAAAATGGTGAAATTAAACTCTGGCAAGAACCTAATTTCCATTTCAATCCCATCGTCCAGTCGCGCGAAATTAAATCGTGTAACAGAAACTCCAACTCCGGCTGCAGCTTTCAACTCAACTCGAAGTGGTACGAGTATTTTTAATAACTAATTTTATAAAACAACAATAAATCACCAGTACCGGAAGTAAGCTCCGCGCGAAGCACACGGCGCAGTTGTCAAAATTCATGCAATTGCTTTTCACTTCCGCACGCGACTGCGGCGCCTCTAGCGGCGAGCTTTTAAACATTCAAACGGAAATTTAATTTTACTCTGAATATGTAATATTTCAATACAATGAGCAGAGTGCAGACAAAGGCGACCATGTTATAATTGGTAATTTATATTCAATATGGCACCGATCCGGGCATGTGTAGTGCGCATGCGCGTGCGCGAGCTGTGCTAATGAAGCTATTTGAATATCGCGAGCGAGTGCGAGCTAGGTGGCAAGTAGTCGACCGGTCATATATGCAATTAAAAGTAGCCAACTTGATCGATGTGTTAGTCGCCCTGCCAGTTATTCCAGATCCTATCGAAAATTCTACGAAATAATTTTGTTGTCACTGATTTGAATAACATTACTACTGCGCCAGCGATGTGAGATTGAATTATTTAATATTAACACTTTCATATCAACTCAGTGGAATAATTAGTCATTCTACTCTACTAGGAATAGAGCTCGATAACTGTAAGAGGGATATAAATAGCACCAAGGATTAGCATTAAGGAAATTCCAGAGTACTCGTATAAAGCTAAAACAATACAATTCTTAATACTCTTACATAATACATATGATTGCAAAAAATTATTTATTCCTGCAATGATTAGGTTTTTCTGTACTAACCTCTTATAAACTGAACAATAGACTATTTGCATGGTACTAAAATGAGATTTTTATCTCTAGGAACCTAATGATAGGTCTGAAACATTGATAAAAATACAAATTTTATTTTTAAAAAATAGGTTTTTTAGAATAATGAGAAAGAAATTTTGCCGTGCCGTCATTATTTCGTATAGGAGATATAAATGGCAGCATTCTACGTCACATTACATTTTATTTAATTTTCATTAAGTAATTATTTTTGGGCTTGTTGATACAAATTTTGTGAAAATAAAAAATACGGGTCTCAAGTTTTTATCTCTTTTTCAAAAATATTTAGTAATAATCCAGCTAGAAGGAAAGTACTAGTGCAGCTTGCTAATTGACAAGAATCCAGAGGAAAACACTTCTTTTTCCCACTTGAACTCGATGGTTGTGTCTTGAGGAAAGAGAGTGAGGAAATCGAGCGGCAGTAGAAAAAGAGCTTTCCTCTCGTGTTAGATACAACATTTTTTCACCACATATTTAAAAACATTGTAAATGTAGAAGAAACACATAACTAGAAGTTAGGTTATTACTGCCATCTGTCCGAATGACGTTTAATAACAATGAAATGTTTCACTGCAACAAATATGTCAAATTAAAAAATTGAAAAATCATGAAATTGTAGAAAAAGAAAGTATAAAACATAATAATTGTAAAATAATAGTTTGCAGTATATCACTATAAAATCAGAATTTTCAATAAAATATATTTCATCGTAAAATAACACTAATGGTAACACTGGTTACTTTCCTCTCTAGAGACGGAAAACTTACTCCACAGGTAAAAACCAATTACAGAGTACAAATTCATAAAATAAAAAATATTATACCTATACTAGTAAAATAAATAAATAATGTGAACTAAACTAAAATATTTGGAAATCTATTATTATTAATGTTTGTATCACAAAACAAATATCATTGTAATCACATATTAAATTATAAATATTGCGAGGTTTGTATACTATTTTACTCACAATATAATCGATTAATAATATGCACATTTTAAACATTAATTTTAATAATATGTTTGACAGTTTTATTATAATTTGTTCAATTTGTTCAGCCTACTTGAAAATAGAGATCTATAACAGAGTAGCTAAGTAACTTGAGAATTTTTTAAATTTATTTTGTCAATTTTATTGAAAAATGACATTTAACTAGCCAGAAAAATATTTCCAGCTAGCTGGGAGGTGAAGTAAACAATGACACGTTTCCCAACTGTTTAGAAAGTTGGAAACGCACATATTACTTTTGTGAGTAAATGATATTTTAATTAGCCACTAATACTATGGATATAAATACCACCAACAATTGATCTTCTTATCTCATTTCTTATTCTTGTTAAGCCACCTCCACCTGTACAGGTAACTGTAATTCAATATCCTATGCTATAACCTATAAATATTAACACAACAAGCACCAAATTATTTCCGTAAACAAATGACTCACTATCTTCTTCTAAAAAATCCAACAAATCACTATCTGATCTTGTCATGTCTACACAAACAATTCCCGTGATTCGTGACAGCCGCGCTAACTTTACTACTCCACTAACGGTGATTCTGCAGATCACCACTGTGGCACGCGGCGCTGCTAACGACCAATGACCCGAGAAGAAGGACCCGAGACTGATCCGAACAATTGAAGAATTCGATTCGAAATGACAACAATGCAACAGTGATATTTGATAGTAACGGTTTTGTGAATCAAACTGTTTGTTTGATTATAATAAGGAAAATTAGGGTTATGGTTGTTTGGTGTAATGTCACTTGGGAATTTTGTGCAGTGTTTGCTAGACGTGAATAGATGCTTCTTGTTTTTTTTGTTGGTTAGCAAAAGTATTACACAATAAGTACTTACTTTAAGACTACTTCAAAATAGACTAATGTTGAGGCAAATCCTATAAAAAATGCTGTGAATATTTTTTATTTTATTTTAATGGTAACCATTCTACAGGATTAACTCACAATAATTACAGAATGGTAGATGTTACTATAGTGGAATCCAACCAATCGGATCCAGTGGTATTATTGTCGCTGAGCTGATTACTGGCCGTGGAAATATGGAAAGACAAAATTTTAAAAATATTTGTTTTTTTTTCTTAAGTGAGTAATATTACCTATATTATATCACACATTCGTGTCCTTCACATAATACCAACACCCATTTATAAATATAATTAAAATTCTGTGGTGGCAGTTATTTGGAGATTTTCTCCAAATGAATTTTTTTATTGTTTTGAGGTCCTACATTCATACTTTAAGTTAGGATACTTAACCTGGAAACACCCTGTGTATTATAATATTATATTATAATAACATCCAGAATACATTATTATCATCTACCATCTAAAATCCTGTTCAAAATGTACATATAGGTACTGACGTAGATTTGTTGAATGGCGAAATTTTATTTCAACAAAGTTTGTAAAGTTAAAGGATCAAGACACAGAGTTTAGCCTTTTTAAAATTTTGAATTTAAAATGTAGTAAATTTTCTACGCGAAAACAAAAATATGAGTCATTTACACAAAATCCGTTTTGAAGAAAATACTTTCATTTGAGCCCAATATGATTTTACCTAAAATTGTGTTTTTAAACAAATCTGACCAAATTTATCTATTTAGTACCTAAATAATATAATATATGTATTTAATGTACACCTACCTAAATCGTGCGCGTTGTTTTTAAATATCTATTTTAAATATTTCAATACTTACTTAATTATCTGTAAATTACTAAAACCAGAAATATATTTCATTCGCATATCTTGTTTTGCGTAGGCACATACCATTTATCATGTACACGTTAATGCACTTCTTACTTTTACTATAACATTAAAATTAAAACTATTACAATATCAATAACATGAAATAATTATCATTGTTTAACTTATTTAAATGAAAATAAAATATTCATTGTTTATTTTAGTAACTTCCGGCTTTTGAATTGAAGTACTAAATGAGAAAGGGTTGTACTCATCTATGTCCTATTTGTATTATTTATATAATTGAACTCATTCGTTCAATTCAGTAACTGTTAGTACCCATATCTTTCAAAACCTCCCTTAATATTATCTAATTTAGATTCAAAATCCGGGTCTAAAATTTGCATTCTCCATTGAATGAGCACATACTCCTGGTTCCGAAACAGTCCCGAACCCCTATCAAACTTTGTTAATTCAGATTCATGACATTTAACGTTAATTATTACACAATTCAACTTACGGAAATTGAAGTTCGGTTATTAATATCCCAAACGGGAACACAGCAGACAGAAACCCCAATAGCTCTCCCACACCACGGAATAGAGAGCATGTGCCACCGACGCGAATTTGCATTTTGTCCTGTCTCAGATCGACAGAGATAATAATTTTTAGAAAAATATGGTTAGTTTTGCAATATTCAGCTTTGATTTAATACAACGTAGAGCCATTTTGACCTTTTCAACGTGAAAATCAAATTCTGTTATTTTATATTTACCTACTGTTTTATTTTATTCTGGAAAAACTAAGGTAAACTTTAAAACTATTACCTATCCAATAAAATGTTTTCACTAAATTTTTATTTGTCTAAATATATATTTATTTATTTATATGATATTGAAATCTGGCATTCTGTTTTGAACCATTTCATATAAAAGAAACTGATCTTCACAATTATACGGTGTTCTGTATTTTAAAAAGAAAATATCAGAGTCAATAGTGCACTAAGTATACCTAGGTCTGAAAATGTAAGTTTTTTGATCGAATGTTATTTACGAATTCAAGATTTAAAGTCTACAACAAATTGCCAGCCAATATTAAATGCAAACTTGGGTCTAACGAGTTTAAATGTACACTAAAAACTTATTTTACATCCAATTGCTTTTACTCAATTAATGAATATCTTAATATGTAATACTTACTCTCTTATATTATTTTGTATTGTATGTATTTTATAATGTACTGACGATTCCGATAGGCTGCTTTGTACACCTTATTATGAAATAAAATAATAATATTATTATTATTATTATTATTATTATTAAGATTTCTTGAATTTTCGATACCACAAAATTGCTTACATAGGTACTATAGTGATGCAAAAGATATCCGGTTACTATCCGTTATCCGGCTATCCGGCCACATTTTTACTATCCGACCGAATACCGCATGTACCGGAAAAAATATAAAAGAAGTACAAAGTTACCATGAAAATTTTTCTCATAAATAAAAACCATAAAATATGAAATAAATTAAAAATATATAGGTAGTGGAATCCAACTATTCGGACCCAATAGTAATTTTGTCGGATTCTAGGATCGAACCTCAAACCGCTAGCTGGCTAGACTGACACTCGACCGTTGAGTTAACCTTGGTCAGGATGGATTCATGAAATTAAACTCTCAACCAAAACCATGAAAACTAAGAAACAAGAAGTAGGAAAATCCATTTATAATATAAGTAATATTTTGTACCTAAATAACAATATACCTACTTACAAATTTCAGTGTAGTTTATAGGTATATTACTATTTTAGAGAAATATTAGTGAGAATAGCAGTCATTGGAAACGAATGGATTGTTAATTTTTTTTTCGCCAGGATATTTAATTAAAAGTAATGGTTTAACAATTCCATTTTAAGGTTACATAAATATAAATATAAGTAACACGAAATTACTCCACATGTGGTCGTGACTATATTTCTCATATAATTTATTACAAAATGTAAGGTAGTAAAAACAAGAACATAGTTTTTCGTTAACTTAAAAATGTTCAAGTAATTTAGAATTCAGAAGTACAAGAAAATTTATCAAATATAGCCATCTTATGTATTATTCCATTTACCACGTGGGTCAGTTTAGTCAATTTGGTATTCCTTTGTCAGGAACAAACTCACAACTTAAAGAACTTAATAATTTTGGTCGTGTTGACGTTAACCAGTTAACATTCTCAAGAAACTTAATTATATAACTACATCGGCATTACAATTTACACAATTAAATTCCAAATAATACTGAAACAAACATGTTTATGTATTCCATATTTGTTATTTTAAGGACCCACAATAAGTCATAACAAATTAATTTATCAATTTACAATACATATCTTTAATTACTCGGTATTTTTCGTAAATCTAGAAAGTGTTATTTTACAAGCCTTACTTTAGGCAAATACTGGAAGTCTGCAAGTTATGTGTATACACTTTCCGGAAGTATTATTATACCGTTTTTTCCGGAAACTGTTAGTGGCGTAGCATTGGTAGGGCAGTACGGGCAGTTGCCTGAGACCCTAGGGGTTCAGGGGCCCCCAGAATTTGCAAGTTTAAACAGGGCATTTTAGCATTGAATCTAAACGGATAATAATACCGACTTCCGGGTTTCAGCATTGGATTTGTCTAACTTTTTACCTTTTGCTGCATTATTTCAAAAATTTAAGAGGACCTTGTTGAGCCGAAATTTAAAGAATGTAGATATATTTATTCATATTTTGAGTTTAATTAGCTGTGGTTTTCGAATGGATTAAAAAATTTACTTCTGGCTTTCAGTTCTGAATAGAAACATATATGTAAACACTAAAACCGAAAACCGGAAGTGATATTTCACAGATTTACTGCAAGATAATTTTAGTGTTTCTTATTTATTTTATATAATTAACTGTAATTTCAGAGCATACTAAAATATCACTTCCGGTTTCCAGTATAAGTTTTCACAAACATGTTTCTATTCAGAACTGAAAGCCAGTAGTCAATATTTTAATCCATTCGAAATCTACGGCTAATTAAACTCAAAATATGAATAAATATATCTAAATTGTTTAAATTTCGGTTCAACATAGGCCCTCTTAAATGTTTGAAATAATGCATCTAAAAGAAAAAAGTTCGACAAATCAAATGCTGGAAACCGGAAGTCGGCGGAAATGGCAGATGAATAAACACAAAAATGACTAATATTTATTTTGTTTTCTTGTACAATATAATTAAATTGCGGCTACACCAGAATCTCCAAAATTTTGAAAATTATGTTTTTTATAGAAAAATGTTTCAGAAATCGAATGCTTAAAACCGGAAGTCGATATCTTTATCCGATAAAATATTACAGCCATTTTCCTGTGTTATGACAAAACAACGACTTAAAATAATAATAAATAATTCGAAAATATGCAAAATTCATTTTCTTGATTTTCTAGCAAACAGTGCCATTTATTAAAAAATCTATATAAATCTATCTTGTAGAGAATTTTGTGCTCTACAATTCCGTTTAACAGTTTTCTTCGTAATGTAAACCATTTGCAAGATAAACGCGAAAAACAAAAAACGGGGACAATTTTTTCAAAATGGCGGCTGACACGGATACTTCCGGTGGTGCCTCCACCCCTTAAAATACTCAATAAGGTGTGTTAAATAAAAAAAAAAATTAAAATTGCTTTTGGCTCGAAGTGCACAATTCACATTATATATTACTGTAAGCCGCTGGACTATACGTACACTACGTAGTAGTAAACAATTCTTCAATTAACTATTTAAAAATTCTTAGAAATTCTGCCAAAAGCGCTACAAATATGAAACTACGCTTATTTACTAACAAAACTACGACGAATTCAATGGTCAATCAAATTTTCGATAGGATCTTGAAATTTCTTCCAGGATTCAATGAAGTCCTTAGGCACACACTACACATAGTTTTGTAAATATATATCGCGAAATAACTACAGATTTTTGTAAATGAAGCACTACGAAATCACTACGCAGCGCACTGAATAATATATGTTCTTACTGATTTATGTTTTGCACATTCTTCATAGAGATGATGCCAGTTTCGATTCATATTTGAATAGTTAAACGTTTTAAATGATATTCTGGTAAATTTATGTTTCTTATTTATTTAGATAATGTAAATTTGGAAACTAAGTAATTAATGTATGAAAAGAACATGCTTTATTCGTGCTTTGTATTTAGGGTTACAAATATTTCAGGATTTATTAAAATTGATTGAATATTTCATTTAAACAAGATACTAAAATATAGTTTCTGAAATTTGAACATATTTAAGATGAGTTATTATTATTTTAATCTGGCGTTGGGCCTCCGAAATTTTTTTGTCCCAGGCCCCGTAGATATCTAGCTACGCCACTGGAAACTGTTAGTAGTAAATTATTATGAATTTATAATTTCATATGACAATTACTTTAATTGGCAATTAAACATGTTGGATTTGATAGTAGGTTTACCTATTTGTTACGTAAACATGTTTGTTTCTCCAAGGAACTGGAACAGTATGCACTAATCTGGAAAAGTCTTTACATGACTTATCTTGTAATGAGCTACTTCCCTGTCTCTAAAAAACTGTCTAATAATGAAAAACTTTGATGATTATTTTCGGAAAATAGTTTAATCCCCACATTAATTAATTCCAACGATTTATCGACAATTAATTACACAGTAAGGAAGAGTCACTATGCTTTTTATAAAGTATGTCGGTAGACTTATTTTATCCATTTGATTTCGCTCAAGGTAGAACCTCAAAGGCCAAATTACTATAGGTTCTGCTTAATCTAAAATAAACTAAAGTAATATGTAGGTAGGTATAGGATTTTTATTTCTACCGTTTGGTTTCCTCGTCCATGGTTGATTTGGGCCTCCTCGAAATGATCTTCCTCTTCCTCCTGTTGTCGTGCACGAATTTATCGTTCCATGCCTGCGAGCAATAGTTGTTGGAACCCTTGCGAAATGATTTTTCTTTATGACATTATTTTAAATGATCTTATCTCGACAATTGTCTTCGACGGTAATGAGATTCGTATTCGTAAGCTGGTTGTAATAATAAAACTGCTGGTTATTACCAGGAATACACGCTTGTATAAATTATATTTAGATGATTTGAGAATGCCATTTGTTTCGTAATAGCTCGTTTAAATTAAACGCAAAGGATAATGGACTACAGTCAGTATTTTGGGAATAAATGAGACGACGGTAATTTTAATATTTTCGGGGGATTATAAGAATGAGGCGATTTATTATGCGACTTCATTGAGATTGCGTTTTATGAAATTTAGCTGTACTTGTAAATAAAATGTCCTTCTTAATGTAGATTTATAACATGATAACAGTAATAATTTTTTAGTGTGTATATAAAGATATGAATTATTATAGGCAAAAAAATGAAATGACCACAATTCTACAGTACTTCCAGGACTTTATATTAATGCAGGAAGAATTTATTGTGAGTATCGTAATATTTTTACCGTTCTGAACCCAGAATCCTAGAAAAATATAACCTGTCTAGCTGTTGGAGGTTCTCTATGTCTAAAAGTACAACAAAAATGCATTGAAAATTGGAATAAAAACATTAGATACTTATATTAAATCTTATTGACTTCACATTTAAGATCAAAAGGCAAAATAATATTAAAGTTACTGTGAAAAGCTCTTTTTTTAAAAAAAATCAAGATTGTGTGTTGCATGTGAATCAAACTCGAAATGTCAAAGTCAAATATTCTAGAGAAGGTAGGTAATTGAGCAAAATATAAAAAATTCAAAAGTTTTAAACATAAATAACTTGAAAATGTGTTAGGCATACCAGATTTATAAGAGAAATGAGCGACCATCGACTGGTCAGCATTTGAAGCAGGACTCGAACCGCACAAAATAACGGTTGAGGATCGGTACACTGTACTTTATAGGGTTCGGTTTTGTCTCGGTTTTTATACATCTTCTTGAAATGAACCGGTAACCGGTTTTTAAAAAGATGTTTAAGTTCCGGTTTCAGTTAAAAAATGTAATAAATAGAAAATCAATTAATTAAAATTATTAGTACCGCAGTTTTGGAATAAATCTAAAAAAAATTCACAAAAATAAATAGCATTTTGACGGAAAAACGTTTAATTTTAATTAATTGTTTAAACCCTTCCGCACCGGATCGCAACCATTGATTCGGCTTCGGTTATGGGTTTGCCAAGATATTTTTAAATGGTTTAGATTTGGTTCCCGGTTCACTAAAATATCTGTGTTGCGTACTGGTTTTCGTTCCTGTTTCGGTACGGTTCGTGTCCCTGATTTGAAGAAAAAAATATAATGATTTTGTAAATACCTACATATTTTTGTTACCTACCTGATTTTTATTTTTGTATTCTTTGAAAACAACAGATGAACCTTTGTTTTGTGCTCTCATAGATTTGGTAGGTAAATGTTATAATTATTATTTTTCTACGAAAGTGCGAATTTACATGTTTTTCAGATATTAAAACTGATGGTAAATGTAATCTTTTGAAACATTGAGTGTTGAAAATAATTTCAACACTCATTTTGTGCACTGAGTGCGAATTGTAAAAAAATACATTTTTCATACCTTAAACACTTTATTTGTAGTAAGTAATCTCTGTAATAACATAATAAGTATTCAACTGGTTAATTTCATAGAATTTGAGAAACAAATATTTTTTCTGAACTGAAATTATGCTACTGGAAGGCCAAAGTTGTCAGAATATTTTTGACTTCTGAGAGACAAAATTACAGATTTACAATTGCCGTAAAATGTCCGGCGGAGTACAAATATACTCACTTTACTACTACCTGCAAGTTATTCCATTATTTTTTAAATCAAAAATCACACCATAAATGCAAAAATACAAAAATGAACTCTGAGTTTGTATGTATTGGTATTGTTTTCAGCTATGACAGTCTGATTTGTTTTTCTTAAATTTGTTATTGTTATATTTCTTTTTAAATTCATTATGTTCAATATTTCACACTTTTGTAGGAAAACTAGTATGTAACACACTTACGGAAAAGATCATTGAAAAACTCGTATGATAGGAGAACTCGCTATCGCTCCCCAGCAAACACAGTGTTGACATATACGTAACTATTATGTAATATTTAGAGAACATCGTTGACGAACCTAAATATTGCATAAATGATGCATAAAATTGCCATATGGATGACACATTTTGAAACCATATCTCCATGGCATAACACTATAGACATAAAACCAATATATATGTGGCAGGTACGTAACAGATACGGATCAGTTATCGCATGGCATATTTTACATACTCGCCACATGGCACTGCCATATGAATGTAACATTTTGTAACCATATCTCCATGACATAACTTTACAGACATGAAACCAACATTTATATGGCAGGCACGTAATAGTTAATGGATCAGAAGTCACATGGCATTAGAACTTATATCTTACATACTTGCCACATGGCACTGCCATCTGATTATAACTTTTTGTAGCCATATCTCCATGACATCACTTTACAGACATGAATAATAATTTGAAAAATGACAGAAATTATAATAAATAATCTCATATTTACTGACAGTTCATAGTAAGATGGAAATGGAAACGAATCACCTGTTCAATGTACATCCAATCCAACATTCAATGAATACTTTCATCTCATTGGTCAACATACTAAGATTTCTTTAGATTCATGTTTGCCTTCATTTAAACAAATTTTATTTTGAAGCAAATTATTTACAAACCACAAATAACAACTGACACCTGAGAAAATATACCATTTTACAAAATTTTAAAATAATAATTTGTATTGAAATAAAATAAGCTCAAATGGTCTGTTCACACTAGGAAAGATTTACGTAAAAAGTTTCATGCAAGTAAAACAAAGTGCTAGGAGCATTATAAAAGAAACTGTTAATACCGGTTATATTTTATAGAAACTAATTATTTCTATAAAATATATTAAAGGTAGTGATCTTTAATATAATAAATAGAAAAAAGAAACATATTAAGAAAAACTTTCCTCGTGTGAACTAGGCTTAAGAAATCTATTTTATCGATCAAGAGATAACCTCACTTTGTCACTTTCATTTTGACAGAAGCTGGAGCTTGGCATGTCTGCGTATTTCGTACTTAAAGCATTCGATTTTAGTTTATTTGTTTAACTGGATGCACTAAATTACCCATTAATATTATGCAAGCTGAGAAATGTAGATTTCTTTAAATGGATTGTAGTAGGTACTTATGTTAATATTTGTGTATTCAGATTCGTTATAAAATGATATATTACTCCGCCTAATTGTTCATTATTATTTTTTATAGGTATGAATCACATTTTAAGAGATAACTAGTTTATTGAAAATATAATCAACTTTAATTCAGTAGCTGTGAATATGAAACTAGATTATTATATACACATCCAAAATATGTATGAGTTTGACACCAACAAACAACTAAGTAATTCGATTCTATGAAATATCAAAATACCTTCACATCCATAGTCATTAGCCACTACAACAAAAAAGAATGTATTTAAATAGAAGTTTTTGTTCGCATAAGCATTTGTCTTTTTGAAATGTATACTTCTTGTGCTATGGATTTTGTTCCTCCACTCTGGGCTCGTTAAAATCATTATTCACAATATTATTAAAAGTATTAGTTTTAAATTATTAAGTATTATTTACACTACTATACTGTACACTTTAAATTGATATTTCATATAAACTATACGATATGTCAGATTAGCCGAGTGGTTTGCGGCGTATAGGAACATCGTCCCGAAGGTTCAGGTCCATGGTTCAAATCCAGCACGATCCAGCAAATATCAAATTAACATTTGTATCTCTCTCCGGTTCTATGGATTCTCGATGGATTCAACTTTTAGTTATAAAATGTTGCTTAGACATGTGTTTTTTTAATATAAATATAATAATTATTGCTACATTTTATATAGTACGTAATACAGAAATGTATCTGCCATTTCTATATGCCATATGGCGGTAACCTGCCGTGGCCATATAGCAGTACCGTTGTCTTTCAAACGTAACTCCCATGTGGCATACATGGTGAGAATGGCTGACATAGGAAAGCGCATGCAAGCTCCATATATGTTGCATGCCATATGGCAGTAGACATGAATGGTGTACGTGTTTTATGTATGCCATATCATAGTTATCTAACTGTGTTTGCTGGGTCGTGCTCCAACTGTCATAGTAGTTTTTCAATGAAGCCCTTTCCACACTTGTATTACATACTATTCTGATATCCTAAATTTGCACGCAGCAGTAATAATTTAACATTGTGCTTTTGCTTCGCGGTTAACACACCGTACTTGATCCTGGCAGGGTATGAAGGGCACGGGAGTGTTTTACACTTCCATGTTAACACAATCGCACATAACCTCACTAACAGCCAACGCTGCCTCGGATTAATTTCCTCCGATGTTTTAACTCGCCACTGTTAATTTCCGTGCGAAGCGATACGACTATTTTGCATAATTGAGTTGTAATTGTTAAATGGAGTGTACGTTTTCAATGTTGCGCGATTTACATAAATACCGGTACGCTATCTCTCTCACTGACTTGGAATACACTATCTGTCTGTCTCTGTTACACACGCACGATACTCGCCGCGCTCGCCTCCTTCCCGTATTATTTGCAAGTTTAAATTGAGTTTTGTTTAAGTTTATAATTAATGCTTTTTCACTCTTGTTCATAAGCAAGTTGATGAGTTTCGCGTGAAGTTAGCGTGAGCGAGATGCAAGTGATTGTCAGGTTTTTTGTGATGAACAATTGGTTTTTTGCATTTGCATAGCTGGCTATAATTATTTTTCTGACGATCTGATAGATTTGCCAAGTTTGACAGCGAGAATTAATTTTTGTATATATGCTTCCTTTTATAAATCACTCAACTGCGGTCATTAATTATAAATTTATTTACATGTTTGAAAACTTTTGTAATTTATTTTTCCTTTACTACTTCATTTAGAAATTCAATTTAATCTTAATATACAAAACAATAAATTCTATACATCCGGTAAACGTATTAAAATTTTGTCGATGATTATTGGAAAAATTTAAATACGATTTCATGTACTACATACCTAATTAGGTTTAGGAATTTGTGTCTTGTGCATACTCATAAAGAATTAAATGGTCACAATTTTACCTGAAATTTATAATTTTCAATTACCTACAAGAATTGAATAAACTTATAAAACTTTATAAAATAATAGTACTGATTCTTCATCAGGGGTGGATGGACCCACCGGGATACCGAGAAATTTCCCGGTGGGTCGGCTAGATGTGGGCCGGTAGAGCAATTGACTGAAGACTGATGGTAAACTTATTAAATTTTATAAAGAAATATTAAAAACCTAAAAATTTAATTTTCAAATATCTTAAATTTTTAAATTGATAATGTTGACATATAAATAGGTAAGTAATAACTTTTTTTTAAAATTTCTAAAATTTGTATTTCAGATTTTATATTTGGCCCGCCAACGAAACAATCTTTCCACCCCAGCTCCAAAGTAATTAAATATTTATATATTTATTTGATGTTTATACGTTATTTTAATAAGAACCTGAACTTAACATACAATAGTTTTCCAAATTTAGTCAATTTTTTCAAATGGTCATTTCACTTTATCTTGTAACAATCATGTGCTAAATGATGTATTTTATTCACTATACAAACTTAGCAGCTCACATTATAATGTATTCATTACTTCCTTGTACGAAAAATTTCGGTTCTCAGATTTTTACGGAAATATCCGTTTTCACCTTTTCTGAATCCATTATGACTAGTTTCGTCGTGACGTCTGTACGTATGGACGTACGGACGGACGTATGTGTGTCGCATAACTCAAATACGGTTAGACGTAGAAAGTTGAAATTTTGTATTTAGGACTGTTATAGCATCTAGTTGTGCACCTCCTATTTTTGGTTTCAATCTACAAACCGGAAGTAGTACTTTTTTCAAATATTTCTAAAAATATTTAATTTAAGGCCGGAATGTAGCTGTCCACGATTTCGTTGAGAAAAAGGAGAGATATATACAGATTTAGTGTGTCGAACAAAGGCACACGGAAAAAAATATACAGGCGCATTTAACTTCAATGTTATTGTAATTTGGTTATGCTATTTTTTTATATATTTGCTGTAGTAAATTTAAAAATTTTCAATACATTTCACAAAATTATATGTTATCAACACAACCATTTTGTGATTTATATATTGATGTTTAAGATAATAAGATGCGTTAATAACCAGCATATCAACATTGTATATTTTAGCGCAATAGTTGTGGTAAAAGTACAACTAAATATAAACCAAAAATTTCACGTAAAATTTACCACAATAAGTGTAATTTCCAATATTTGCTGAATTGAAGTGTTGAATTTACCACAATGGATTGTACTTTGTAACTATTTTCTTGTAGTTTTACTGCAAGTTTGTTTGAACCGGCAAGCTTTATTTTTCTCATTTGTGTATCAGCGTTTGTTGTGTGCATACGTGTCGAAGAACTTACTTAAAGAACTCACAAATATTTGATAAATAACTAATGAAGGAATAGCTGATAAAAATGTTAAGGAGAAGTTAATTGAATGGGATTCAATGGGATTGTCCCGATTTTTTAAACGTAAGTTAATTATGTATTATATCAAGATATTCTAATTCTAGGTACCTACATTACCAAGTATTACATGGTACATATAATTTTTATTCATAGTTCCTTTTTTAGAGTCGCATAACTGTTGCAGGGGATGTTTCTTCATATTGAAAATATTTGATTTAAGAAATAATCTATATGAATTGTTTTGTATTTCAGCATGTCACATAGTCGTATAAGATGTTTTTTTCCTAATTTTCTTTATAAAATATATTATATTTTGGTAAATAATGCAGTGTTCTTCATTTGTTCTTGTTGTTAATTTAATGTTAACCTCATGATCCTATTATTTATTTCATATTATGGAATTATGGATACAATGAATGCAGTAAAAATAAGAAAAATATTTTGTTATTACTTTATAATTTGTAAGAGCACAGTGTTAAAATGAGACACCTTCGTTACTCTTTCAAATTAAGCAATGCACTATATTGCTAAATTTGTAATAGTAACGAAGATGTCTAATTTTAACACTGTGCCCTTACAAATTATAAAGTAATAACTAAATATTTTTATTACTTTCACTGCATACATTGTATGAATAAAACCATAATAATTATCACTAAAAGAAGTATTATTAAAATCTGATATTTGTAAATAAAACTAAATATAATTTGGATTTTTACAATTCATTGTGGTAATATATAAATATTATATGTAGTAATTATTTCCAAACGTGTATTGTGTTCTATACCACAATTGATTCTGTATATTTTAAATCTAAAATTTAATCGCAATATTGTGGTAGAAAGTAACATACAAGAACTACCACAAAACGTTGGTAACTATATCAACACGTTGCTGCTGTCCTAATAATAAACCGTGTTTGTGTAAAATAAAATCACAATTGTGTTAAAAATGTCACAAAATTTCTTTGCGTGCAGCAATAGCGAACGCGCTCTAAAAGTGGCATTGTATTTGTATGATATTGTATTTATAAGACAAAAGAAATAATCAAACGCGTTATTTATATACTGTATAACATGTTACCTACAGTGCGACGCATGAAGTTTAATAGATTTTGTATTTAAAATGCCCTAAAATAAACATGTAAAAGTAGTATTTTTCTCTTTATTCGGCAATTTTTTAAAACAATACTATGAAAAAATTTGGAAAAATCGATGCGTCGCACTGTAGAATGAATATTAAATATTGTCGTAAAATTTCAATGATGTTACGTTAGTATTAGATTCACTATTATACAAACCGTTGAGCACTGTTTTACCTCTTTCTCATACAGCTACATTCCCGCCTTAAGACAAATTTTTTAATTTCAAATGAAAGATTATGTGATTATTACCTACAATCGGTATTTTATAAATATTTTTGTATCTGGTATCATTTAAGAATAATTAAAGTATATATTTATAATTTAGTATTTCGATATCTTGTAGTCCATGATCGATTAACATTTTTTTACTACGTAAAATTTAAATGATTATGACATGACAGTGACAATAGTAAAATTTGCTTTATATCTTCTTCTGCAGTTTAAATAAAATGACTAAAATATATTTGTGAGTATAGTAGCAGTAGTAGTAGTACTTATATATTAACATATTTGTATAATAAGTTAAAAGAATAAAGTCAGATTTTTAAATATTATTCTAAATTTTAGTTATTAAGAAAAGTATGAACAGTTTCATAGGCGTACAAGGAAATCATGTGGTGTCCACGTCAGATTTTTTTATATTATTTCGCTGGTAAGTATATGTACTTTATCTCACACTAAAATATTATTTCAGTATTTAGTACCAGTAACTGCAAATTAATTTGGTTTATTGTAACCATCTAAAATTGAAGAACAACCGTTTAATATTAATATTAGAAAATAAACAAAACAATTTTACTTCAGTTAAATTAGTTTTGCTTGACGGCAGTAGCTAATCCTTTCTTATTGTTTTATAATTTCAATGCTTCCTCTCACTTCCAAGAACAAAGTATAGAACCAACCCAAGCCCATCAAATAATACTCCCTTCATTACAATTATAATTTTTCCGCAAAGGTCAAAAAATCTTTGTCAATTATTAAAAAGCAAAGATAATAGCAACATTTCCTGACGGTAACCCATAATGTACTTGTCAGTTGTCAACGGACAATTTTCATATAACAAGTTAATAAGTGCTCGTCTTATTTAGATTATATCCCTTTAGTCAAGGAACCGGTGCGCATATTGTAAGTGAATAGCATATTTAGTTAAGTCTGCATTTAGTTCCATTTAGCTGCTCGGTTAGTTACAACTACAACTAGGTATACAACAACTGACGGACAGACAGACTGCGTGGTGAAGAGACAGTGACGGAGAAAACAAAATTTGAAGAAAGGGTAGCTAATATTCCAATTAATTTCTATAATTTATCGAACATTATTTCACTGAACTATAGCGTTTTACTTAGACAATAATAAAATCTAATTAAATAATCAAATTAAAACTAAATTATAACATATATGGTTGTTGTGTAGCGAAACTAATGATATCCGATATCGTACGATAGACTTCATGAAGTGCAGCTTATTTCTGAAGGGGTAAAAAGTAAATACATTTGGAATTTCCGCACTACAGAGGCACATAGTATTAGTGTGGAAATTCGTTTTACGTTTGAAATGTCTGGTCAATAGAAATATCGTTGCCTTTTTGGTACTTCATAACCTCAATTGACTTTAAAATTATATATCATTTTTATAAAATCGACGATTCCGTTCAAAATTTAATACAATCTTCTTCTACACTGGCGGAAAAAAATGAAACACTTTGAAATTCGTGAAATTTCGTCCATTTTCAAACCGCCATAACTCGGTGTAAAACTTTGAAGTGTCTACTTTAAAGTCATGCCTGCGAATTTTAGTGCAACCCCTTCCGCCCCCCTCCTGCACCCCGGTGAAAAATAATAAATTTTAATTTTAAAAATGTCCAACTTTGATGTGTATGGACTTTAATAATTTTTTTGACTTGATCCATCAAAAGGGCACTAAAATTGTGGGTGTACTTTAAGGGGATAATATGATTTCTTTTCGTACCCTTTAAAACCCGAACAATAAAACACGTTTTTTTGCAAAAAAAAAAGTCTAACTTTGGCGATGTGTACCGAGTTGGAAAAAATTTGTCGACTCGATCCACAGAAAAAGCATGGAAACTTGTTCAATTACCTGTGCTGGGTCCAAAGAACGAAGTTCCTACGACGATTTGGCACCAAATTATGATCGTTTGAAAAAAGTGCATTTTGTGGTTTTTTGACTCATAAATCGGCAGTTTTTTGACGAATTTTTTTTTTCACGAATGAAATTTTCTTTCAAAATTTATAATATTTTAGGCAATTTAAGTTATTCACATGAAATATCCAATTTAATATTTAAAGAAGTAAGCAAATCTCACGAGTTTAAACGTTCAAAGTTTAACCAGTCCTTCAATATCGAGAAAATTTAAACTTTAAACTCGTGAGATTTGTTTACTGCTTTAAAAATGAAATTGGAAATTTCGTGTGAATAACTCAAATTGCCTAAAATATTAGCATCCGTGAAAAAAAAAATTCGTAAAAAAACTGCCGATTTATGAGTCAAAAAATCACAAAATGCACTTTTTTCAAACGCCCATAACTTTGTGCCAAATCGTCGTAGGAACTTCGTTTTTTGAGCCCAACACAGGTAATTGAACAAGTTTCAATGCCTTTTTTCCAACTCGGTACACATCGCCAAAGTTAGACTTTTTTTTGCGAAAAAAAGTGTTTTTTTGTTCGGGTTTTAAAGGGTACGAAAAGAGATGATCCTAATCTGAGATTATCCCCTTGAAGTACACCCACAATTTGGTTTCTCCCCGAAAGAATCGTCTAATTTGGTTGAAAAGTCGCTGAGTTATGAGCAAAAAAACAAAAAAATGCCCTTTTTTAAAAAAAATTCATAACTTTGTTCCAAATCATCGTAGGAACTTCGTTCTTTGAGTCCTGCACAGGGAATTGAGTGAATTTTAGTGCTCTTTTGATGGATCAAGTCAAAAAAAAATTTTAAAGTCCATACACATCGTCAAAGTTGGACATTTTTAAAATTAAAATTTATTATTTTTCACCGGGGTGCTGGAGAGGGCCGGAAGGGGTTGCGCTAAAATTCGCAGGCATGACTTTAAAGTAGACACTTCAAAGTTTTTCGCCCACAAAGATTCATCGAAATCGATTGAAAATACGCCGAGTTATAACGGTTTGAAAATGGACGAAATTTCACGAATTTCAAAGTGTTTCATTTTTTTTCCGCCAGTATATATTCAATTAATATTGTGCTAGTTTTTCGTGTAAATCTGTTGGCTGGTTTAGATACACTAACGCGTGAATTCATTGTCACCTTCCTAAGCTTGCAATGTTTAAGTGGTCAACTTTACAGTCTCATAATTGCAATTGCCAAACGAAACTGACAATTATTGCGCTTATAACTTATATTAAGGTGTATTATCATCATGTAAATACCCTATAAAATTTTTATTTATTTATGTTGTCATCGATTTTACTAGACAAACCTTAAAAGATGGAGCGGTGACAATGAAACTAAAGTGATTATTTCGCATACGACACTATACGATACGTGATATATTTTATTTAAATTGTAGGTAATTTTCGAGGTAAATAATTAATAAAATAAATAAATAAAAATAACAATTAATATTACTACAATACCTATATGCCCATCCAAAAAAGGAAATAAATAATATATGGGACAATTTTTTTCATTAGTTTTTACTTTCTTACTTAAGTTTGTTATTTTCCTAAAAAAATATCGCTTTGTAGTTCCATATCTATTTCAAACTTCTTTTACCATTCTCACTTGGGATTATTTAGTTTAAATTAAAGTAGAAACAATTCAGAGATGTTGCTATTTCATCTCTCTAGAGAAATTATGCTCTCGCACATTGATAAAAAATCGAATTGACTTTTTAACTAAATATCAACTTTTATTTTTAGCACAGTAACAGCAATAAAATTCAGTAGGTTTTCCTTTTTAGATAATAATCTAATTGTGATTTACGTTTAATGGCCAAATATTTTAACTTCACCTTTATTCCGAACGTAGATTAAGTCATAATTTTTCCTTGAATTATTAATTTAAGTTAAAACTTAATTTTATATCTGATTATAAGTAGATAAGACTATTAAGAGTCGTGTATTATTTCTACTAATTTACATACAAGATGCTAGTTTGAGATAAGAATTAAAAATTATGTTCTTACAAGTAAAATTTGGCTTTAAAAATATAAGATAAAATATGGTTAAACTTCGTGCATTATTAAATTTTGACAAAAAAAACATTACAAAAATATTTTAAAAATATAATCATTTATAATATTAATAATTTTTTTTTTAAATTGAATTAAATTTTATTTTAATTACCTATTTAGGTACATTATAACATGTAGGTAGTGTTTACTACATTTACATTTATTTTGTTTATTGTTCATTAAATACAACAATATTTTTTGTTATAAAAAATTAAATATGTTCCCTAGTAGTAGGAAATAAATAAGTAAATAATTGTTTTAAATATTAAACCGAATGTTGTAACTTCAAATACTGTTTTCCATTATGAATTACTTATAAATATAAAATTTGTTCTTAGAATGACTTAACCAATTTTAAAAGCAAAAGTTGTAAGTTATGCATTAGGTGTAAAGTGCTCTACATTAATTAGTTAAATTTTATATTAACATTAATTATAAGAGTATAATTATTCTGTAACTGTAATTAGAATAATTATATCCGACACCGCCAGTAATATCAAAATAGATCGATCTATCATATTCATATTCATATTGGTAGTAACTAAAAATTCACATTTAAATAATACTGCACCCGTATCCGTATTATGCCTCAGTTAATGATTTAATTACTCCAATTACCCCCAATTAATCTTCGACAACCCCTCGCCCCCGCCGCTGGTGGTCGCCCAACACCCATCCTTCAAACCAAGCCAGCCAGCACTAAGACAAGCACGTCCACGTCTCTGCTGTGCTGTGATACACTTAATACATGTCATTAGTACAATTATCTTTCTCCGGGTAATTATGTATGTATACGTATGTTATGTACATGTATTGTAATACAACAGGAAATGATTTTTTCTAAATGCACTCGCCCACATCTGTAATCAGGAGCTAAACGATGCGATATCAAGATCAACTAGATAACGATGTACAGAAGAGTTAATAAGTTGGACATGGGTAGCGATGAGATTTTGTTTAAGATAAAATCGGGTGCTTATGTTTTAATTGTTTAATTGTTACCTTTCTGTTATGACTTTACTTCAAAATAATATACTTTCGTTTAGTACCCAGTCCCAAGTACAAAATGAAAAAAGTATAATGAACTAACATTACATACAAAACATACTTTGTTCCAATATCTTAAGTAATAATAATCTACATTACATTTTATCGTTGGGGATTATCATACCACACAAAATAGTATTAAAATTGGTTTGTTACCCATACACATATAAATATAATACTTGTTTTCTATATGTATGTAGATACTTTGTAGTACCGGACTCAGGGGATAAAATATACCTATGCATTTTGCCAGAGAATAATAAAATTATTACATTGCATTTACAGAAAGCTGAGAATAAAGTTTAGACTACAAACAAAAAATTAAATACCTATATAGTTATATCTAGTACACTTTTGACATATTTGACACAGGACATATTTTCATATATGTTTTTATAAAACTTGCCCCATAGTGTTATAGATTTTTAGAAACATATATGACATGGCATCAAAATATGATGTACCTAATTTCGACATTCCAAATTACATATAGTTTCTCTTCCAAAATAATAATAATTGTCTTCAGAAGATGAATATGTTATGACTTCATTATATCAAATGCAGGATTATTTTGAATTTTTTTTGTACCCCTTGTAGTAAGTACCTAATATTGGTTGTAAATTCAATATTTTCTATATTATAGGTACCTATAAAAAAGCTCGTTATTTTTAATAATAATTTTATCCACTGTCAAGACAGCTGTTTGTATTAGAAAGATTGGAAAGGATATTGATATTTTTCAAATTTCTAATTAAACGTTATAAAAATCGTCTTCAGTTTCACACGTTTCGCTCGCCCAAGTATTTATTTAGGGTAGGGGCATTCGTTTAGAATAAAATACGTTTTACGGTAGACAACCTCACTTTGCCATTATGTCAAATCACATTCAATAAATAATATTAGTAGCTAACCATACTCGTTTAAATTTGTTTAAAGCGTTTAAATCGAGATAATTTTAGAAGTGGGATTTAAGTTATAGTCATGTTTTGTAAATGAACACAGTACAAAATCAGGAGTTTAAAATAGCTCTTTGAAGACTATATGTAGGTACTAGAAATTGCGTAGATATATTATGTACTTTAAAACGAAACTCACTATACAAATCAAATAACTATTTTGTTTCCTCTTTATATGCTATGTTCGCTTATAAAGAAAAACGTCCAACTAAGTAAAAATGTATATAATTGATATGGATATCTTATCCAATTAATTTACTCATAAATGTCTTGAATTTTGCTGTCACTATTTCTCGATTATAAAAAACTGTCACCAGTAATCACAGTCTTCAAAAAACACAAAATAATCTCTCTAATCCCCGTCATTATCTAATTAGTTGTGAGCAATTACAATTAGTATAACGTCACTTGAATCATTATCCGCTCCACCTATGAACATTCACGAGGATAATTGTATCAAATTAATTACCATCGCTTAAACCTCGATCTAAATTACATCACAGATCACAACATTGAACCAACGAGCGGTAATCACAGTTTCCCACAGTTTAGTCTACGATCACACTATAGAGGAGAGACTGTTGATTATGCATGTTAAATACAACGATGCTATCATTTATGTAATTAAATAATTTTGAATCGTTTTAGTTCTATTAGCAGACTATGTGGTGGTGGAAGCACATAGGCGCCGAAGAGAGAAGAAAAATTATACAACTATTATATTTTTAAATATTTAATTACTCCTTCACTAAATATACAAGCTCTCACGCTAGTCTACATTATTTTAAATATAAAACCATTTTTAAACCAGTTACTTTCCGAGCATTACATTTCTAATCATAACTTTTTACTTTTTTACTCCAAAATACCTCTTTATATTTTTTGTTTTAATGCAGGATGATGATTCAACTTTTAAATAAATTTGATGAAAATTAATTAGCCAAGTAGATTTTGAAATAGCTTGTGTCCATTTTGTTCTAAGGTGGTGCAGTAAAATGGTATCTGGCCTAAAATAATTAAAGGCAATAGAAAACAATTAAATTTGAATACCTACTTAATTAATCAAACTAAAAACTAAATTAGAACTGCATTACATAAACTATTCATTTAATTTTTAGAATTTAACAAAAATATCCAGACACCTGATTCTATAACCTTATATCCTTTCAGAATTTAATACAGCAATCAATCAAAAATTACTAATTTTTCCAAATTGTCTGTTCGTTGATACAATAGGTATTTACCAAAATTGTTTCTTAAATTTTACATTCGGACGTAAGACTTAAAGTATTGTATGCCGCACGGTCTTTACTTGCCTTTTATATCCCTCGGGCAATTTACAAATCCTCGAGCAATACACATCATTTTAATACCATTGTACATAACTTCACAAGTAGGTAACTTTAATCAAAGTGTACAAATAATGTATAAATGGTTTATCCCTTGGTCCAACCCAGGTTTTTTAAATACAGCAAGATCCCACCCACAAACCTTTTATCCCATCGGCCATGGTAGTGCTCTCACAATACTTATTAGAACAATAGACGATCGCATAGTGACAGCTACTAATTTTCATCGAGTTTTTTTGTTTCCGAATGTCAAATGTGGTAATTCTGTGTCACGGTTACTTAGCCCTGCGCTAGCTCTACGCTACGTTGTCTACCTTCTACGCTATGCTTGTGCTACGTGCAACGTGCATGTCGACTATGCAACGATTAGCGTGATATGATTCGGAAATGTACCGGCATAACGACATGTCAGTGTAGAAATTATTATAAATACCGGGATTAGGGACATTGCAGTGCGAAAAATGTAAAACGACGTTTGAGGAGTAAGGTATCAATTAAGTGCTTTGTTAAATAAATAAAATGCTAGAATTATAAAAGTATAATAATTATAGTTTGTAGACTGAACTGAAGAACCAATAAAATTCATTTTAAGGCAAATTTGATAATTCAGCCGCTAATTGTTAAGATTTTCAACTAAAAATGTATAAATCAAGTACCTATAATAAGACAGGAGATGACACTCTGTTGATTTTGTATGTGTTTCCATGTCACACAATTTTACTCCGAAACAATCAAATTGGGTGGGGTGATGATGTTAGTAACGAGCTGTTTAGTTTAAAATTTAAATATATATTACCTCCATTATCTCTATTATCATAGGTACTTATTTATAAACTTTATTTACGTGATTTACATTATATTTTATTAATTTTGACATAATAATAACATTTTATGAATTTATTTTTGCGAGTCTAAAAACGTCCAAATAATTTTAAAACTATCTGGTCCACAAGTGAATAAATTTTTATTTAAAATTGATGTTTGTGTTAAAAAAGTAATCATTTAGATACAGTACATTACATGATAAGAATGGAGATAAATAGTGGCATACCTAGCTTTTGTTCTTGTCATAATGCCAATACTATTATATTATAATGTATATTATGGTACATACACAGGAGTACAGACATTTGACATAAAACTATAATGTGATGAGCAGTTTTATGAGAAATGTGTGTGTGTACTATTTTATCACATTAATATTATGTGGCCATTCTTAATAGTGTTAAATTGTTAAAACTGAAAGCTTCATGTTCTGATTTTAGTAAAATAGGGATTAGATTACTGTTTTAATGTATTTTACTATACTGGAATATTCTATCGGTGGTAACTCTAATTAATAAAAATGATAGATTTTTTCAGGTTTTCTTTTGTACTTAACAAGAATGTTGAACGCGCAGCAAAAACTAAATGATTTTTCTGTTTGATAATTTTTATTCCTAAATAATTACAAACTTCTGTATTTCTTATAATTCCAAAAACAATTTACTGGACAATTTAGTCTCGGAAACAAAAAAACCCATCTGAAATAACCGTCCACCGTCCATCCATCCAATCAGTAATTCTAATGAGTCATGTCCAAAAATGATCACATCTAGACAATCACAATCCAACGCTTACTTGATTATTATTATTCATCATTCGTCTCAACCATTCCCCTCACCGCCCCACACCCTAGTAAACCATAAAAACCACATTAATTATTCCGGAAGGTTTGTAAAAACAGTTCATTAAAAACGAACAGTTAGAGTGACCTATGCCAGAGTACAACAATGGACGATCGAGAAGCAGTAAAATAATAACAAATGCCGGTCTGTGGTCAGGCGTGTTAAATACGCAAATTGAATTAATATTTGTGTGAGTGTGAGTGTAAGACCGTGAGAAATACCAACGTGACTGACAAGGAGAGACTCATCAAGTTATTTAATAAGATATATCGCGCTCTGTTCCACCCACGTTGTAGCTCTGGATGTGGATCTCACTTGCGGTGGACAAGAAGCTGATGATGGACAGTGACGTACGTCAGGTTTCACACATTCAGAAGTTAAAGACACTTCATTATTAAATAAATTATTGTAAGAATGTTTGAATAGTGCACACTGTTTCAATGGTATGGAGTAACAAACTTATATGTCGTGTACTTTTATTCTGGTAAATGTCGCAGAACATTTTTTTATTCTGATCAGAACTTTTTGGTACAGCCCTGTAAACTGTTACTACTTCTAGATAGTATGGACATTAGGGAACCTATACTCGTACAATAAAAATATAATTTTTCGAGTACCTAAGTATACTTGGCCCGAATGGTTGTATTTCAGTATAAAAACATCTATGAGCCATTCTGTAATAAATAATTTAATCTTGTTGAATGGTTGCCATCAACATAAAAAATAAATTTAATATTTTGAATTTGGTTCGCATTTTCGTTTAAAAGGATACTTATGCAGGTTTCATCGTGTCTTGAAGATATATAATTGGTGAAAATTTTCTTAAATCTTCCGAACGATCTTATCTATAAGAAGTATAGGGGGATTGATCACTAATTACTACTCGAACAAGGTTGGTTTTATTAAGAAATTTAATAGAATTTTACTTTATGATAGAAATGTGTTTTTACCATTAGGTACCATCAAAGATTAATTCTAATGATCGAATCATAAATCAACCTTGATTATAATCTTGAGTTTTAGATAAGTAGGTATGTAAGTAAACATCTTGTTTTGAACGAGTTTTGGATATTGCGTTTGTCTCGGACAATTTTTGAGTGAACAAAAAGAAAGAGATCTTTTAGTTATAATCGGGCTTTAGATTTTGTCGTTTAATAATGTAATAACTAAGGCAGTTTGCTTAAATCGATAGTATATCGATATATCATATGATATAACGATATTTTGAAGAAAAAAATATCAAAAATTCGATACATCAATTTACATCCATGCCTATATCGATACATCGATAAAACCGATATTTATTTTACATCGAACATCGATATTCAAATTGGAATATCGAACAGCCCTAGTAATAACCTTATAATTTACATTCATTTTGGAAAAATTTGTGGATAGATAGATAATTTTCAGATAATAGAATACAGCACTATGTTGCCTACTAGATTGGAACGAGACCAATATTTTTTTTATCTATTGTTTCTTTCATACAGATTTGGAATTTCCTTCCTAATTTTGAAAGTTTAATTTTCAATCCTCCGCTACTGTCCAAGTGCAGCCTTCGATCCACCACATCCAAACCACAACAATTCAATAATTTGTACGTCAGTAAATTGGAAACGGTTCGCTTAATTTTTCCCTCATCAGGCAGCTCCGCACATGGCATCAACATCAAGTCATCCATGGATCTCTCTCATAGCCTACCTTGTCTTGTCTGTCGGTCACTGCCTTCTAAGACTTCTGCCTTCGAGATCAACACCGTGCCTGTTCATCCGTGAAATATGATATTGAAATCGTACATGAGATAATACAGCACTGACTGGTTAATTTATATTTGTTTTGTTTCGAGTGTGCTGTGTATCATGGGTAACTTGATCGTGGCAGCGGAGTAGCGCTTATGGTAATGTTATAGGTGATATTTTATAATTTATTTATTTTAATTTGGTGGGGAACTAGGTGGTCAAATGGATGGGTAATTATTTTTGGGACAGGTGGCAATGATTAAAATTTATAGTGTTTGAACTTTAACTATGGTTTTATGCAAATGGAGTGGTTTATTTTACTAATTTGTTTCAAGAATTATTGGGTTATAAAAATTGGTTCCTTTGGAGCAATAAAATTGGACACTCCTACATTCATTTTGAATCACTGTATAAATATAATATACATAATAACTTTATTTAATAGGAATACTGCAATACCTATACTACAGCTTACAACTAATAGCCAATATTCAATATGACAAATTTCAACTTTGCTACACTAAATTAAGCTTAGGTATATATTTTGATGATATTCTGCTTTTAAAACGCAGTAATATTGTTCAAAATTGAAAATTCAAACATCTAACTACTTAATAAAAATAATCAAATTATCTTGTAAAAGATTTTCATATTCAATTTTTTTTTTAAATAAGATAAATAAGCTAGTTATTGTAATGTAAACAGAGTGACAAATATTAAATAATCGTATACTTTTAGCTTTAATCGAATTTTTGTAAAATTATCATTTCGTTTTTTGTTCTTATGTATTGTTCTATAGTTATTTGTATAACAGGTTTTGAAAATATAGTTTTGTCGAACGCAAACGAAAATTGCAGCCCGAGCGAAGGAAGGGTTGAGAGTTGCAATCGTTTAAGTTCGACAAAATATTTTCAATATGATTGTGTTATACACACTATTTTTTCTATTCCTGCAAATAAGGAAGTTAAAATATACAAAAATTTACACTAAATTTCTTGACATTTAACATCAATTTTTAAATTTTTGTTAAATATCAAGGTTGTTGGGAAAACAATGGACATTCAAAAAGAGCAAAACTGTGTTGCAAAGTGCCTAAATCACATTTGCGACAAATAGCTGCTTTCAGCATTAAAAACAATGTAGAAACATGAACTTTCAGAAACAGGAGTAGAAAAATTAATTTTGTAAATACCACAAGTAAATTTGAAGAATGATAATGAGACAATAGTCAGTTACATAAAAATAAAATCCCACATAACTCTCATCAAAAATCCCTGTTAGTGACAAATAAGGCTCAGCGCTTGTAATTGTCATTCCTACCACAGACATTCAACAGAAACTATAAAACAATAAAAAATCCTGAACATTTTCTGTATTTTTAAGTAGAAATACCATGATATTTGTGTATATTACAAACGAGAACTCTCAAACGATTCTTTTTATTCATTATTATGCCAAATGGTCAACTACAGAAGTATTATTACACACTAAATATTCCGACCGCATTTATAGTTGGCCAGGCCGGCTCTGCAGAGCGCCTCTTGCGGCGAAGGAGAAAACTACGATGGGCAGTTGTTCGTACATACAACAATGTGTACATACTAATAACATATGTACCTTGATTGTATATTTTGAATTTTAATTGTTTCATTTAAATATTAAGGAAATGACATTTTTACCTCGTTGAATGATATTTATCTAATTGTTATTGTCCATGGCTGTTGGAATACTAATTTTCTATATAAATAATAAAGGCTGGGCCGTGACGTTAATGGCAATATTTTTTATTGTTTGTGATTATGAATTTAAATTTGCTTATTATTAGTTTGATAAATACATCAGGGGATATGCTCTTGGTAATAAAATATAAATACCCATTTCAGGTGTCGTTATTCAATTGTTTTCTTTTAATTTTAATGCGACATAATAAGTCTATCAATATTTATGAATGTCGTTAGAATTTATGTGATTGTCTTATTGCAGACAAAAAAATAAATAACATAATCATTAACAATACCACGATGATTTCATCTCTTTAAAACAATTAGTTTTCCAAATGCATTAAGAATCTTAAATTTTAATATAAAACATGACATAATTAACATTATTTTTGAAACTATTTTTTGGGTAAATGATACATAAATAAATTTGAATCAAAAGTTAAGTTATGCTTTTGATACCAAACTATTAATCTTTCTATTTTATTTTGTTTGCTTAATTTTTTGTTTATGTCATTTTAGAGTTTTGGCCGTAATTTAGAAAACCCAGTAGGTATATAATGTATAGAAATGCATAATTTGATCGGTTATTTTACCAAAGTTTCTAACTCATTCGTCAAGATTTAGCCTTTTACGTAGAATTTTAACCAATTAAAAAGTCACTTGTATCTATTAGAGTTGTTTTTATTTGTCACAAAAATATTAACTAACAGTATAACGTAACAACCGAATTACAGAACACAGGGCAAAGTGTAGTAATAAATGAGAATTTAAAAAAAATTTGTTTGGTTTAAAAAAATTAGAAATATTCAACTTCATTTTTCTTTATTTTTAACAAATCTGTCTTCATCAGAGCTAAGCCTTCCTAACCACGTTCAACAAACAAATGACAAGGGTAGGTCTGTAAAAATATTAGCTATGCTCCCCTCACCTTCAGCATCAAGACATCGACATCCACAGCCACCTCAAACAGAAGCCCAGAGCCCAGAAAAAGGTAAAAATGTAGAACAAAGATGACTGTTCAAACACTAGCTCATAACAGACACTTAAACATTTGCCTAGCCTTAATTGTCAAGTAACAAGCGTGTTTAAAGAAATGTTTCAAGTGTGCACAAATGTCAACAAACCAGCAAATGTTCACCAGAAAGAAATATGAGATGGGAAGAATTTCAGCCATTCCTAATTTTACGAATAACATTGGCATTGAAAGGAAAATTATAATATCTACTATTACCTGAACCAAAGATAAGAAATTTGTGATATATTTAAAATGTAAACGTCCGACAACTCGGAATAAGTATAACATCCATAAACCTATAATACTTTCCTGTTTAAACAAAAATGTATAAACTCAAAAAACCAATTGACAATATATCAAATATCATTTTAAAAAGGTGCTGAAGACAATCTAGTATCCTGTAGACTTTTCTTTAAGAGAAGAATCTGTGAGCATATGAATCACATAAAAGAAATTAAATTCTTTGGAGGAAAACCAAGAAGTCTAGTCGGAATTTTGAAATACGAGATATCGATTGTATAAATTTTGACTCCATTTTTATTTTAACACTTTCTAAAATCTTTAATTTAAAAATAATTACCACATAAAATACCTTTAGGATAAAAAAATTACAATTTAGAGTCACAAATTAATGTCTCTTTCTTAATCTTAAATAAATTTTGGAAAAAACAAACGCAGTAAGCTGAAATATTATTATTTATAAATTATGTAAGGTCTGTCTGGAAATCTGAAAAAACATGTGGCAAATAGTCAATTAATTTAGTCTAACTTTCGAATATTTTAAAATTTAATAATGTTTCAATCTTTCAATACATAAAAATTACAATTCAAACTTTTTTGTGAACTTAAAATCACTCGTGATTCTGGTATCAGTATTTTGAAACAACAGACTGATGAGAGTTTTGAATTAAGTTTTTAAGTTGGGATCTTAATTTAAAATTGAAGATTTATAAAAAAATCAGATCGATAAAAGTCACAATACCCGTACTTACCTACTTCTTTTATTAGAAAATTATTTAAAAATGAGTAGGTAATCAAATCTACAGCACAATATAGTCATCATTGATGTCAAAGTCCACGTCTATAAGATTATAGTCCATTATGTCATTCAAGGTTTAGTTTTGCTCTGGTCAGATTCTCCGTGTTCGAATTGGGCCTGCCCCAATCAAACTGTCCGATGATAGGCACCCAAGCCGTGCCTTCGTGACGCAATCTACATATGTTAATTGCACTAAGTACTTGTGAGTAATTAACGCTAATTAAGGCCTGATTACTACAATTATCACTTGACTTCGTTAACGCTCTCTGGTGATGATTTGAATGTCGACATGTTGGTTCTATTTGTCCTATTTTACTTGTTTCACATGTAGTGGTGTATTTTCTAATTTGATTTGTGACGATTCTAGAATTTTTAGATGTTAAGTTAATTAGTAAATATTTTGACTGGAAAATAATTAACATGATGTTAATAATATTTTCATAATTTAGGTACGGTATTTTGTGTATTTCTTATTAATAAAATAATTAAAGTCATATGCTTCACATGTTTTCAGAATTACAGATTAAGTAGGTACCTACTAATAATAGGAATCTAAAATAATATGCATAAAAATAAGGAATTCAAGTTTAAAACATAAAAACATTTTCTATGTAAAAAAAATATAATAGTACCTTAAGCCATCGGAGAAATTTGAAGAGGCTATATTTCTATAATACCTTGACCTTAATCATATAATTAAGGTTAATTTTCATTGATTTCATTTCAATCTGATATTTTTTTACATTTTGAAAACTTTGCCCAGATCAATACAAATTAATGCAAATTAAATTTAGTTGTAGGTAGGTAAAGCAGTAACTCTTTTAATTAATATATTTACAAAGTATATAATATTTATGGCTCTATTAACGTTATGAAGAATAATTTCTTCAGATCCATATATGTATGCCTTTTTGGTCAAAGTTTCAAGTGATAAATAGATTAAATTTATAATTCTAAATAAAAATTAGACAGGAAAGGAACCTTCATAATTAAATAATAATTCATTCAAATTAAATATTTCCTTATCCCTAATTAAAAATAATTTGAAATTAGACCACGCGCACTCACCAACACTTGCTCTACTAAACCAGGACAAGAAGAATAAGATCAAGCAACCTTTGCCAATTAATTAGTCACTTAACTAAACTACAATCACTGCATGATTATTTGTCACTTAAAATGATGAGCCAGTCATCCAGCCACTTACTCGTCATCTAATTCAAAGTTTAAGGTCTCGGACTCATCTGGCCTACTCTATACCCTTATCAAAACCAATTATACATTATATTTTGTTAAGTGACGGTACGTATATTATTGTTATTATACAGTCAGACAGTGTACGATGTACTTGACATGACATTAATATTATTTATTCGTGAAAATTACTCTCATAATTTAATTAATTGTAGGAAGAGGGGAGAGTTGCATTATTCTTTTTATTAGTTTGGTGGTGATGGTGATTCCTAGAAGACGGCGTGATTTTATTTTAATTGAATGATTAGTATGCTATTTAGACCTAATAAATTATGTATTCAAATTTTAACAACCAAATACAGCATTAATATGAATTATTATCAATACAAGCAGAAAATTAAAAACTAATATTATTTAAAAATGCATTCAAAGCGTTTGAAATTTCAAGCATACAAATCTTGGAAACGATTGCACGGTTTTCAAATTTGTATTTATTATTAAAATTAATTTTTTATATTGTTTATATTTTAAATAATACTAATTAAATTACTAAAGTATTACAATAACAAATGTTTTCTTGACAAAAGGCGTATATAGTTGGTATATACGAGTAAATATGATTTTAAAAACTGTAAATTTGCAATAGTTTTTAAGATTTGTACGAATAAAAAAATAAAATATGTTGTTATATAATAATAATTTGAAAAAAGTATCTCTCTAATATAGTTGCACCGGTTCCACTTAAATTTTAAGTATTCCTTAAATGAACAGAATCAAATTGTCAACATAACAATGCTGTAATTAATTCGATTCGATATCTTTCATTAAAGTGACAATTAAAATTTAAGTGGAGGCGGTGCAAATGGCCATTAGTGCAATATTTTTTTCAAGATTATAAGATTTAATTCAAACACTTTGAATGCAGTCTTAAAGAATAAAATTCAATAAGCAAATAATATAACTTTCATTTATCAAACAAGAAGATTGTGTTATATCTCTGTATTGGTAAAGAAACAGGCCCGTAGCTAGGTCCAAAATTTAGAGAGGACAACTCGAATTTTGGAGTGAGAATTTTTTTTTTCATTCAAGGTCAATTGCTTCTAAGTGACACGTATTTTTTCAAGGCATGTGAAACTAAATTAATATTTTCATCCATTTCATGTGCAGAAATCAAATCATAGAAGTACAATTTAATATAAAAGTTAAGACTCATAGGGAGATTTTTTCCTTCTTTACACCCCCTTGTACGTGCCTGTTTGGCCGACTTTAAATAAGTAGGTACATACTGCTAAACTGCACTTCTGATATAAATTATTTGATGCACTTTTTAGCCAATTGTTGAGTCTTGCTAGAAAAGATCATGTCGAGTTTATTAGAGTGCGAAATGTTTTCTTCCAGAAAATAGATTTTAATAAATCACTATGTTCTTCTTTCATTAAATTATAATGTTTCATCCACTCAAATTCGGGTGCAAAAAGAAAGTTTTCATCTTTAATATTTAGAGGATTTAAATATTCAGTTTCATAGGTTTCTGAAAATGGTACAGAAACTTCAGGAAGATTTAAATTATATAAACATCCTGAAATCGGACTAACATATTTTTGTTCTACAGAAGTGGATACTTTTTTCCTGCCGTTAATTTTTTTATCGTTGTCTAAAGATTCATCCGAATTCAAATTACGCAATCTTAAAGACAAATAGTGCATATAATCTTCATTATTCTGTGAAAAAAAAAAATTTCTTACAATATTAGATACATTTAAATCGGTATTTATTTCAAAATAAACCAATTTTGTCGATGTTCAGCTGTTTGCAGGAGATACAAAATCAGTTATGCGAGTTATGCGAGTTGGAGAAACAAACAAGTAGGTACCTAACATAGTTAAATGATTTAACTGATCTGAAAATTCTATATGGTATAAATAAGTACCTACTAACAATAATTAATATCGTATAGAAAAATGTGTAAAACATATTTAAACAGAAAAATATGCAGTTTTATTTGAATTTTTTTATGGTAACCATTCAACAGGATAATTTCCCAATGAGAAAATGGAAGATCTGATTATAAATTCACGGATAAAATGTCCCCAGCAAAACGTCCCCGGCAAAATGTGCCCAGTAAAACGTTTTGCTGGGTACGTTATGCCTGGGACCAATTGCGAGAGGACCTTTTGCGTGGAGACATTCGTGTTTGGGGACTTTTACTGGGGACTTTTTGTCGGGGACGTTTTGCTGGGAACGTTTTGCCGGTAACCAATTGTGAGGAGAACTTTTTCGTGGGAACATTCCAGTTTGGGGACGTTTTACTGAGGACATTTTGCTGGTGATCTTTCCTCCAGATATCATTATTATAATAGTGGAATTCAACCACTCGGACCCAATGGAATTATATTGTTGATTGCTGGGGATCGAACTAAAGGCCGCTAGCGTGTTAGCCGAACACTCTACCATTGTCCATCGTGCTAACCATTGGCTGTAATAATGTAGGTAACGCTGATACAAAATATAATTTTTTTAGTTTACATGCCAATGAAAATTAGTTTTTATTTTATAGTCTATTTGTTCGTACTTGGCCATATATTAAAATTAGGTATAGGTATTTAATTAGGTAGGTAATAATTGCATCTTACTCGTATTTTGTAAACTTGACAAATAATATTAATACTATTTTGAATAATTCATGAAATCAAGAAAGTAGGTAATGCATTTTCACGTTTTTACAAATTTTAGATAATAAATAAAACAAATTAATTTAAAATTAGGCAGAAATAAATATACAACCATAAATTATATTGAAAATTCCGTTACACGAAATATCATATTACATACGATGTGCATCTTTTTCTTTCAAATCTCGTTTCAAATTTAAGTAAATTAACAAAAATATACAACATAACTGTCATGCAGTCAAATAGTATGTTCGTATTATATTGTCATTAAAATTTGTTTTGACACATTAAAGCCAATAAAAATGCAAACAAAAATTTACAAAGACAAGCCCCATGTTCGAATTAATTTATACGAAAACGTCTTATTCAAATCAAACTTGTTTTTCTACAAATTCTTAACCTTTGTCGGAGACATAAAATTCGTAATTTATGCAAGGCTTCAACATCTTACAAAATAAATATTTATATACATTTCCGTTCGAATTATCTACTCATTAATAAGAATTAACTAAAGTCAACTACACTGATAAACACACTTGTAGAAATTTGTCTAGGTGTTATTAAAAAATACGTGTTCGGAATTCAAAAATATTTTATCATAATTCATGCATAGGTTGACAAAGTGTTAGCGCTGTTATGGTGTCTGTAAATAAGGATTAGTTTTGTCTGACGCAAGGTGGTGTTACTTTCACACTTTATCCTGGTGCTAAAGCTGTGTTAAAGCTAAGAGATTGTCATTTTTCAACTTGATTCGATTTTTTCTTCTCATAATTTCGATGACATGAAGACATATGTACGATAAAACGAAACGCATTTATAAATTTTGTGTAGGTCTATAGGCGACGATGTATTAATATTTAGTTGATAAAATGAAATTGTTTTACCGTTTAACAGATGTTATTAATATTGGAGGTAAAAGAAGATAAAATCAACCTACGTATGTAATGTTTCTAATTAATAACAATAAATTTTCTTCTTGATTTTTAAGTTTGTTTCAAATTATTTCACGAATGATAAAAAAATCGTTGGTATATTCAGAATTTTTATATTAAATCACTTGTCAATAAGAGTAATTTCGTGCATAATTGAGCAAACGGATAAAATAACGTTACTTTTTAAATAAAGGTACATAATGAATGATAAGTAGCTTTATAATATACCTACTCGTATATCGACTGTGAATAACAAGAGTTTTTTAATTACTAAACTAATGCCTACTCTTTGTGTTACACTTTAGTCTTCCTCAGGGCAAGAAATGTATTATTTTTTTATTTTTAAATACAGTGTCAATGTAGTATATCTCTATAGTGATTTATACTTAAATTGTTTAGAGCATCTTTTACAGAACTGCATAGAATTAAAAGAAGTAGAAAAAAACAGAGAAGATATACTGGACGACTCGGGCGGGGGACTATGGTGGATGAAAACAGTAGAAGAAAGGAGAAAAACCCTGAAATGAATTGAATCAAATTCACTAAATGAACAATTACTGTATTATTTATTTATTGTAATATAATATATTATTTTCACTAATTAACGGAAACAAATGTACAGATTTAAGCCGAAAGGCAAAATAAAGACATTTACTACTAGGTACTAGGTACTACTTAAATTGTTTAAAAAAATTTAGATTACCTACTACGAAAAAAAGAGTTGTTTTTACGATAATTTCGTGCAATACTACTGAATTTATTAGTTCCACTCACTTTTTCTAGTATACTCGTCCTGATGACCAACCTAACCTATTAGAGTGACCATTCGTACTGATTTTGTCAGTACAGTACTGGTAAACAATTTGAAAATATTATGTACTGATTTTTACCTCTCGCCTAGAGAGGTATAGGGATCGTGAAAAAATTCGATGTCGAGATTTTTGTCATTAAGCACGTTTTAGCACCTTTAGAACCTATTTTGACTATTTTCACGATGATGTCTGTGTGTGTGTCTGTGTGTGTGTCTGTGTGTGTGTATGAAAGTCTGTATGTACGCCTACTATAGCCTTTCGTCCCGGTTCATTATCTGAAATTCTACTGAACATAAAATTCTAATATTTTACATTATATATTTATATATGTTAATGAAGAGCTGAAAAGATTTTGGTAAAAATCCACCAACCGGAAATGGTACTTTTCTTGTAGCACTATAACATTTTTTGCAAAAATTGTATAAAATAATGCGATTGTTACAATTTGACATACCACACATGAAAGAAGAAATTACATTGTACAATATTTAATCTTACTTGTTTCTATATCTTTAACCAATAAAGAAATATAATTTTTTTAAATATATAATTTTACCTACCACGATTTGTGAATCACGAAATAGAAATAAAATTTAAAACAAAAATAAAATTGTCAATGTGACAGATAAAGAGATGTCTGTGGCAAGGAGGTTTCTCTGTGGTGTAGGGCATGTGTAGAGTGTGGTGTAGAATTTTGAAATGTTGGATATAGTATAGATATTAAATGGACATAGTATTATGTAAATATGGTATTTATAAAATAAAATTACATATTAAACTAAGAGCTGATTAAATTTGTGAAATATATAATTTATTTACCTACATAATTATTATAAGTCCATTATGCATTTTAAAATAATATAATGTATGATTATTTTATATTATTATATCAAATGTTATACGGTGTTGTATTTTATTTATATTAAAGCTTAATATTTGGTTAAATAATAATACTTCAATGTCAAGGCGAGAGGTATTGTAACGGCCACGTCAGATTTTTTACACTGTACTGAATGTACTGATTTCCTTTTCTCGACGCCCTACAGCTTTGAGAAAAACTTGCTTTTCAATTATTATTATAAAAATGTAAAATATATGAAATATTTAAAAAAAAATTTCGTATGCGGCGAAATTTCTGCTTTTTCGTTAGTTCTTGTTTTATATTTTCAATAACACGAGTAGTATAAACCGATTCAAAAAATATTGGAATTTCTATATTTCTTCCCTTCTCATTATGACATATCAATAATACTATATAAAATAGAATAATGTATTGATATCATCAAAAAAATAAATGGTCACTCTACCATTAATACATACTATGATACTAGCATAGTTTAATAAATAACCAGTATATTTTTAATTTTCTGCAAAATATGGGCGGCTAATAATTTCAAGTGAAAGAAAAACTAAATGAAGTAGGTAGCTACTAAGTTGTTCAAAATAATATTTTATAAGACTGGAAATCGTGAATCAGGCAAATTTTGCAAAAATATCCTTTAATTTCAATTATCACATTACACATAGATACTCAATTTCGGCAGATACTTGAGAAAATGTTATACTATTAAAACCTCCATCATCAAATCCTGCAAAATCTGTGCCTCTTTACATCTCAACAGTCTTCGTTCTGGGCGACTGTTTGACGTCACGAACTCATTGAACACTTCAAGATGTGTCTACGTTCATTAGGCTGAATGTTAATTCGTTTGATATATTTATATAGCCTTGGCGCGCGTGTGTGTCTGTGTGCGTGTGTGCTGATTGTGAATAAGAGTGAGGACTAGGAATGGGGTTACAGGTTACCTACACTAAGAAGGAATTAGCGAGACGAATGGACACGAGAAATTATGGAGATGGCAATTAGCGAAGATAGTGTTAATTTCGCGAGATACCTACTTTCAATATTAACTATTTTCAGTTTCCATCAAAAGCAGGTAACAGACAAACTAGTTTATTTTTTATAAGTGTGTAGTATTTACATTATATACAAATAATAACCTCTGTAGTGATTTTTTTGTGATTTTGGTCTTAGTTGATAATGCTGATGCAAAATTCGTTTGAATATTAATAGACTTATTTCCAGAAACGATTATTAAGGAGATAAACTTTGGTTTTGACCGATATTTTCCATAAGACGTGAAAATTTATTAATCATTGGCCAATCTATAAAGTAATTTGTAGAATTAAAAATTTGTTTTGTGACATTAATATGTAAAATTATTTACATCATTAACTAAGTACTACTTTACCCTGGATGAAGACACAGACACAAGGGTGTGTCGAAACGTCAGTTTTTTAGTTAATAAATATATAATATAAAGTATCTTCTAACTACATGCCCGATTAATTACATCCTTCATTACACTACCCAGTCATCTATTCCAATTGTTACTATTTTTAAAATTTGAAATTTTAAGATTGCAAGAAAACTTGATCTTGACCGAATTCGATGTGTACCTACGTATGCGTACAAGTACATCACTAGGTATACTTGGTAATATAAATTGTAAGAGTTAAAAAATTAAAGTAAATAAACCTAAAACCTAGATATAAAAAATCTGACGTGGACACCACATGACTTCCTTGTACGCCTTGTGTGTTCATACTTTTCTTAATAACTAAAATGTAGAATAATATTCAAATTCAAAATTCAAATTCAAATTCACTTTATTTACACTAGACATTTTACAATGTATGGTATACGTCAATAAAATACAGTAAAGTTATTTACATAGAAACTCATCCACTGAGTAAAAGCACTCATCCAGCATGTACTCCTTCAGACGGTTTTTAAAGATTGATAGTGATTTAGCACCCCTTATTTCTTGTGGAATTTTATTAAAAATTTTTATTCCTATCACATTAGGACTGAGAGAAGTTATCCGCAGCCTTCGAAACGGTATCCGGTATCATGAAAGTCATTGTTGCTTAGAAATTTATGTTTATTTTTATATATATAAACACTTATTTCAAACAAATATAAACAAGGTACAGTTAATATTTTTAAAGATTTAAAGTAATCACGACATGACTGTGAGACATGGATTTTTAGCATACTTCTCAGAACTCTTTTTTGACAAATGAACACATCTGTTGCCATTGTAGAGTGTCCCCAGAGCACTATGCCATACCTTAATAGTGAACCTATTTTTGCGTGATAAAAGATCACAAGCTGATTTAGAGTTAAGATATTTCTTAGATGTCTAATAAGAAAACATAATGTACTCAATTTCTTGATTAACACGGTGCATTGATTTTTCCACCCTAATAATTCGTCCATAGTCATACCCAGTGTTGTGATGCAGTCTGTTTGAATTAACGACTTGCCATCAATGTGTATAGCTATGTCGACATTTGTGGTCCGTTGACGAGAGTGAAATCTAACGAATTTTGTTTTTGACTCGTTTAAATGCAGTCCATTTTCAACAAACCATTCTGAGAGAGTACTAAGGGTTTCATTACATTTAGTTTCAAGAATGCTTGGATCTTTATCAGAAATAATAAGGGAAGTATCGTCCGCGTATAATACACTAGTACAGTCGTTATTAAAACATGAAATCAGATCGTTAACATATAAAATGAACAATATCGGCGAGAGTACTCCGCCCTGAGGCAAGCCAATGTTTATGCTTATGTTATCTGAAATAATTGTTTTGGTTTCACTGCCATTCCAATTATGCGATAAGGATACATACTGACGTCTATTCGAAAGATAGCTTTCAATCCAGCTTAGTGTTACTCCCCGAATACCATAGCGCTCTAATTTTTGTAAGAGTTTGTTATGAGGAATACAGTCGAACGCTCGACTGAGGTCGCAGAATATCCCTACTGGCTGTTCGCCGTTTTCTAGACAGTTCATCAAGCTCTCAAAAAAACTAGTTAGCGCTGTGATTGTTGAGCTTCGGGGTCTGAAACCAAATTGATTATTTTGGATTATTTCCATTTTTTCCACAAAATTTTCTAATCTAGACAGATAGCAATATTCTAAAATTTTAGAGAATACCGATGCTAACGATACTGGTCTATAATTTTTTTAATTAGTCCTATCCTCCTTTTTGTGAATAGGAATAACTTTATTTATTTTCAAAACCTCAGGGAAATTTCCCTTTGAGAACGATTGGTTAATTATATATGTGAGAGGGCTTACAATATAATCAGTAATTAACTTTATTAGAAAGCTTGGGATATCATCCGGTCCAGCGGACATTTTATTTTTAAGTTTAGTTGTTATTAAAATTTTTAATTCACTTTCGTATATAAAAAATTCTTTTAACTTATTATACTAGTATACTCACAAATATATTTTAGTCATTTTATTTAAACTGCAGAAGAAGATATAAAGCATATTTTACTATTGTCACTGTCATGTCATAAACATTTAAATTTTACGTAGTAACAAATGTTAATCGATCATGGACTACAAGATACAGAAATACTAAATTAAATATATACTTTAATTATTCCTAAATGATACCAGATACAAAAATATTTATAAAATACCGATTGTAGGTAATAATCACATAATCTTTCATTTAAAATTAAAAAATTTGTCATAAATTAAATATTTATCGAAATATTTGAAAAAAGTACTACTTCCGGTTTGTAGATTGAAACCAAAAATAGGAGGTGCACAACTAGATGCTATAACAGTCCTAAATACAAAATTTCAACTTTCTACGTCTAACCGTATTTGAGTTATGCGACACACATACGTCCGTACGTACGCACGTACGTACAGACGTCACGACGAAACTAGTCATAATGGATTCAGAAAATGTCAAAACGGATATTTCCATCAAAATCTGAAAACCGAAATTTTTCGCGATTACAATACTTCCTTATTACTCCGTACAAGGAAGTAAAAAACAAAAATTTATTTATAAAACGCGAATAATAAAAATATATACAAGAGAAACAATACAAGCTTATTTGAAGATCCTGGCACCTGCCTACTGGGCTCCATCCTGAACTCCATCCTGAACTCTAAAGCCCTGTTCGCACGAGGATTCTTTGAAGCTTCTATCAAGATCCTGGAAAAGTAGAAGTTTCAAGATCTTGAAAAAAAAAATCATGGTTTTGAAGTAATCAATAAATTATTAATTCTTCTTTTTCAAGACTCATTTGAAGATACAATTTAGCAGCACCGCAATTTAACAGGTAAATCTCACTGGAAAGAAGAAAACTTCTTTTTTTCCAGGATTCAGAATCTTCAAAGAATTCTCGTGCTTAAGCCAGAAACCAGTGGCGCATTTCTTTATTATTATAAGTAAATCTATATTCATATTTTTTGGAAATGCAACTACTTTACTAAATGCATCAACAAAATTAAGAAAAAATTGTAAATACGTCTACAATAATATGCAATAGCCTAAGCTAAAATAATTTCATAATCAATCCAGGTGTGTGACCCTGACGGTGTACACATGAATCATGAATCGATTAGTAGAGTGACCATTATTTATGTATTTTGTAAAAAAATATAACTTTAAAAATCGTAAGGACTAAAAGACAAACGAAGTTAATATTTTTTTTTTACTTCTATCTCTATCTAGTCTTTGTTCAATATATTCAAGAAAACACAGAAAATTTCAGAAGTAGCGCTTAGAAACAATATGGCTCATTTTCCAAATAAACATTATAACAATCACGTACTAATACAAATCACCATAAAAATACCATAACCACATACACCACTCAAATACAAACAATCTAACAGTACCGCTAATATATTCGCCATAGCATTTTTCTGCTAATGGTAACGAATACCATTGTTAACAAACCATCACCGACATGTACTATCATGTACTGTCGGGTTTCCCGGGTACGTGCTCGCTGTTCTGCGCATGCGCAGTGCGTGGGTGCGTGATGATGTCATCACAGGACCCGTGTAGAAATCTTTATTAATTGACGCATTTGCCAGGCGAAATTTGCAGGTGTGTGTGGAATTTTGTAGTGAGAATCGAGAAGAATGTTAAAAAGGTGTAGATTTGTAGATGGAAAGCTACTAAGCTGTAAACGGCTCTGTGAGGAAAATTGTAATGTGATTTTCGCGAAGAGATTAAATCGGAAAATTGTTTAGAAATTTAAAATATTCGATTGTTTCCGTGTTGCTTTCAAAGAATTATAAAATGAATTTTAATTATGAGTATACCAACCTTACTACTTAATTGTAAATTGTAGTTCAGTAAAGTGGGGTAATTTTTTTTTACTAAAATGAAATGTCTAAAAAGCAATATAAAGTGTTTTCTGAGTTTGGTATAAGGTTTAAGTCGTAATATATTTTGAAGATGATTTATTGGGCCATTTTTATATTAGGCTATTTTCATTCAAATTTATTATAGCAATAAAATAGTTATCAGTCTAAGTCGTTAGTCAATGAGCAACTTACGTGTGAACAGGGCCGTGCCAGAGTATGTTGTCGCCCTGGTGCGAATCTTTATTTGCCGTCGCTCCCCCCCCCATTTTTTCACATATCATTTAAAACATTAATTATTTTGATTATTTGGTATAAAATATGGAAACAAAAATTAAACATACTGCTATGAAAAAAATTAGAAAGCATTTTACCTAACCGAAAAATATTATAACATTTGCATAAAACTTAACTTCAGTACCTACCTATACTTAAAGCAAAGACTACTATAATGTTCAAACTGGAAAAAGTACCTATATATAGTTCAATATTTGATAACTATACAGGATAGAACCTGCGTGTAGGGTTGGAGATCTCCCTGAAAAGCTTGACCGAAGAAATAAAATACTCTTCCCTAGTATTTCAACGTAGCGCAGAAAAGTTGTTAAATTTTTATTTATTTCTGCACATGGACCACACAACATGATATATTTTATATTACCTATCTCTGAAAAATATATATTATAATTATATTTAAAATGATATTATTTTTGTATTACTTAATTGATTTTCGAAAAGGCGCAACTCTATTATGGTCCATTCAGAAACGGACTGATTTTGAGCCAGTCAAGCAGTTATCACTTTTGCAGATAATTATTATACTACAATTTTTTTCTTATACATTGGTAAGTACCTACTTATACTCACTTTTACCATGAAGTTGACTAAGAGTAGTTTATCCCTCTTTTTAAAAAAATCCCAGAAAAAGAAGACATGCACGCCCATGGATCTGAAAATAAATAATTAAATAAAAACGATTATTATGAGAAACTCCTAGTTTCAAATTACAATACTACAACATACAACTACTTATTTGTAAAATGAACAACAATATTTCACAAACTTGGCAGCTTACTAAAATCGGTAGTTAAATTATTTACATTTAACAACAAATGAAAATATTTAGATGTTAATCACTAGACCACCCATGAAGATGCAGAAACCGAAGTAAATATAAATCTTTCATAAAGTTAAAATGAAATCTAATACTAACTAATAAATTTCTACTTATAAAGCACTTTTTACGAGATTAAAAGTAAAACTGTCAATAAATTACTGACAAATTAGTAAATAAATTCAGATAAGTTTTCAAATTGAACTCGCTTCAATTGACAGCATTAACGGTACAGGTTATACGTTCATAAAATATCTATTAAATTATCACAAATACTTACAATTTCATGTAAATGCAAATTCACAATAAACTAACAAAGTACTAATTCATTCGTATTGGTGTCAAACACTAAATACCGTTCAGGAATTCCAAAACTGTTCAATTCGTAGGTGTAGGCTTTTGTTCGAGATGGGCCCGGCACAATTAGATACTTTGAGAGTTGGCCGCTAGGTGAATAAGTGCCGGCATTAATTTAAGTAATCAAAATGAATTAATGCTATAGAAACGACAGATGTTATTGTTTATAATGCATAAGTAGATTTGTTGTTAAAATCATTAGAGAATGATTTTTACTATAAATCATATGAATAAAGTCAACTTGAAGAGTTTCACTAGCGTTTGATTTACTACTATAGTAGACAATAATAAAGAAATTGCAAATTTGTAATCAAATTAGGTGAGTCCGAAATACGCCGAAATACAAACGAAAATTGTTGCTTTTCTTAAGAGCATGATTTAGAATGTGTCAATAGCTTGCTGTTATACAGAGAAGTGCAAGAAAATTTGCAATTTTGGCAAGTATTTGTACAAAATAGGTACCTAACTTATTTTACAAAAAAAAAAATCTGACGTGGACACCACATGACTTCCTTGTACGCCTTGTGTGTTCATACTTTTCTTAATAACTAAAATGTAGAATAATATAAAAATTCTTTTAACTTATTATACTAGTATACTTCCAAATATATTTTAGTCATTTTATTTAAACTGCAGAAGAAGATATAAAGCATACCAGATACAAAAATATTTATAAAATACCGATTGTAGGTAATAATCACATAATCTTTCATTTAAAATAAAAAAACGTACGTATATACGTACGTACGTACAGACGTCACGACGAAACTAGTCATAATGGATTCAGAAAGGGTCAAAACGGATATTTCCATCAAAATCTGAAAACCGAAATTTTTCACGATTACAATACTTCCTTATTACTCCGTACAAGGAAGTAAAAACGTATTTCCCGTAATAAATGTATAAACCACTCATTATGTAACAGTCTGTAGCACATGACTAGAGTGCGGACTATATGCATTTGCATATATTGTATTAGTATTATTAAGCATATTAGTATTTTTTACAAATGTTTGCATTTCATACAAAAATAGATCAAATGGTATAAATTTTTTGCATATTTTGCACATATAAATAATATTTTTACATATTTAAAATTTTTGTACATATACTTATTATAAATGCATATTTCATACCTTTTAAACCAAAATTTCATTTTCTTTTATTATTTAAAATTTATATTTGCTCAAATTAAATAATTTATGTTAGTATGTTGCGGAATAGGTAAACAGTGAATCAAGAATGCATGCCGCTCTTTTGAAAAATGATTTTATTTTTATATATATATATATATATATATATATATATATTGTATGTACACAAGTTGTATATACGTTGTTTTGTTTAATTTATATGATATTCTTGTGAATTGTTGACAAAATGTAGTTTATTTTGCTGATTTATATAAATAAATTATTAGTAAAAATGATTAAAATTAAGTTGCATATCTGCATATATTTGTAAAATATTGCACATTTGTTTTATTTTGTTCATATTTTGGCCTTATTTCGATGCGTATTAGCATGCATATTTCAATCACATTTTCCTGCATATAATCCACAATCTATACATGACACAAAAACAAAACCAAAAGACATTTCAAAACCACAGAAAATATTCCTGAGATTTTTCAATATATGTAATTAGAGACTCATGTCCTCAACTTGCAAGTCACTAACTAAGTAACTAACAAGTAGGAAATTTGCACAATTCATGCAAATAATACAACATACACCGTGTATTATCACTCGGCAGTGGAGGCCTGTGCCACCCTGGCTGTCTGGTACACGCTGTCAATGTGGATGTCAAATCGTCATGTAGTGTAGTCATGTAAGCTATTCATAATCACATTATACGTGTAACAGACACTTCAATGGGTTCCCAATTTACATAAAACACAAAAAAAAATCATGTAGAATGCAAACGCCGTTTTACCAAGAAGAAAAGAGAATTTATCTCTAATCAGAGGAAGATAAATGATTAATAAGTTGAAACTTCAATAAGAAATTTCGTAGTACCGCTCACGGTGTCATACAATATACATACCTAATTTACAAAAATGAAAATTCTAGCTACTTATACCTAGTTCGTGAGCTCGATTTCACTGCTTGTACATCTTTAATATACTAAATAAAATACACAAAATTTAAAATAATATTTAGGTTTCTGTTTCTAATTGTTTCACTTGATAATAACGAAAAGCAGCAATTATCTGAATATTTTCAGAATAATTATTCGTATTTTCTAATGACGGTGAAGTATCTAAAACAGATTTTCTTCTTTTTCCGCCTTCTCCTTAAACTGTATTCTGAATTTAGCATCGCTATTATAATAGTTATGATTTATATACATAGTACCTATACAACATTATGTTATAAATCTGTAACATTTACAAACGGGTAAGTACATACCGAATAACCAACACCATCAAGCCAATGCAATAGTACATATTTTTCAGGATTCCCCGACTTTCAAAATAAGAACTCTCCTCAACCGCCGCCATCTGTTCTTAGGTGAGCAGCCAAGCAGCGCTATACAAAACTTAAAAATAATTAAATTTTCAAATATTTTTTTTTTATGGTAACCATTCAGAAGGATAGAAATACTAAAAATTGAGTAATGAGGACCACCGTTCCTCCTTTAAATATTTTGCGCCAAAAGCCTAACCTTTCAGGGTAATACGCCACTGGAAAGTGTATTAATTTGTCCTATAAAAGTACACTTTTCGGACTTAATATGGAAAACAACGTTAAGCTGTAACAACCGCTTACATCCATCTATTCAAAAATTAGAATTCCAAAGCTTTGGATTAAAATTAAATTATTTTCCATTTGTTGTCTCTAAGAGACCAAAGACCTACCTGAAATTTCGTATAAAACACTCTACTCCGATGATGTCTAGAATCCTAAAATCGTAAAATCTAACTCTCACACACCTCATCAATGTCCCATAGCCAGCTATCCCTCTCCTGAATAAAAAATAAAATACCAGTTCACTTCATCGTTCAGCATCACTATGAATATTAAACTCATATTCGTTTTTCAATTCTGGAAGTGTCCATATGATACATGGGATTGGCTGTCACAGCACACCACGACCAAGTGTTGGGTGGTCCATTGTTGTGTTAGTGGTGGACAGGGGCAGAGCGGGGGCGGCGGGCTGGGGCGGCGGCGATGAAGTACGAGATCAGATGATGAGTGGACATCTCGCACCTTTGTGAGTGCGTGTGTGGAGGAATTGGAATGAGAAGTGGGCAGTGGTGGAGATCAGGGAAAGGGCAAGATTCATGTTAAATTCAAAGAGTTTAACCAAAGCAGTCAATTAATTTCTAAAATTCAGTATGGTGATGATGAAGATTGCAAATTAGTCTTTTCAAATTGATAATACCTGGTTATTGCAAATTAAGTAAAGAGAAAAACTGATGTGTTATATAATATTGTACTAGTAGGTACTGTAAATCTATTTCCACTGATGCACGGATTAATAATAAAAATCAATAAAAGTGTGTGAAACTTAACATCAAAATTTCAAAATATTATATAATTAACTTTTTGTATTTAATTTTTAAGTGGGCACTTAATTTTCAGATTTGTTAATAATCAAAAATTTAGGATACTACCACGTTTTTTAACAGGATGAAAAATCAAAACAAAACTGCAACTACAGCTTATTGTTAATACCTGCTACGTACGTTTTTATTTTACTTTTATAAATACATTTTTTCTACAATCATTGCACAATATGAACGTTGTTATTAAATTTTTAGTTAGGCTATGTACAAAATTGTCGCGCTAGTACAACAAAGTGCTGTTTTGTCGTACTAGTGCGACAAAAACATTAAACTATTACATGTATTGCGTAAAATTTCAATTTCATTGAATTATTATGAGCACAGCAACTATAATCATTTTAAAATTAGTTATTTTCAACGTTATACGACTGTAGAAAAAAATTGAGTGCACTTCGTCGGATTGATTATTGCAAATGGTGAGTCGTCGATCTCGGCTTCGCCTCGACCGAACGACATTCTCTCCGCGTACAACAAACTATATGCTCTATCCGTACTTGATACACTAATAACTATTGTCTCCCATTCTATTGGAATACAACAAATACAAGATTATTCAAAGATTTTCTTACTTTATGCTTTTTCTTATATTGAACTATTATGCTTGTTGTAGAGACTGTTTAGCCTGTTATGTCTGAAATGGATATTCCACCCTCACGAAACTATGGCACTGTCACTCGCATACAGCTCGTCGTATAGCAAACATTTTACAAACATTACAAAATTTACTATTTTACTAATTAATTTTAGTAATAATTATCCTAATATAACTTGTGTTTAAATTTTTGCCAGACTAAATTTACAAAATGTTGGTTGTTGGTTCTTTGAGTATTTTAGGGCAAAGCAAAATTTCAAGTTACCTACAATCTTAAAATAAACTTTATTCATCAGTTAAAATATGAAAGTACATATTACGTTGATTTATATTTAGACATTTTTGGCAAATTATGACTTGTAATGATGATTAACATATATCTGTTATTAATAGAAAAAAGTTTGCCTCGCCGTCCATGATGGCGGTTTAATTAATAAAAATGCAGGGCCATTAGTGGGCATAACAAGCATTTTACCTCATTAAACTAATGCACTCTGATTGATTTTATACCTTTATATAATCTCGAACACATTTGTTTCGATATAGGAAAATTAGAAACTTTCTGTCACGAAGATACTTACTGATTACATTACCGGAAATTGGCCAAAATTTATCTTTATAAATAATAATTAGAAGGAGTCATAAATTATATTCCCACTGAGGTAATGAAAAAGTATTAAAAATAATTAATTTTTTACCAACTCTTCGACTGACGCAGATACATTTAAATGATTAAGAGGGAGAAATAATTCGATGAAAAATTAAATTAATCAATTTGAAAATATATGTTTATAACTCCAATAAAAACTAAACAAGAAACTTTAATATTATTATTTAAGAGTTTGGGTTTACTCGGTTTTAAGGTTTAATATACCTTACGTATACGTTTAATCTGTTTAAATTTTTGCATATACCTAATTTAAAAAATTATTTCCGCTTTTATAAAAAGATTGCCTATAGAATATTCCATATTGGTGATATTAAATTTCATTAAATTTATAAATTTGAAAAATTTCATTGGCTATTTCCCTCATAAAATTTAAGCCAATCAGAAGTCTGACATTTCTGAATGTCGTCCAAGCAACGTAGAATAACACGATAATTTTGCACTAGTGCAAATTATCGATAATTTGCACTAGTGCAAAATTATCGTATTTGGATACGGCGTTGCAAAGTGATTCTGACTTGCTGTCAAAAGAAGTTTTTAAATTTTGCTGTATTTTTCATGAGAGAAACAACGTTTGGCTAAATTTTAATCGGGAAATAGTCCTTCGAATATCCCTCGTGCATGTAATTGTCGATAATTTCCTCAAGTGCGCGAAGCGCACGAGAGAAAATTATCGACAATTTGACCTGCACTTGGGATATTATATATGAAATGCGATGAAATGTTTCATAAATTTCGTCCAAGTTTTGAAATTTACGAAATTTATTAAACCTAATAATTTTCGGAAAATATGAAAACATTATTATGGCATAATAACGTTTTATTCGCGTGCTATTTTATAAAAATCGATATAGCAAAATTTACATCTCATATTTTTCCCACACACATTAAAATACTTCCAAATGATCAAATTATTTTAGAAAACAAAATATCCAAACAATATAACAGAAATACGAATGAAAACCTTTTTGTATAGCAAAATATGTTAATTTCCATTAAATTCACGAAAGTTTCAGAAATTTCAGTGAAACACTGCAAAATTCAATTTTTTTAACGAAATTATTGAAAAATTTCAAGAATTTTATGAAAATTTCGAAAAATTCAAAAATTTCAGAAATTTGTGGCTTTCGAAAAATTCAATGAAAAGTTTAAAATTTCAGAATGGAATTACTACTCCATATACTTATTTAATACTTAAAGTTCGAGGTAGTTCTCTTTTAACACGGCGGAATAGCTAAGGTGGTCAGAGTGCTGGACCCTGTATACTGGCCACAGAGGTCGTGAATTCGAATCCCGATCAGAACAGGAAATTTTCAATGCCTGATTTGGATCGGTACCCATTCCCGTTACCATTACAAGTTGGCAACGTCTAGCTATCGGGCACCGACTAGGAGCTGAAACAAGCGCTTGCACTCGGCTTGCACCGTGTTAACTGGGAACAGGTAGTAAAGTAAACTCCGTGGCAAAGAAATGAAGGAATACTGTGTGTGTTTGTGCTTAAGTAACTCTAGGAACAACCCAAAAAGGTTCAAGTCCCGAAGCATACTATACATAACATAATAGAATAACAATACATACCTATTCAGATTTCATAGGAAACCACGCAATGATTTTAAACAATTATTGATTTGTGAATGCATCATCATACACAAAATTGATACCTACTTAAATTGCAATTTTTATATAATGTACCGGTTCATGACCATTGGTATTGTTTAAGAAGCAGTTTTTTTCTATAAAAACTAAAAAGTATACAGTGCTCAAATCCTCAAATAAAGGAAACTAATTATTTTGCTAACTTCTTAAGAGAGCTCTGTTCTCTGTTCTGTACTAGTACTGCAGTACTAAACTTCCTATATTTAGTACAAATATGTACACACACATTATTATATTTTGTACATAGCATGCAATTAGTTTGTCTTAAACAAAGCAATATAATGTATTTATGTTACAGGATGCTATTAAGCCGCGCAACTGTCTTTAACACACGCATCAAATACTCGAAACACTCGGCTTCTTAAGTCCTTAAGTTTAACTGATTTCCTGTAGCAATTATTTCCAAATCACATAAAATTAAAGTGAATTGAAGCTAGCATTAGTGCAGCAAACAACAAGCATTATCTTCATGCAAATACATTCGACGAAAAACCGACAAAACAAGATCACCGTTAGAGAAGATCCTGCGCACGCATGCGCAACAGTCACTGCGCATGAGCAATGACTGCACTGCATTTTTCAAATCACGACGATTACGATTCCCATTCGTAATTAGCAATTACTAAAAAATTGCGCATTTCCTTTAGATATATGACATTATTTAATCAAAGCAGGCAAACTAATTGCACTGCATTTTTTATTTAAACCGACCTTTAAGGAATCACTTCATAAGGGTGATATTTCTGCTCGTTCCGCTTAAGAAGTTGGAAATGTGGTATTACAAATAGGCCTGTAATTCGCATTCAGTTATGCCGTGAGCTTATGACAATTCACATGATACGACGAATGCAGCGGAAAAAAATATTGACATCGTTTTCTAGCACGCGAAGAGACACCTTAAATTATACGTCTTTATGATCAAATTGGCTGTGCTTCAACAATGGGAAATTGATTATACATGCACAGGAAAACATCTTGTTAAATTTTCATAGGCGTTGCATGACGAGTGAGTTGAGTTACTTGCATCGATGCTGAGAGAACTTGGAACTATGGTGTACCTTCGTATTTGCGATAAACGGTAAAAAGCTGTTTGACGGTTATTAGGAATTGATTGGCCATGACTAAAAATAGGAAAGAGCTGCGTTTGCGTTAGAAATGGCAGGCTTCGCGATACTAGAACAAGAACTTGATGCTTCAAATCAATGGAACAAATTACACAAAACTCCGATTTGCCTCAAGAATAGTTATTTTTACCGATTTTCGTCAGCTCTATAAACGAGAGCAATGCACAAGATATTATTGTTACAATTATTTCCGCATGTACCTAATAATTAAATAATCAAATAAATTTATCATTCAAAGCTTTAATCACTGTTTTCAACATGCAGCAAAAAATACATTAAGTTAATTAGCATTTATATAAATCTTTATTATTTCTTTAAGACGTTCCCATTTAAATCATTACTGGAACAGAAAATTAGTTTTCTATAAAACTTAAGTTTTGATTAATACTTATTTATTTATTATTATAATAATAATAATGTTTATTTATTTAGCAAAAGCTAATACAAAAACACATACAAAGCATACATCATTATTTACAAAAGAAATAACAATTATACTAAACTAATAAACTAGTTGGTTTTACTTTTATAATATTCCTTAATTCTTGTTTTAAAAATATGTAAAGAATTTCAAAGTTCAATTTTGAAAAAAATAACTCTGCTACATTTCTTTAAAAATGTGCTATTGAAAAGCAAACTACATACATTTATCAATACAATGATTTTATTTAATACATTTTAATGTACCTACCTAAATAGTTACTGTTATTCTGATACGAAGCAAATTTCATTTTGAAAAATTGTACACAGTACATAATCATGATTACTAATATTGTCTCTGTAAAAATTTTGTACAATTGTGAATTGTGTTCAATTTGTGCCCTATTATAGTGTTTTTTCTGCGAGAAAATTCAAGATTGTTGCAGGAAGAGAAAAGCAGATGAAGCAAGAAGCATTTATACTCTATTTTGCTATTTGGTACTGTAAATAAGAGGGTCACTGATATATACAATATACATTAATATAGTAGGTATAGAAAAAAATCAGGTAGTACATATTTTGCATAATTACAATAATAATAAACAAAAATGTGAAATCGATATATCATAGTAAGCTAAAGGCATTAAATGTTCAATATAAAATTAATTGAGTATTAATTTCATTGAATTTTATAAGGATGAAGTTTAAATATTGCTATCAAAAGTAGTAGGTACCAAACTAGTTTGATACTATCTCAATAAAATAAATGATGACTAAGTAAAGAAATAAGCATGAGTTTTCTACAGAAAATTATTTTACTATAAACATCTCTAATAAAAGCTAGACTACAAGCAAATCTTCGTTTAGCTTATAAAAAAATATTCTCGGACAGTACCTAAATAATATCTTATATTATTGGTATAGTACGGTAAATTACTCTATTTGCAATCTTCATTTAGATGAATGTGTAGACCACTTCTTTTTTCAGTGTCCCTTATATAAACCTTATAAAGATGCTTATTTAATGCAACATATACCCCCAGGGTGTGATATACTGATAATCCAAAGATTGGTATTTTACTAGCAAATATTAATTAAAGTAAAATAAACAATAAATTTTCTTACACAATTAAGTCTTACCTTAAAAGACTTTTATTTAAATGAGTGAAAACCTTGTGGTTTAATAATTTTGTAAAAACATTGTGCTATTGAATAGGTATAGGTACCTCTTTTCTTCCAGTTAGTATGCACCTACAATTTTTAATTTTACTTAAAATTTTAATTCTGCAATGACTTTAATGTATTTCGAGTACAAGTTCTTCTTCTTGTTTTGTATTAAGTATGTAATGTTCTTATTACCTAATTATTCAATTCATTGTTATGTAACGGCTATAATTCATTTGTTTGTGTATTTATATTATTATATTTTATATTATAGATATTTTTTATATATCTCTCTTTCTTTTGTATAAAGCTATGTACCTTACAACAAAATAAATAGCATTATTATTATGAATATATAATTCATGTGTCACGTGACACATATTTGACTAATTTGATTGGCTAAAATAGGGCAGTAAGAGGCTATCAAATCGATGATATTTTTATCACCGCTGTTACATGTCAACTGTTTCTGTCAATTAATTTCCTACTGTCAGTTTCATATTTAAATATTACTGTTTGTGAAAAATAAGACTTAAATTGAATGAACCTGATTGTATTCGGTGGGGTAATACCAGTGAAGACAAAATTGAGAAAGTGAAACAGAATTTAAAACGTTCTTGACAGCTATTGAAAAAATATAACCAAACATTTTGGTTTCATTCATTATATATTCTCCCCAAATATAACTCGGGCTATGATTAATCATAGGTGATAGCATTCGTTATGTCTTCAGAAAATTGAACTCGTGCTGCGCACTCGGTCAATTTTCATCGACTAACTCATGCTATCACCGATGATAATCATAGCACTTGATATATTACCCCCAAAAATAAATGACTAACTTCAAATAAATTTTTATTCAAATTCAAGTAAAAATTGTAGGTATACTACTAACAAAGCTACAGTTTATCATTGCAAGTTATGATTTTAATTCTTCTCAATATCATACACAGTAAAAAATTTATTGAAATCTGTGTTAAATTTTTGTGTGTTAATAAGAACTAGAAATAACCCAATTTTCCTAGTTAATTTAACAAACCTAGAAATTGTTAAAGCAATTTAAGTGTGAAATATATCTTTTAACACTTATTTTGTTATTTTAACAACAAAATATGTAAATTTCATATTTACTAAGCACCTAGTTAAAATTCTGATATTATATTGTTAAATTAACAAATATTTTAGTTATTTTTTCGGTTAAATATTTTTGACCAAAACAGTTTGTCAATTTAACAAACACATTGTGTTGACATGAATTTAAAAAAAGTATGTACTTCTCCGTTGCTTTTACCTATATGGTTTGTAATAGAATATTATTTTGGTTTTTCTATAATAAACGATGTTACACAGGGAACATTTACTTCTATACTTTTTTAGTACCTACCTACCTATACTACTTAGGTACCTACTGTATAAGTTATGGGCTTTATTTATTACAATAACAATTATTTTTGAACTTTTTTTGAAAATAAATATTACCTATATTGTAAAATGCGTAGTAGTAACAAACAATTAGTTACATTTAACAAAAACTAGTGTTAAATTAACGACATTTTTATATAGCTTATATAACAAAAAAATTGTTAGTTTAGCTAAACATTGTGTTACTTGTAACACAATTAGTTTGTTAGCAAATATCACCAAAAATTGTTAAAACAACAAAACTAACATTGTTAAAGTAACAAAGTTTTTTGATAATTCATTAACAAATTTTGCTTATTGAATATTAACTAAAGCGTAATTTGTTAAATTAACCAAAAATAAGTAGTGGACCTTCTGGAACCCTGTTTTGTGTTAAATGTGTGTTAATATTTTTTACTGTGTATTGTTTCAATTTTGTTAGCATTTTTTGTAGATTTACTGCATTTTAATTACCTAACATAGTAACCCGATTTAATTTGCCGCACAACCCTGCTTAAATAAACGAATCCTCTTCTTCCCACCTGCGATCTACAAGCTCTACAAGTAAAAATTAACCTTGTCACCTTGAGCATTACTCCTGGCCTGGTGGTAAAATTTCCGGGCTTACCGGAATTAACGAGTGTTGCATCCCCGGCGTCCTCGGGCGGTTTGATGAACCGCGCTGCACGGACAAGTGACAAGACCGAGGCTTACCGCACGCCGCTCCGGGCACGAGGCTTACCCGGAGGCTTACCGGAGTCTTAGCGCACGGACGCCGAGGCACAAGGACAACGTGGGATACTTGAGGATTGGGGAAATTACCTGAGTATAAATTATATTCTGGTGGAGGTGGATGATAGATTGTGGCAAAGTGAATTGAATGTAGCTATGAGATGTGTTGATTAGTGCGTGTCATATATACAATATATAGGCGTTTCACTTGTTGACTGCAATATTGCTGCAATAGAATCAGAATTTACGATTCTGGCTATATCGCTCAAATTAAAACTCTGAAATTTTACATCAGTAATGACAAAGCATTGTTAAATTGAAAAATTCATAAATATAATATTGCGACAACAATTAAAGAAAATAAGAATTAATTTTTGCTTTTTAATATTACAAATCGTGGCTTTATTAATGCAGATTTGTACAAAGCTGCACATATAAATTTTATTTGTCTATTTGTCAAATTAATTCACTGATTATACACATATTGAGATATTTCGTAATTTTAAAATCCTGCAGAGTGCAGACCTTATGCTAATTAATTAGATAGCTTTAATCATTCTTATTTAGCCACAACATATTGTTCGGTAAAAAGCATCGAATTTGATTCCTTTAATAGGCCATTAAATAAAAAGGTAACTTTAAAATATAAAAGAGAGTCTACAAAAACGCTCTTTTATACAACTTATTGTTGACTAGTCTGAAATAAATAAAATAGATTAATTTTGAATGTGTCATTTACTGGCGACATCTCTCAGGAGTAGATTCAAGGACAGTGGCGAATCGCCAAAGTTTAAGAAATCGTTGTCTGACAACAGATAACAAAATTTCCAAATTTTCATTTCATTTATTTTTTAAATTTGTTATTTATTTTAATTTCTACTCGTGAAAGAGGGCAAAATATATGTAATTTCGCCTATATGGCCAAACTTAACTTTTTATGAAACAACCGTGGCGCTATTTTCTCTTTTCGTCCAGAAAACAGCACCACAGTAATATTTTTTTTAGGAATTCGTTCCTATTTAGAGATGTTTTGAATCCGCCACAGTTCAAAGCTACTTGACAGAAGGAAATTTTAGTACAGATGTCACATGTATCTCACTTTCTTAATCTCATAGAAAATACGATATTTTCAATAAAAAGGTATGTACGTCAAAAAATATAATACATAATGTGTACCTACGTTAGGTATTTGTACATCGCTCTCAGCTTCGCGTCGTACTTTAATATAGAACCTCGCCTTTTAAAATAAATCCTACCGCACTTATAATGTAAATAAATATTATATTTCAAACACTTTTCGAATTTTGACAAATATTGTTTTAGTGTTTTTATATCAATTATGGCAATAATAGTTTGATAATAACTATCGATAAACAAAAACTATCGAATAAGAAATAACTATCGTTTAACAAGAACTATCTTTTACCTCAAACTACCAATTTACCATTTAACTCAAACTACCATTTAACTCAAACTATCGTTTAACTATCGATAATATTGAGTAATGATGACAGTACTGTCGATATATCGATAATTTGTTCTTGACACTATCAAACTATCGATAGTTTCTTATATATACGATAGTTTTCCCACCTCTAGTTTGTACTTACAGTTAAGTTGAAATGTGTACGTATCTGATTTTAGACCTAAGTCGCTAGAACCACAGCTGGTCAGTGGTCACAAAATAATTAAAGTTTACTTTTTACAATAAAATGTAATTTTACAGAGTAATATTTAATTTTAGGCGTATTTAGTCTAGTAAGAAAGAGGGCACTGCAAGATTAAATTTTAAGGCTGCCCTTTGGCTGTAACTCTGTCCAGTATAGGTACACGTAGCAAATTAAATAATTCATGTGACAGGTATTTATTTTCTCACAATGAAAAAATATAACTCAATAACTGAAACATTTCTGTCGAAGAATTAATGAAAGCCATCATCCTGGAATCGCACGAAAACAAACCAGATCATCTTTGGCACGACATGATCTTAATAACTATATAAATGCAGTAAAGGGGGCGGGAAGACAAGACACACATATGGATGACGTCACAATACAGCACACGGCGGTGGTGAAGGGATGAAGTGATGAACAATAGTGTGTGTCGGGCGGTCGTTAGCCCTCGCTCATTGTCATTAAACAATATCATACTTGATACAATATGTGTTGTCGTTGTCGTTGTCGTCGTCCCCGCAGTCACAGTGCTATATGCCCTGCACTGCTTCGGCCCGCGAGCCCTATTATATCACGTATAAGTCGATTGGCCATTGTGCGCGCCATGCCACTATTGTTCTTGATATTAAAGTAACTGGAACCTTTCGACTTCGACTGAGATGCTATAGCGTCAACGTGGAACGTAAACGATACGCTGCACTAGCGTGACATTACAGTGAAACAAGGTGGAATTACTCATTTTACTTGTAGTACATTCATGTGATAGTAAGTTCAATGAAAAACTAGTAAACATGTGTGTTAATAAATTAAATAAAGCAAATGTTGATTATTATCATAAAAACTTGACACCTCTACAAGCCAGGATTGGCAAAAAACATGATTTTTTATTTTTAAACAAAACGGTCTTTTTTGTTTAAAACTGTTTTATTTGTATAAAACGTACTTATTAATTGATTAAAACATGTTTTAAACAAAGAAAACAGTGTTTTGTTAGTTTCGACGATAAATATGCTGGGGATTTCCCTACCTATAATTATTATTTATTATCAGGTTATGCCTATAAGTGACATCTAGTGAGAAATAATATATAATGTACTGTTATTAGCAATAGGAACTTTGTTTTTATTACGGAGATAAAGTATCAAATAAATGTTTTTCTATTTGGCGTTCACAAAATTAACTTTGTGAAACGCAACTGAATGTGGCCAAGGTTCAGTTTGTGACACGCAACATATTTTAGAAGGTTGGTATTGGATGTATCAGATGACATTTACTTCAATTGTCAACCGTTAAAACTCAGAACTGGCAAATTTCAGTGTAACCTCTAAATATGCTTTGCTTAATTAATTACTTTTTATTCAATAAAATACACTTAATATCACCTACAATAGTTCATTAATTATATACTTTTACAGTGACAGTGACAGTTAAATAAATGGCAATATTAATGTCACCAACCAAAACGGCACACACATAAATTTCCCTAAATCGACTTATGTATATTGTGGCAGTTTAATTTAAATTCTAATATTAAAAAGACACCAAATTTTAAACACTTGCTATGGTTAAAACAAGTTTTAAACGTTTGTTTAAAACGAAATGTTTTAAACGTACCAACCCTGGTACAAACTAGTGTAGGTAACTAAGAAAAAACAAGTTATAACTTGCCTTTTCTACTAAAACTTATAGGTAATTATAAATTCTCGTAAACACTAAGCACAAAACAAAAAAATATTAAATATTATCCATTTCCCATGGTCGCATTAAACTCTGCTCTATGATTAAAATTTGATTTGGTTAGGTAATGTAATAAGTATGGAAAAGTAATAATTAAAATCAGAAAGTCGATTATAATAAAACATATTGTAGAGGTATGATTTTACAAACATTAAATGAACAACTGACTGTCGTTTCCAGTATATTTTTCAAATATTTCTTCTCCACTGGAAAAAACAATAACAATCGCTTCAATGTAAATTTGGCAATTTTGTTCAATTATTAGTCTCCTCATAACATTTTAAAACAACACTCGATGTAAATAAAATATGTTGCAAATTTATTTATTGACAAACATATAAAAAATCTCATTACATTTTTCTTACAAAAGTTTTAAAAAAAAATTAAGGTATAATTTTTTCTAAATAAGTAAACAGAGGAAACTAAAAAGGCTCATTAAAAATGTTACGAAACCACTACGAATTTGAAACCATTCGCTTAATATTATACTTAATTATTATTACTTACTTTTACTTGAAAATAGCTTTTTAAGAAATTACCATACAGTTTTATTTCAAAATTCTATCGTTTATACTGAAGTTCAGAAAGAAAGCAAAATAAACAGATAAGAATTTTAAAATTTATATTTTTTGGTTCCCTACACTAGAGTTAAAGTTTACTCTAAAACATGATGAATCTTGAGGTCGATAAAAATCATGATCACAATACGATTACAGAAAAAGTTATAATAGTTTTAAAAGATATAAATTTGCTATAGAAATAACTACCTACTTAATTTAAAGAACTAAGATATGTTTGATAGTTATTATAGTGGAATCCAACCACTCGAGCCCAATGATATTTTTGTCAGTTGCTGGGATCGAATTTTGCTAGGTGAACACTCTACCGTTATCGTTGAGCTAGCCACTCAAAATACTAATTTCTATAATTCCTCATAATAACCATCAAAGAAGCAAGAAGCCCGAAAATAATACTCATTAAAAATTAAGCATTTCATACCAACTGTCGTCAGTTAACAAACAATGCGCACCCTGTAGTACTTGTTCTTTTTCTTAATAAGGTCCATCACTATTATTACTATTACACATGGTGAGCTTCTTTCCACAATTTTCACAAAACCGCCATTAATTCCAATTAACAACTCTCCAAACAACTGCTGCCGACGAATTACTATCCTGAGCATTGTTCGAAAATTTAATTAGTATTTTTTACGTTTTAAGTTAAAAGGTGGAAAGAATACTTTGTTAGTAAAAGGTGGTACATCTGGTGCGATGGGTTATAATTGTGTAGAGATATGTTATTTTTTAATTTTGGTTTTTAAATATTATGAATTTTAAGGAGTCTTAAATGCTGTTATTAGTTTAGCTGTTTGAAAAATAAATGGTTATTGCAGTTGTTATTTAAAGTTTGTTTACCTTTGCTACATAAAAATGTAAACCATTAATTTGAACCTTTTTAAAATAAAATACTTATACTCTGGTAGAATAATACAATAACTAATAACAGGGTTGGCGTTGATGATGTTGCTTTAAACAGCTTATTATTTTTAAATTTTGAAGAATTAATAAACCTGATTACTGATTACCAAGGTACTTATATAATATATCTATTAATTATTACTAGGTACTTAAATTTTGAATTATTTTATTTATAAAATGTAGTAACCTTCGGAACTTATTGATTATTTAAATACATATTTCGCTATAAAATTATTTAATCTAAATTAAATAAATTTATATTTTTCTACACATGATATTTTATATCCATATTTTCCAAATCCGTTTAACAACTCCACAATTACAAGTCAAAATAATAATATTATAAAACAAAATCACCCCGTTTTTAAACTCGTCAATGAGAAATGTATCCAGATTAGTGTATGGTGTGAGGTTTGATACAAATATCAGTATAATGTATGATACAATGCAAAAACCTAAACACAACACTAACTGGGATACTGGGATACAGGACTCGGCACTAGGTTGATCACGACGCGTTTCGATCTTTCGATTATCATCATCAGGTGACTTTTTAAGGTTACAGTTGTTACCAACACAACAACAAACTGTCATAATGATAACTGTATCTTTTCGTTCCCCCACCTAGATAGCACTAATAATGTGTATTATGATTGAACGTATTTACAAATAATTTAGATATAGAATATAAAATAAAATATACACTACATATTCCTTTACTGCTTTATGATGAATTTAAGCAATTTGTGATTTTAAAATTACGTTTACAATATGACCATAATGGTAAATCTATATTTGGATTTGTAAATACATGGTCCAATCATATCACATATTATTTTAAAGTTATCCTGATGGGAACGAAAATAATAGTAACAAAATATAAGAAGATGATTAGAATAATTCAAAATAACCAAGAGGTTAACCATAAATTTTAAATCTAAATTTATAAATCTAATTTTGTAAATTAAATCAGCCATAATGCAAACATTAAATTCATCTTTTCTAAAATTAAAAACATTTCCATATGCATATAATTATACAAACATATCTTTCACGCCTATTACCCATCTTGGGTTTGGCAGACTCACATTGAGTTTTCAGTATAGACTAGACATATATATTTACGGTGTGTGCGGTTACCAGCTGACATTCACGGGTAACATAAAATAAAATAACAGCATCAGTATCTTCTAAGATGAAGCTGCTTACAAATATAGTAGAGAAATGTGAAAAAAAGTTTAATTTTTTACTTAGATTATTATTATATTTTTAGTTTTTAACAGTCTATCTTTTTGTATATTTTTAGTAAAATATTTCTGATTTAATGTTAGTTATAGGTACAACCAAATAAATATATTTCAATAATTGCACTAATTTTATTTACCAAAAATTACAAAGTGCCAAAGTAAATTTATTCCAGAGCATCGGAGCGCAGTAATATTTTGAATTCGACTCCTATCTGACGCTAGTCAAAACTAAACAAGAAGTTTTAAATAAAGTTACAATAAACAGTATTTCAATGTTTCAATCCAATATTATTACACCGTCCAATTTTAATCTTTACTCTAATCAAAAATAAAATAAGAAAACTAACTTCTAAGTTCCGCAGAAAGTTCAAAGAACTCATCTATCTCATTTACTCCTCCTTCTCTTCAACAAATCTACAACTATCTAATTAGCAGCTTACTCCTCATTTAAAAAATCAATGCTTTTATATCAAGTACAAAACCATAAAAATAATATTCTAAGAAGTTTGCGTGCTTAGCGGGTATTGATTAAGAAAATACATACATAAATGTTACATATATACACACATGCATGTCGTCTCGTCTGACGGCGACGCTTTAATGCGCCTACCGGCCGCTAGATCGCTCGCACGTCGATGACATGCGCAAGGAAGAAAGGGGAATGTTTATTTGCAGTCGGAGTAGTACGTGCCAAACGTATGTTTTGGTTCGTGGGATTGAAAACTATGTATGAAGGTTCTATGGCGGGGGTGGGCATACGTAGAGAGAACAGCACGTTCAGAGTAACTTGCCACTGGAATTGGAGCGGGCATTTTATTTATACTACATTCTTTAACCTATAAATAAGTTTGTACTTTATTGTAGTCAAATATATTATTGTTTATGAGATATTTGTTAGGTTTGTATGAGGTTTTAGGTAAAAATAAGTGTTACAAATGCTCCACATGGGCAAGAACATGTGAATGCACTGGAAAAAACAGAAAAATTTCTAAGTTTAGTGGTTTTCAGTCAGTTGCGATGTAAACATGTGTCGGCTTGCTATTTTACCGAAAAGTTCTTGATAATCGTACAAAAATCAACATATAAACAATAGCAAATGTTTTTTCCTCCTTGTTTTGCATATATAAGTGTCAAATACGTAACAAAGTGTCTTAATCAGTCAATTGTTCTTTAATTATCTTCTAGACGTTTGTTTATACTTGTTGATCGTCAAATGTCAATCAGAGTGTTTGTTGCAGCTGGTCAAGAATTTACCGGAAACAATTGGGTAAGTACCACGTGTGCCGACCAATCAGAACACTGTTCGGAGATTAAACAATATGTCAAAGTAGATTGATCAAGTAATAAGTGTATATTTATGTTTCTGTAAATTTTAGCTAGTGAGAGTGAAATTTGTTCGAATGCATTCGTTTTCTAAGATTTATTTTAAGAACGTATGATATACATTCAGATAGACTAGACGTGCGCGATTGCACGGACCATGAAATAATCCTAAAGATACTCACGTCAAAACTAAGACATTCGGTTAACATGCATTCTATTTATAACTTACCCCTACACTTACTCGTAACTAAGCAAAGATTATTTTAATTTTAGTTACTGTTTCTAAATCTGATTTTTTTGTATAACACGCACGCTTTTTAATTACTCATGACGTCACAGACCAACTCAAATTAATAATTTATTTGACGCGATGCTAAATTGTTCTCGGGCATATGACAGCCGGTCGCAGTGTGTATGTGTTAGTGTTGTGAGTGTGTATGCGTACACAATTACGTGAATCGCTTATGCGTGACAACTTTTGATTCTAATTTCATTATAGTTGATTTGAACCATGTATAAATTATTATTTTTGTGTTTTGGTAATTTGTTTTTGGAGAGACATGTAATATGAATAAGGAAAGTTTTGTTGGTTTGTTTTCATAAATTTGTGTTGTTTACGAAGAAAGAAGAAAGGCAAATGCATATTTCTAATTTCAATTTTGTTTTTCTAAATTAAGAAATAATTAATTGTTTTTATACCTTATTTCATTTCAAAATACTCAACTGTTTTCGAAAATATGAGTTTTAATTAAATTTATTTTCAAAATATTTCATTATTAAAAAAATATAAAATGATTACATTGTTTCCTATTGGAATTATGTACCAAAACTATATTAAACATTTTTAGTACGTTTTGTTAAATATGAGCTAGTTTTAATTTCACAAATTTATTAACGAGCCCACTTACTAATTTTGGTACGTTTTATATAAACAAAAATTATGTAACTATTTTTAAACCATTCAACGGTATTTTATTGTGATGTGGAAAACAACATTATATAAATAAACGATAAACTTGCTAAAAATGTTTAAATTTAAATATGGAACTAAAAATTAAATGTCTAGAAGTTCTTCAGTTAAATTTTCCTAAACGACTTGCTGAAACAATATTATATACGTAATTTAATAAATTTAATGTTTTAGAAATAGAATAAGTTTCATTAAGATTTATGGGGAATGCAGCATAAAATAATGTCTGAAATACATAAATGATTTTTTGGGAGGTATAATGACTTTAAATATAACTCTTGGTTTAGTTTGCCAAGTTATTGTTATAATAAAGAGACAGCTGCATTATATGATGATTACGACACACACGCATCGATACACATTTGTCACAATAATTAAAAACGGGAAAATTATTAATTATATTTGTAAGATATTTAAAGAATGTATTATGAATTAGTTATGTTTATGTAAGATGTTGTTAGAACTACTATATTAACTGGGGTTCTAATGTTGAGTAGTCAGTATACCTGATGTTGTCATACTAGCCAGTTATAAAGCATTATAAAGTACGTTCGTGTATTTGGTGATATCTGCGATCAGATGTATGAGTTTCTTACATATTTTTATTCAATTTTGACGTTTTAAACTGCTATTATTAACTCCATAGCAACAACTTTAAATAAATGTTTATTCACAAGTGAATTAAATTTTTTAAATCACTCAACGCATTTTGAAATCACTGTGACGTTTTAAACTGTTATTATTACGTCAAAATGCATAAAAGCAATGACAACTTACCACTAACGACTACTATGATTAGTTTTTTTTTGTTATGTCAAAATAAATTTATAATTCATATATTTGATATAATTCCGTCAAAATTATTGTATAAACCACGTGAGATACGAATGTTTATTCACTCGAAGGAATTATCCAACTCGCCCTTCGGGCTCGGGGGCTAAACTTTCTACTCTTGAATAAACATTCATATATCTCACTTGATGTATAAATATCTATTATATAAAATTTCATTTTACCTACTTTGAAATAAAATAACAATAAATCACTTTATAATTTTATTTTAAAGATTATTCTTCTTAAGCCGTTAAAAATGCTGTAGATAGAAATAAATTTCTAATTTTTTGATAAATATTCTTTATATAAAAGTTTAAGAAATAAATCCGTTTGTTGCTTTAAATATGATTCAAGTTCTTTAATTACTTTAAATTTAAATACCACTCTTTTGTTAATTTTTGTGTTGAAAAGGATCTAAAATTGTAAGTTCAATATATATTTTTCTAAAAGTTACAAATTGTATTAAAACTATGACGTTTATTGTAGATATAAAATTTCAAACTTATATGTAAGCTGATGATGACCACGTGGATGGTCGAAACGTCCAAAATATAAAAATGATTTAATAAAGAATTTATTTTCTTTATCATCGCTATGATCCTACATTCAAATCATAATTATTATTTATATGTGTAGGTTAATAATTTTATATTAAGTATAGGTAGGTATAGGTATTTGTATTTTGCTAGTTTCGAAAAATATTGACGAGCATTTATAGTATATTCCATTTTTATTATATTGTTTATCAAATTAAATTTGTTACGCTTTAATATTTTTTTAGTTCCGTTAATACTTGAAGAAGATTTTATTTTGTAGTTGTCATAATGTTCAAATCAATGTATCAAACAGTGAAGTACATAATTTTAATTTAATATTAATTTTATAGGTATCAGTGTATGTCATTTTTGTCACAGCCATATTGGTACCTTTAATTTTTAAATGCATTTGCATTTAATTAACTAAATAAATGAACTAAACTACTTTTACTACTTTCCCTCTCTGAGTGATAAATATAGTGAAATTAACGCTAAAAATATTTTAGGTATTGATTCTTCAAATTGAATTGTTTTCAGGATCTCGATAATATTCTAAGGTTAGTTTAATGTAATAAATAACCATCATAATTGGTACAGAGTGAACCTTAATGAATATTTAATTCCAAATGTTTTTCTTCAATATCCAGAATGTTTCTAATTGCTTTTATGCTGCAAAATAAATAAAACTCTGAGAAAAATGTAAGTTATGTGAAATAAAAATGTTTATAATATGGTTCCAGTAATTCATTGGCAAAGTAATCTAAAAATTTAAAAATAATTTCTCACTTGTTACTCTACAATTCGCAAAAAACGATGAAATCGTATTTACTTCTGAAATAATTGGCTCGCGAGCAGGCGAGAAAAAAAATAAAAAAAGATTTAAATAACCACAGCAATTAATTTTTAAAGTACATTGCGTAAACTTGAAAGAATTTTATTTTTACCAGTTAAAAATACATTTGCCCAAGGACCTGACAAAGTTACAGCACTTTTAAAACCGTTGAAATACATACGATTAGCGTTTGTTAAATTAGCGGTTGGCTAAAATTAAACAGACGCGCAACTAACTAATCGAAATTATACTTTTATATTTTAGATATTTTAGGCGCCGACTAAGCACATTAAACTTATTTCGATACACAATCACACCATCGAAACACTGCGTAGCGGACGAAAACACATTTAAATTCTTCACAGAATATTATTATAAATTATTTTATGATATCAAATTTATTATTATTCATTTCAAAGTTCAATAACAAATACTATTTATACAAATAGGCTGTCATGGCATGCTGTAGAAAATATTTGATACAAAGTTGGATAAATTAGACAAAATTTGCAAAATATTAAAACATGCATCATTAGTTGATAGCTTTATATGTGATGAACTGACGGAAAACTAATATTATCTTCGGCATAAAATTATTTCGGCAGAAACGCAAAAAAAACAATTAGTCATAATATCATTAGTTTTTATTTATCAGCATAGAACAATTTTATTAACGTATTTATTTCTCTGGAACAACCATATTTTCAAACATTTATTTTGCCAGAATACATTACCCGAACAAAGTAAAGTAAAGTTTCGATTTTGCTATGTGTCTGATTGCACAATAGTAACAAGTGACGTTGTCCAGGTTTCCTATGTAATAATGACAACTCTGCATAGCTCGCGGACTTATGCCCTTACATATTCTATTCCATTTTTACTTTCTTATACACAGTATAAGTAAATCTAAAGTCTAGGTATTATTTAAAAAAATCGATGTCGGAATTTTCGCGGAAATACATGTTTTGAGGTCCTCTGAATCCGTTTTGAAAATTTTGGCAATGATGTCTGTGTGTGTGGATGGTTGGATGGATATTCGTCCGTATATTCAATAACTCATGAACGAAAAAATGTTAATAATAATATAAGGAATATCTGCTTTTAAATTTGAGAAAAATTTAATTATGTATTTAATAAATACATTTCAATAATCATAAACAAACAAGCTTAGTCAGTTACGTCAGTTTCTATTCTATTCTATTATGTCAAACGTGTGTCAAGTGCAATATTTATACGAGTACAAACAGTTGTGTGTGTATAAGAAATTCATATGGTGACCACACCAGTTTTTTTAAATAGTTGTTATTGATCTGACATACACCAAACTTCAAATTTAACGACATTTTAAATAATACGTACTTTTTTTACCTGCATATTGATAAGTAATAGAAGTTAATTAGTACCTACTACTTCATTCATCCTCATCATTCAAATGTTTTACTTTAGCTTCAAGATTTTAAGAGATACGTAATAGCTTTAATTGTTTTTGAACAACTTAATATAATAATAATAAAAAAATTCTTAGGACTTTAAAATTCTGAATCATTTGAATAATAAATTCACACATTCCTAGGAAGAGCAGACCATCGTCCAGCAGCGGCCAAAGCCGTCATTTATAAATGCCCAGTAATACGTCTTCACAGCTTATTCACAAAAAACTGTATAACGCTTTTTCATTCTCAAAGCATTAATCTAATTCTTAATCATCCCCTACGGTTTTAACACGTCCCTGTTTAATAGTTAACCCTTTTCTACGACAATTAAATATAATATTGTCCGGACTTAATTAACATATGTCCAGATGGGGTCACTTCAACAGATTTTACTCACTAACCGTTTACGTCTGCGTATTTTCACCCTTACGGCCGGTTGCGCAAGGGTGAGTGTTGCTGATTGCGTCAGACAGGTCAAGTTTTCTGAGGGATCGTGTTGGCTAGTGCGAAACAAACGAGAGTCTGGTTTTTATGCGATGCTGTTTTGTTTAACAGGACATGGGAACCCGAAGCCCTCTAACGAAGTCTTTAATTTTTTTCTTAATATGTAATTTTTCTTTTGTGTTTTGGTAACAGTGCGCGATGGGCGAAGACGAGGCGAGATTTAGATGACACTGGTTGATAAGATCACTGGACAGTGATGTTGATGGAGATCTGATTTTTTATGTGATGGGAACTGAGTTATGAGAATTTGTTACCTGAAACTATTGCAAGAGGTTCAGAGAATTTGCTATAGAATTTTAAACAAACATCTGGGGATGGAAATATGAAGTCGGTAGGTAGTCGCCAATTTTGAGGTCTTAATTCGTCTATAAACTAACAATAATTTACATTTACATAATGTAGGTACCATATCCTAATTTAGGTGGACTACATAAAGCATAATGAAATTCACATTGTTCATGTAAGTAACTATCACAAGTTGTTATTTGGATATGACTTTTCGGTTGTAAGAGGAAAAGCTTTATGGACGATTGCCCCTTGGTCCCTGATATCATAATAAGTACGAAATCGTAAAAATAACATGTTAGGCTTCTTTCTAATATGAATAAATATTTTGAAAATTAAAATCAAGTAATTTATAATTATAACAACTTATTTCTATATTATGTTATAGCTTGTGGCCAAGACTCTGGTCGACACGTCGCAACTAACATTAACTTCGTTATACAATAAAGTCACTAATACAAATAACAAGGAATTATTTTTATATTCCAACCTTTAATTCCATTCTCGGCTTACTTAACTTTTTTTAAATCAAATAAGTTGATATAGTAACATTTTTTGTCTTACATTAAACATAACTCACTGTTTCATTAAATGTGTATTCTTGGACTAAATACTGAACTAATTAAATATTATCTCAAAAATATTAAGTGTTTACACCGAACCAAAAGATCAGTTTAAAATATTTGAAACATACATGTTACCTACCTTACTCTTGCAATTTAGTAATTTACCAAATCCGTGAATGCCTATTAAGTTATTACCCATGCACGGCCATGCCATGAGTAAATAAAAATAATGAGTAAAAATAGGCCAAGTACCATAATGAATCAAGTATGGGACCAAGTACCATAATGAAATAAGAAATAACACGTTACTATGGAAGCGAGCAAGAAAGCTTCAAAAATAGCATTACCAGATTTTTTAGACTTAAAGTTTTCTGTTCAATACCAAATAATTTATTTTACTTTTGACTAATTTACGTCAGCAGATAAATTTTTGTATGCAATAAAATCAAACTCAAATCAAAACCAAAATACTAATACCACAATGATTGACGTTACGATCCTTATAACATAAATAACTTTTAGGTCATAATCATAATGTTATCTTGTCTGAAAGATACTTTTATGCAAAATGTTATAAAAAGTTGTAGAAAACTGCCTATTTATAGCACATTAGTAGAAATGTTTTATCTATCTATATCACACCTTCTATCCAACTTGCGGATACTTATGGTTGATAGTGGAGAAGATTACCAGCAAAGGAAGCCATTGTGCAGTTGAACTGAAATTATATCACTTAATTCGAACCTTGTAAGAGTCAGAACCATAGTCGGTCACAAAACACACTCGGCTATTTTTAATTAATTCAATAGTAGTATTGTGGAAATAGAATAAGAAAATACTTCTCATTTGGTGAAATCTCGCAACTAATTTTTGTTTATTGCCGCAGTTGATTTGCCACCACTGATACCACCCGCTAGAAGACAACATCCCTAGGCAAGGGTAGAACACTAAAACACAGGCTTCTTCTTGTTATTCAAGGCTATCAGGGGTTTTAATCAAGATTAATTGTTACGAGATATGTACTGCTAACTATTGTCACTGGAAGCTGAAACGGAATTTTGGAAGGCGTTGTTTTTGGAAAATTATGAGATGAGTTAATTTTTTGTGGAAGAGGATTTATTTAACACGCCTATTTGCTTTGTCTTCTGCAGTAGGATAATAGATTTTAGAAGATAATAGAGTTGTGGACATAAATAAAAATAAAATATGTGTTGTCAGCAGCCTCTTTTAGTTTGGGTTGGAAAAAGATTTCACCAGTAATTTTATGCAAACTTATAATCATCTGACGTACTGTTTTTATAAATTTAGTTTTTAATCTTTCTAGATCTATATTGATTCTTCAAATTAACTTCTTGTGTCTTGAGACGACTGTGCTGTTAACACTGTCAATTTGACAATAAAGAACTGTCAATTTTATAGGTACTTAGGTTTTACGCTTTTGCGAATAGAAAATATTGAAACTTTAAATTTAAAAATATAATATATTTACTTATCAAAAAATTATTTTGGAATTTAACAAATTAAGGTGCAATTTCTCCATTAGCTTTTTTAAATATTGTATTTGGAAAAAAATATAGTGCACAATAATTGAGCAGTAATAAAATTATTGTTCAATGTTTGTCATTTGATTTTCAAACAAAACAGAATCTTTTTGATTAAGATGGCTACAGATGATTTTCAGTTTTAATTTCTAATTTAGATATGTTTGCTGAAAGTGCATTGTTCTAATTTAATTTAGCACTTCTGAAAATTGAGAAACTACTTTCATTAGCTAGTAAATAAATGAATACATCTCAATTAAGCGCGGTAGCTTGGACATATCCCTCAATAAATCCGCATTAAGCCATCGAAAGGGTTACTCACAAGTCGCAAAACTCAGCTCTATTAGAAAACAAGTAAAATAATCACACTCTCAAAAGCCTTGATCACACCGAGTAATTCTCTTCTTTCCTCTAAGTTCCACTATCTTCTCTTCTTTCTATGCGACTAACTCAATCAGAAGTTTCCGCGGTCTCACATATTTGTCGCGCGCTAATAGATATCTATGTGTATTTGTGTGTGACGTAATTGTGCCGGGTCGTGACGTCACATCCGCACATCCGGTCGCGGGTCCCTGGAGAGTGCAGAAGAGATGCTGGAGAGCGCGGTCTGGACATGAGAGTGATGGGAGAATCACTCGGAATTAACAAACATTTGGAGGTGGAGGAAAATCAACACCAGAACGACAGATTCATTTACATTACGCTTACCATTTTGGACTGTTTTACAATAATTTATGCCAAATATTCAGGTTACTTATTTACCCTTAGCCTACTAATACCGTAATAGTAATATATAAGTACTGTCATTAATGGTCAAATTTTTTATTTCATTTTTGACATAAACGTACCTCTTGGTACTGTAATCTAATCATATCATTTGCATACTTTTCATAGGTATTTTTAAAAGTAAAATCCAGTTGGTACTTAAATATGATTTGATTGTACTATAATCGGTTAAGCATCAAATCCCCGCGATTATATCAAACATTTTTAATAAAAATACTCTTTTATAAAATAATTATTCTATTTTCTATTTCGATGTTTGTAAAAATGTAAATATAAGATTCTTTGTATCCAGCAATGTTAGAGTTTGGAATGATAGATTTTTCCAATTTTCCAAATTTGCGGACGTATAAAGTAAATTTTCGCCTTAGTATAATTTTATTTCCTCCGTTAAATTTATTTAATTTCACCTAAATCACATCACACTGTGTCTTATGAAAAGTAACAGGATGTTGATAAAATTTTCTTACGATTTCTTATCACATTTGACAAAAATCTAAATATTAAATCATAGTGCGAAATTTTCACATATGATCTCCCATATTATCTACAAACATATGGAAAACTATAAGTACAGTGTCCTTTTTAAAAAAAATTATTTTAGCTGCAAATATGATTTTAATAGCGTAAATGCTTGGATCCACCAAAAAAATTATCGACAACAAATGATTGTCGATGTCGATACCGGTAACTTTTGTTAGAAATTGCAACAGACCTTTTTGTTTAAGCTTCTTTTGGCAATTTTTAAGTGATATTAGTTTACATATTAAGCAGATAAACAAATCGGCAACAAATTGTCCATAATTTCATGAATGATAGGTACCTATATTATGGCGCATTTTTGATGCCGAGTGACACTTCTTTCTTAATTACAAGTTAATAGTTCAATATTATACCTATAATACTCACAATGTGAGTATTATAGGTATTCAATACCTAATCATTTTTATTTAGTTCTGCGACTAGTAAAGTGAGCAACACATTTAACTACTTACTTATTCCTGAAAAATTTCATTTTCAATTTTAAGCAGGCAATAGGCTCCGTACGTACGCTGCTCAACAGCGCCTCTAGCGGACAAATTGTGAACAAATTGTGTGTCTCGAGTTAACGTATACAATCTGAAATGAATGATTTAATAATAAAATACGTACATAGCTAAATCGGTAAAATGGACAAACGCGATTCATGACACTAACCTATTTACACACAATCTGAAATGACAACCGTCAGACAGTAAGTTTGGTTATTTGTCACTTTGGCGCTGTCGTCTGCAACGCACTATGCTTATAGCAATTAGCAATATTTGAAACTGAACCGAAAAATAGTCTTGCAGTGGTTTTCTTTTCATATTGTATCCAAATTTCATCTGCAACTATTGGGATCCCAAGATCTACTCATAGGTCGTAAGAAGACGGAAAAACTCTGAATTAAATATTGTGCCATTATAGTACATAATAACAACAAGTACCTACTAATTTATTATTGCATAACATAGTATAAAATAATAAATGAAATCACTTGTTCTTCGAATTTTCACCTACATGTACAAAACCCCAAAAGTAATTTAAAAAACTGAATCTTAAAAGAGTTTTTACTAATCTGGCAGTATCGTTAGATCTATTGTGGCATAATAGCCTTTCCACGTGTCTAGTTATCTGTTACCTCATTGAGTCTTTTTTCAAAACCCATCAAACCAATTTCACGGCTACCTTTAGTGCCCACCCATCTAGCACCTCTTCTCCATCTCTCATATTCATAATCACGCACTAATCGTCGACTTTCACATCTTCACATCATCGTCGAGCGCGGGTTACAGAGGCAGCGGCTTCAGCGTCTTCGCCTCGGTAAGTCAGGTAAATATCCGGACAAAAACAACTCCAATTTTATTCCTCGAATGCACGCAGCTCGCACAAAAACCTGACAATGACAGTGTGAAAGTCAACAACCATCTGTTCTAATTACACGCCCGTAAAAACGGTAAAACATGGCGGAGCCCAGACGAAAGGACGATGGAGCTAAGAGAAGGAAGAAATTTAAAATGCTTTGGATGTAGTAAGTAGATACACTTGGAAAATATAAAACACTGCTTAGTCGTTGGTTCATATAAAAACTCGCTAAACAAGTGAAAATACCAGCTGATAGATAATTTATTTAGAATAAAAGTCCATATTAGCATTGTTTATTAATTTTTAATAATCTATTTTGACGATGTTAATCATACTGACTGATTTTAGTTGAATTTATTTATAAACTTGCACGACTGTAACATTGCTCGTCAGTCATTCTCGTCGTTAAGTGCTGTGATTTGAATTCCTGTCAAATGGTCATCGAGAATTTTTTGATCATGTTATTAAGCCCTGAGGTTTTTTCTGACACTATTTTGTAACTTTCATTTGTCCCGATGAAGGCAAATAAGTAGTCGAAACGTCGACTTTTTGAATAAAGAACAAAATACAACTTCTACGACTGGTGTACCCATTATTTCGACCTTACAACATCAATAATATTTATATTTTGCGTTAATAACATCATCAAAAATAATTCGGTTATAACTCATTTGAGTGCTGTAATAACGCAACACAATTTATATTTTTAAAGTTGGTATGTTTATTAAAATATCATTATGACAAAAATATCAAACATCAAACTTTACTAAATAAATATAAAAGATTGCAAGAATTTTGTTTTTATATAATTTTGAATTTCAGTAGTAGGAAAAAATTCAGATACCTATCGCTGATGTATAAGTATGACTTAAACATTAAATAATTAACAGTTCTGTCATTTTAAAAGTAATATTTTTAAAATAGACTGAAAAAGTCGTGACGCATGTTTGGCATTTTTATGCTGGTTGCATATGCGTTGCCTACACGACGGTCTGCTAATTTGCGTTGTTTGATGAAGCTGCAAATAGGTGCAACGTGACGTCACACTTTTTCAGTCTATTCAGGTTCGGGTAGATACTTCCGATTCGCAATTTTTTGATTAGATACCTATTTATACAGTGAATTTATTTTATCGTGAAGCAGTGTTGTAATAGATAACAATATTTTTATCTAGATAAAGATAAAGATAACTCACTTTTTATTTATCTAGATAAGATAATAGATAACCATTATTAAAATTATCTAGATAATAGATAAAAGATAAATACTTATTATCTAGATAATTATTAGATAATTTATAGATAATATAAAGAAATATAAAGGACATTATGAAGGGTATAAGTGGTACCAGCTGGAGAATCGGCAGCGTTCCAAGCTTGTGCGTTGTATGCTTGCACAGTTTGATTACATTTGAATTGGATAAAAATTACAATTGAAAAAAGTTGGTTATAATTTTACTAAAATTATTATCTAGATGATAATAAAAAAATAGATAAAGATAATTTGTAATTTTATCTAGATAAGATAATAGATAAATAAGAAAAAATTATCTAGATAAGATAATAGATAAAAATATATTATCTAGATGATTTATCTAGATAAATTTATTTAGATAAGTTACAACACTGTCGTGAAGCATGGGATTTTTCATATCATTGGTTACAAGTTTGACAGCAATGTACTTTAGTAGGTATTGCATTTCCAGGTAGCAGCATTTTGACAATAATTAACAAATTTAAAATTATTCCCTATGTTTCATTTCATGTTTCTAATACATTGCTGTCAAATTCGTAACTATGGATATTCATAATACTGTTTCACGTTAAAATAAACCACAATATGTATGTATTCGTAGTATAGGAGCATACATTACCTACCTATATCAAAAAATACTCAAAATACAACAAAAGCTATGTCAATGATCTTATTTTGTGAAAATTAGAGTAGTACTTTTTACGAACAAATGTTTATTTATGTAAAATAATATAATAACTTCTTGTTTCAAATGACATCTCATTTGTGTTGAGATGACAATTTAGAATTTACATTGTTTCAAATTAGAAAAAAGGAACAATGAAAGATAACATTAACTGTGAATTTCTAGCGTAATCTAATTGTAAATGTGAATAACTTTTGTGGTTCTGTGTTTACATTTTTTAAAAGTGCTAAACAAAAACAGTAAATTAGTATACAATGACAATAAGATTGTTGTTTAAAATAGTGTAAATGAGAGATTCATAATTTAATTGTAGTTTATGTATATAAATCCGGAAAATTTCTCGCCAAGACACAAAACAATGATAGTAAAGAAATTTTTCTCAAAGATATTTTAGAGAAAATTTAAATAAACACCTGAAATTAAATCCTGACATTAAAGTTATAATAATCTTTGGATGAAAACTGCTCAAACAAAGCTAGTTCATTATTTAATCTGTACTATATATATATATATATATATATATATATTTTTTTTTTTTTTTTAATTCATAACTTTGTTCCAAATGATCGTAGGAACTTCGTTCTTTGAGTCCTGCACAGGGAATTGAGTGAATTTTAGTGCCCCTTTGATGGATCAAGTCAAAAAAAATTTAAAGTCCATAGACATCGTCAAAGTTGGACATTTTTAAAATTAAAATTTATTATTTTTCACCGGGGTGCTGGAGGGGGGCGGAAGGAGTTGCGCTAAAATTTGCAGGCATGGCTTTAAAGTAGACACTTCAAAGTTTTTCGTCCACAAAGATTCATCGAAATCGATTGAAAATACGCCGAGTTATAGCGGTTTGAAAATGGTCGAAATTTCACGAATTTCAAAGTGTTTCATTTTTTTTTCCGCCAGTATATATATATATATATGTATACAAAACTATTACGCAGTTTACCCAAATTGAGTTTATTCGAAATTAAAATTTGCCTCTTTTTATTTTAATATTAGAACATCTAGTTCAGAAACTCCTCATATTTTGTCAATGTTAGTAGTTTAAGTAGTATTTATATTTTTGTATATTTGCCTAGAAAAATATGAAAATGAAAATTCGAAAATCTCGCATTAAAATTTCTGTGACCATATTATATTTCCGTTGATAATAGTTTTGTTAAAATTTTATTTAAATGCGTATTTACTAGTGTTGGCAAGAAAATCCGGCTTTGCTACCGAATTCTTGACCGGAATTTTGGTTCCCACCGAATCGTATAAAAAATTCGGCCGGATGATTTATATTTAAATATAATCTATTTTTAAAAATTGTTTTGAATGTATTGTACCTATAGGTAATTAGATATAGGTAAGAGAAATATTTATTAAATAAAATCAAACATTATACAAAGTACACAAAGTGTCATACAACATTAATAGTTATTAAAACAATTGAAATATAATGTTATATTTTATACTCTAGATAATTTGTTATTTCTCGAGCTCATAGTTATGATTTGTACCGAAAAATTAAGAATGATCCGGCCTCCGGAATTCCGGCGATCCTGCTAAATAAGAGACCGGAATTGCGGGATCCGGTAATCCGGCCACACAGCGATCCGTTTTATAAGCTTCTACCAAAAAGCGTATTTTCAGCAGTAACTGCTAACAGCATACGTGTAAATTTATAATCAAATCATTAAATCACTACTATATAACATTGCATGCTTATCCTCACATTAAATATACAAGTGAACGCTTACCCCAATATCTGTTTGTCTTTGTATAATACAGGAAATTGATCACAAATAGTCAAAATGAAAAGTCATACGATGTACAAATGGAACTGTAACCAAATATAGAAGAGTCTTAGATAAAGTATGGAGTATAAAATGTGCAAAAATTCTTTTCCATGTTCCATGCTTATATTATTTGTAAATCTGCCCTTAGGGTTGCGCCGAAAATTAAACACTAAAAGGTAGAACGTAAAAATTCTTTTACATTGAATTTTCCATCAGCTTTATCCAATGTTAATTGAGGAACAAGATTAAATATATAAGTATATGTGAAAATAAATTTAAGCAAATCGAATTACAATACTTTGAAATGTTAAGAAGAAAGGAGAAAACACACTTCTTTAATGGTGCAACATTTCAAAGTATTTATTATTAATAATAATAATAATAAATACTTTGAAATGTTGCACCATTAAAGAAGTGTGTTTTCTCCTTTCTTCTTATCTAGCAGAAATTCTCTTTAATTTTGGTCCAAACCTTCCAATTCCAAATCTCCTCTCCCCTCCCCTTCGCTATTCAAGCGCGGAAAAAAAGATTAAAAGGAGAAAAAATTAAACCATCAGTCTTAAGTTACTTGGGCATTCTTTCAACGCTTTTCGAACGTATCACCGGCCATTAAAACCTGCTCGATTCATTATCACTGAGGCTGGGCGATGTGTGGGTGCGACAGAGAGGGTGATAACCATGTAAGAGAGGGCTAGAAACAGGGAGATTGCGAACAACAATGCGTCCGATCCAGTAATGAATTAATGCCGATTGTTGACAGAGAGGTTGACAGACGGACTCGCTGGAAGAAGGAGGGAGCAAGGACAATTCTAATGGGAATGCTTCGATTTCGATTAATTCGATAAAAAACAATACATGGACAGGACATCGATACGCAAACAATAAATACTGCTGAAAATAGAGAATATTACAAAATTCTTCTAATATAAACTATCCACATCAAAAATAAGTAGTTAATATTACGAAAAGCTTATTTTACTGCACCCTATTATTTGAATTTCTTAAATCTCTGATGTGCTGCTCTCTAAAAAGAATTGTATAAAGCTTTGTTTCTAGCTATTATGCCCATGAAATATATTCCAGAAATGAATATTGTACGAAGTATATATTTTAGTAATAAAGTAATGATTTCAATAAATTAATAGTCAGGTTAAAATATAGATCGATTCCATTCTAAATAAGCAATGTTGTAATAGATAACAATATTTTTATCTGATATAGATAAAGATAACTAACTTTTTATTATCTAGATCAGATAATAGATAAAACTATATTATCTGATGATTTATCTAGATAAGTTACAATACTGCAAATAAGGTACCTCTTACTTAGATGGAAACAGAAAATAATTTCAAAAATTCCTCAGAATTTACTACGAGTATGAAAGACGATCTCCAGAAATCCTATAATCAAAAGTATTTCTATCCCCACCACAGCATCCATGGTGTATAATTTTACCAGGCCTAAAAGCAGTGAGAGCCACGGTGTCCAAAATCACGGCTTATACACGGCAGTTCTAGAGTTCCTACCAAAACCGAATATGTGGGATTCAAGAAGGGTACATATTGGGTACGTTATTTAGTTCAGTTCAATTCGAGTTTCTACCAAAATCGAGTATGTGGAACTCAAGAAGGGTATGACTTTCTTAATTTAGATAAGTTCATTCATCATAGATTCTACCAAAACCGAGTGACAAGTCTGATGAACATGTTATTATACGCTGTGGCCCTATATGTCGATGCCGTAGCCTCATGTGTACCTCACTGCTTTTAGACACAGTGAAATTATACGCTATGACGCCTGTAGTGGGGTTAGAAATAAGAAATTATACGCAGTGATTTTAGACACCGTGGCTTCCATGTACACCGTGATTTTAGATGCCGTAGTCCGCACTCGTATTTTAGCGTTGGTGAATGTAGACTGAATCGTGAATCGATTTTAAAAATAATTTAAACATTTAAAAAATAGTGTCGACCAGTCGGAACACTATCTGAACAAGTCAGGTACCTACTTTATTAAACACAAAAGTAAAATTGGTGTAAACTGAATCAATATTTTTTTCTTAATAGATCAACAATATTATTATGGTTCAAATTATTTTAGTGTTTATTTAATTTGGTATACCACTACCTTGAAGAGGTTTCTTGTTTCAAATCCGCGTATCAGTACTAACTAAACTAAGCATAGCGATAGCGCGAAGTTGACGTCTTAAGTGGCTAGTTCAGATATTTGACCGTTAGATGTCTATCCTTACCGAGGCCCGGTTAATGGCTTCTATATTTTTAATTCGAAATAAGTGTCAAAATACTTTTCACACAGCATCCGGGGAGATTGATTTCAATCAATTGTAAACTGTCTTACAATTAGGCACATAACACTTCCTATTTACAAAAGGAGATCTTGTATTTTGTACTGTCAATTTTGTATTTTTGTTTCAATTGTTTATCAAGGGTTACTAATTTGTTTCATTTTTCCCGGCACTGACATCATTGACAAATCATAAGGTGGGTCCTTTGGCGTCAATTTTGACCACGTAATCCGTCAGATTTAACTAATTAAAAAATATCCTACTGAATCTGCCTATTCAGTTTTTACAAAAAAAAATAAAGATATAGATATTGAATATAAAAATATTGTAGAATTATTGGTAGATACAATAAAATCCATGGCTTATTATTATCACATTTCCTTCATATGTTTCAATTCTTGTCTTTGTATTATTGCAATATTTGGATAATTTCCGTGGCCCCCGCACAATACGATAATCCATACACAATATCGGTATAATGGCATAAAAGAAAGCATCATCGCATCGTGCGTTTCCTCCTCGCTGTCCTCATTCAGCGTTGCCAGTCTTCGGCTCCGAACATCTTAATAAGCGGCGCTAAATTAAATACGTCACAGTAGGGGATGAAGTGGGGCGTGGGGTGGCAGCGTCCGACAGTGTTTAATTAGACAAGTCCCGCACTCCCCGCGTCGCCACTACCGCCACTCGCGAGCCAAAGCGATCGCTCTTCCTCGGTGACTAATGAACTACTTGATTACAAGGACCGCCACATCGCCACACTGACGTCACACACAATACCTTCTTCTTCTTACAACTACCACCTCACCTACCCTACGTCCGGTATACTTGTCAACAGATGATTTCAACTAGGGTTTGTAAATTTACCGATTTTTTCAATTACCGGTACCTAATTCGGTAAAAAATATTCAATTCCGGTTTATCGATTATTTACTGGTATTTTCTTTATATTTTTAAAATAGGTTCTGAGGGTACTAAAACGTGACAAAAAATTTTACATTGAATTTTTTCATGATCTCTTTTGGACGAAAGGAAAAATAGTGATTTGTTCAAATAGAGAGGAAAACACTTCTTTTTTAGTTCGAGTGACGAGTAAGAGTGGAAAAAGAGCTTTCCTCTCGTGATAGACATTCTTTTCACGATGTTAAAACATTGATAATGTAATAGAAACACAGAAATAGAACGTAACTGCCATCTGTCAAAATGACGTTCAGAAACAATGAAATGTGTCACGGCAGCCAATATGCTAAATAAAATTTAAGTTGTAAAATTGTAAAATATTGTACAAAAAATGACATACTAATTGTAAAATAATCATTTACAGTAGGTATATCACTTATTGAATCAGATTTGTCAATAAAAAAATTAATTCCACTTACAGTTTTTAAGGTACACTGGTGGTAACACTGCATACTTTCCTCTCTAGAGAGAGAAAAATTGTATTTTCTCGGCATGTTATGAAAAAATAAATTTATTCCCATAACAAAGTCAATATTAAAATAATTTATAACCAATAACCTCATAAAATACATAAAATCAAATTTTATATGTCAGTAGATGAAAACATTATTTTATCTGGGCTGCAACCCTTAATTGCCATCCGCGGAAATGTAAGTATTATTTATACGAGTATATTAATATTAATATATTATAATGCTGTTAATTATATACCGAATTGTCACATAAACCAGAGCGACTACGCTGCTTTAAAATGTCGAATTACCGGTACATATTTACGATTTAGCGGTAATTATTTCAAAGGAATTTTGCGGTATTTACAATCCCTAATGTCAGTAATCCAATCAGTAGAAACTTTTCAACAATTCATACATTATGCAGGTACATACGAACAAAAAAATATTCTCACAAGCTAATGTCCAACCAGATCCACACTATTTTTTGTGTTTTACTTTTAAATATTATTTTAATATTCAGTCATAACCAGAATTAGAAGATTTAAAGGAATCAATCACCACACATTTAAACAAACAACCAAACAAATTTGTCATACGATCCATGACCCTTGTGAAGATGTGAACCCTCTTCGAATTGTAACATAATTAAAATTATTTTCCATTATTTTTTGTTGGAAGTTACATCTACACACATCTTTTACTGAACATGAAAGTGGCAAATGTTTTATTTTAAAATTGACTAGTTTATCCAAGTTTTTATCATAACCGGAACTAAAAGATTTTAAATAATCAGCACACATTGAAACAAATATATCAGAATATAACACTAAATTTTCTAAGGCAGATCACTGAATTTATTAAAAAAATAAACAATTTTAAGATAAAAGCTATTTAGCCAGAGATTAAGGGTTTTTAACAGGTTGTCTCATTATCCTTATTTGAAAGGAAATTTTCTAAGAGAAACCCAAAACATCCCTTTTATTTTACTGAAATTAGACCAAATAGTATAGTGTAATTCAGGAAGCACGAAAGCACTTACAGGAAAATGTCAGTTTTTACTTGAATACTTTAATGGTTCAACCTGTGGTGGGATTCTGTGCAAATCTATAAGTTTTACAAATTTGTAAATCTTTTAATATTGAACAAAATCACATCAATGTTTGTTGATAAAATAAAAATGTTCATATGATTATAAATTTAATTGCGATTTTGTTTAATATTTACAATTTTATAGATCTGTAGCAACTACAAATTTTCACAGAATCCCATTATTTTTATGGAAATACTATAATAACAAGAAATAATAAAACAATACATTCAATTTGATCTACAAGTTTATTTTCAATACTACTTTAAGATTGACGATATTTATATTTCAATATAAATTATGTTTATATTGGCAACTGTATTACTCGAACATAATTTGTTACGCATGTATTTGTTTACTTATTACAGAAACTATTTATTTACGTCATTTTTTCTTTTTTAGAAACATTTTAGATATCCTGAATTAGATATTAAGAACATAGTAATATTGCGGTGCTTTAGTATAGGCTCATAATAATCTGCCTAATGGAGGGAGACATCTAGTAATTACTTTTAATTTATATTGGTCAATTTTCTATAAATTATCGCAAAATTGGGCGTTTTAATAGCAAGATATTTGTATGCAAATTGGTCGTTTAATATTTTCTTTCTTATAAAAATAATAGCATAATTATTGCTTAAAATAGTTAAATTTGACGGAAATATATATTTCAAAAAATTACGGGAATAAAACAGTTTATAAACACGCAAAATAAATTACATCGAAACATGCAGCCAGAAAAATTAAATTTAATTACTGGTGAAAATTAAAGATTTTCTATATAGAGAATTGGGCAGTGACTCATAGGTCACAATGAATTTAACAAACAAAAAATATGTGAGTACTTAAAAATAATGACACATTCATACAGTAGGTATTTGTCATTTAATATTTTTTGTTGTGAAACACCCTCATACGAAATTTCATAAATTTATTTTCTTTTTATTGTCTTGCTATTGCATAATTTATTAAAAACTTATTTTATTCCAGTCAAAGTTAGATATCAATTATGCAAACTTCAATTCACTAGCTCCAAAAATGTGTTCCTTGCAAGAGCTACCCTTAAATTTACGAATTAAAAAAAAATATTTTTGTTCCATGATTATTAATTTGAGTACTATTATGCCATTAAAATATATGTACGAAGTTGTGAATCGCTCTGTATTTTAATCGCATATAGAACTTAACTTACTTAACACGGAACTGAAAGATTTTTTAAAAACTCATAATTTTAGTTTCCAGTTAAATCAGTTTTGGATCACTGTTTTACCTGGAATTTTATTAATTTACTATTTTTGCTATTGAATTATTAATATTAAAATTTAATTTTATTTCCATTCTTATCAGATATCATATGCATTATACATATAATCAACAATCCAGTGGTTTCAGAAATGTGCTTCTTGCGAAAACTGCCCTTAAATTAACGAATTTTTGAAAAATTATTTTTGTTTCATGATAAATTCAGTACTACCTATGTCAATAAAATATATGCACGAAGTTGTGAATCACCCTGTATACTCAAATACCGAATTTAGACATTTTCCAAATATTATTTGCAATGATGATGTTCTTGTCCCGATGATGGCTAAATAAGTAGCCGAAACGTCGACCGTATGAATATGAATAAATAACAAAATACAACTTCTACGACTGGTGTACCCATTATTTCGAACTTACAACATAAAAATTTCAACAGTCAACCTTTAAGATTTGGTTATTAATAGTGCAATCGAAGGGAACCTATATTTAAAGACAAGTAAAATATTATTTACAAAACTGGGATAATAATTTTGCAAACTCCAACAGAACGAATGATTGCAAGGAAAATTACGACAGTTGGATTTGGATTTGAAGTAAAATAGCGGAAGCGGATGCATTTTATAAAAGCAGTACCTACTCTATATTTCGCTTTTAAAAATTAATTAATTTTACTCAAACAAGTTAGATCAGTCGACAATTTCAGTGCTGCATGCATTATCATTATCATATTTTTAAATTATCTAATTACCTATTTTAATAACGTAAAAAATATCTAATACCTTTATAACAGCAATCAAAGTTATATCAATTCAAATTTTTAAATTTGTTCATTAATTTGGCCAGAATTAAAATTAGCATTTATGTAACTGTAAAATATAATATAATAAACCCTATACTTAAAAAAAGTAATGCTATGTTTTAATGACTTCATTAGGTACCTATATAAGTTCGCTTCCAATTTTTATTTAGTAAACAAAACAAGGTGTTATTAATTTTCACAATATCTGTCGCGTACTCGCGTATGAAATAATTACAAGAAAAATAATAAAAAGCCTGTGACAAAGGAAACCACAAATTAATTACGAACAACACAACAAATTTTTTCCGACCCGCAAAAACCTAGTGAAATAACATCGAAAAAGTTAAAGTTAACGCAGCATAAGCATAACGCAACGCAATTAGTATAATTACGCACTAATTATCAATGGAAACCGACCAATTTTTTCAGCTCTTAATTTGTCGTGTATTCACTTAGAACAATCTTAACATGATCTTTATTGTGTGCATGATACCCAAGCGTAACACATACACACGCGCACTTACACGGACAAGAAGTTTGTCTCGGTATGTGTGCTTCGCTACATTTAAATCTGAGTACTTACACGATGAAATTAATGTAAAAATAATTACGTTGAAAACAAGGTAATTACGCTTATTATAACAAATAACGAGACAAAGACAGCATGGCGCTCAGGAAGTTAATTTTGATGGTTTGTAGTGCTTTGTAAAGTTTTTTCCGCTTATTATGTTTTTAATAAAATGCTGTGAACTTACCTTACCTGCAGTCTGCAGAGGAGCTATCTTCACCACCAATCGAGTCGTAATAATGTTGACATCTATAACAAAAAGTTACTTTCTAAAAAAAAATATTAATAAATAATAATTTGTCAGATATTAGAACAAATTTTTACAATTCGCTTATTCCATATCACTTCACTTTAGTTATTTACCTACAGATTTTGTTTTTGTTTGCAGCACCAGCATTGAACTTATTGAGTTCTTAATACTAAATTTTATTTTCTATTTGCCATATATATTTTTTGTTGTCCAAGACTTATAAAGAGGATTCAATTAATCAATTAAGTTATATCTTTGTTTTTTTGATTTTAAAATCACATTTTGATCATGTTGACATGCTATTAAAATTGAACAATATTTACTCGTATATCATTTGTATGAAACATGATAACATGAACATAAAGTCACCAGCCCAGGACGTCAACTTTACATTTTTGAGTCAGTTTGTTTGTTTTAATTTTGTCATTTTAAATAATATGCGATTGTTCCGGAATTATATAAATATATTATTGGTCTATACACATTGGAATCCGCATGAAATGAAATAGATCAAACATAATACTGTCAGCCAGCGGTGTTTGTACTGAATTTTTTGAACTAAAATGTCTTATGCAATACTTATTCAAATTTGTGATTTGGAACATATTTTCTTTTGAACTAAACACTGCTTAAATCTTTTGTGGATACTACTTGCCATCTAAAACACTGTATCCTGTTAAGAAATACCTATAATAATATTTAAAACATAAATTAAACACTGAAGCAGAAATAATGAAATAGTTATTTGTCCAAGGAAAGCGCTTATTTTTCCCACTCGAGCTTGAAATTTGTGTCACGAGCGAAGCGAGTGAGGCAATCGAACGAGAGTGGAAACAGAGCTTTCCTCTCGTGTTAGACACAACATATTTAAAAACATTATAAATGTAGAAGAACACACATAACTAGAAGTTACCTATGTTATAAGTAACTTCCATCTGTTAGAATGATGTAAAAAACAAAAACTATTAAATGATTCAATTTCAATGCAGACAATATACCAAATCAAATTTGTTGTAAAATAGTGAAATTTAAAAAAATAGTAAGTATAAAACATAATAATTGTAAAAAAATAGTTTACACTACCTATATCACTATAAAATCAGAATTTTCAATAAAATAATATATTTACTTACAATTTTTTAAATATTTCATCAAAAATAACACTGGTGGCAACATTGGTTACTTTCCTCTCTAGAGAGGGAATACTTACTTTCCTCAATATTTTGCGAGAAGAAAATTGTGATTTCTCCGCATGTCGTGAAAAAGTCTTTTTATCTTGAATTATCGTTACTATTCAGAAATTGTGAGTTAGTTTATCCATTAAATTCACAAATCAAATTATATTTGCTTGATTATTTAAAGAAAGACAAAATAACACAGTTTAAATATCGCAATATTTCCAATATCTACAAAGAGTTACTAAGAAATACCTACCTTCTGCGATTTTATTAAAAATTGTAATATTATTTATTCAAAATTCTTGTTTTGAGTTAAATGAAGCATTCTAAAAAGTTGTAAATGATATGCATGAAATAATCATAATAATACCCGAGATTAACTGTAGATCAAAAATAGAAATATTTATTTAAAAAACTATTTAGATACGGAGTATACTTTAATAACCTCAAAATGTAATTATAAATAAAATACAAAAATTAATTATTTCGAGCATAATCAAATTATCTTGACAATTCTATACACGAGCACCCAACTCTGACATTAATTCCTTAATTCCTCTTTAAAATCCAAAATCACGTCATTTCGTCAGGTCACTCCTCTCTCAAACAAAAGAAATTCGTCTTCTAACAAATAACAAACGCACAAACGCTCCAATTCGCACGCGTGTCATTAAGCGTCATCGAACTCGCATGTCTTTAAGTTAAGTCTTGTCTCGTGTGTTGGGTTCCTGTTCCACGTTCGCTGGGTGCTGCGTGTGGGGACCGTACGCCCACGCGAGGAGGGGGCAGTGGAGTCACCCAAGCAGCGACTAGCGGTTGGGTGATGCTTGGGTGAATGCGACTTTGTTACATCGTAGAAGATGGTCATGTGGCTTATGAGATATTAGTATTGACATTATAAGTTTCATTGAAATTTTAATCAAGAAATATTAAATATGTAAAAATTATATCTTGCCATTTTACTAGGAGTATAGCAATTTTATTACTATTTTGAAGGCAAGTATTCAATATGATTAACCCGCAATTACAAATGGAAGATGTTATTATAGTGGAATCCAACCACTCTAGTAGTCCAGTAGTATTTTTGAGGGTTGCTGAGATTGAACTGGGGACCGATAGCAAGTTAGAACTCTTTACTGTTGAGTTAACCACGGGTCTTACAGAATTTACATATATTTCACATAAGAATTAGTAAAAAAAAACGATACCTTTATTAATGCCCTGTATTGTGCTTAAACAGGTGATCTGAATTTATTTAAATCAGAACTTACTTAAACCTGGAGTTCGACAAATGTATTAGAGCAAAACATTCTAAATTAGTAACTATTAATTTGTGTACTAATGGAGAAAAAATCATTTTATGCTCAAGGTTTACATTATGAATTTCGTATTACCCTACCCATCCCAATCAAGGAGTAGAATTAAATGACTTAATCGTATCATCAACTGTTATTACCTTTTAATATGCAACATTTATTGATAATTATAAACAACATAATACGTTAGTTACTTATAATACGTTAGATACTTATAATGCATTAGTTACGGACTTAATACGTTAGATACAACCATAATATCATCAAAACCTTTCATAATATGCAAACTGTCAACTAATTGACAGATAAAATTGTTGATTTGTTTTAACATCGCTGTCGTTTATTATACGATGAAGCTTTGAATATAACGCGAATATATGCGATTTAAGTCCCCTTGGATGTTCAAAGAGACTCGGTTACACCTCGTCGCTTAGCAACATCCCCGGTATTATAAATCGCATAATATTCTTGTTATATTAATAGTTATAAAATCAGAGAGAAATTCAAGTTTTACATCTTTCAATTATTTAGGCCAGAAAAATTTACTTTCCAGTCAGGGATAAAAAAGTTTTCTTTTTGTAGTCCGCCCGAAGAAACCGACATTCAAATAAAAAAAACTATTCGTCTTTATTAACAACAAATAACTAAAAATACTAAACAAAAAATTACCTCAGGATTTATAATTTCATATCTTTTATTGTTTCAATAAATGCTGATTTAATAACTAACTTAATGGTACAGAAATAACTACATATTTAATCTATATAAATGATCGTGTAAAATGAAAACGATATTAATTTTTAGATATAGGTAGGTAGTACACATTTTCGTAGTGCAAATATCATACATGTTTGTTCGTCTCTCGCTACTAATACAAACGTGTTACAAAAGCCAAAATGACAGCTGACTGCTAACGTAACTCTGTACTTTACTCAATCGGTAAGTGCTTATTTTGACGAATAAATATGTCATATTTTTATTTTCAATCGGTAGAAAAATTTTACAACCATGTTAGAAAACCATTCCAATTATCTGCTGAAAACATTTTGTTAACTACATTTTTTGTCTTTTAGTTTTAGTTTTAAGTAAGTGTGACACTTTTTCTATTACTATTACTTCACTATGATTATTCAAACTCATAAAGTCATATACGCATAATAACGCACACAAAGCTAAGTAAAAACTAGATTTCCCCAGAACGAGATTATAATACCTAATTTTATGGAAAAACATAATTCACAAAGCACAACGAATTTCACCGTTCTTCCAAATTCATCAACACAAAGATAAATAAAAAATTGAAAGGAGCAAAGGCAGGTTTTTGTCCCGAAATTCGTACGCGCTATTTTACTTAGCTACCGCTTAATGTCTTTTTAAATTTCATGATTATAATTTAATGATACCTAATACAGCAGCAAGAAAAAACGAAATACAATTATTCTGTTCACATTATGAATATGAGTAAGGAGGATATTTCATCTTGCATTATTTTTGTTTCAGCAAAACACTAGCAATTACCTGACAACGGTAAGTCTATAGAGCGGAACAATTATTGTTTCGTGATATAAATTATATTCCATTTTACAAATTAGAACGTCTTTAATGCCTTGTAATTATTGATTTTTTATTTTTATTTTCTACGTTTCTTTATCATGCGAACATCAGACCAGAAATTTTATTCCCATACGAATTATTCTCAGAAAAAACCATCACCATCATTTTATAATTTTATATGTATCATTACGAAATGACAATAAGACGATTGGCTCATAGACACCTGCAAACTATAACATTTGCTCCTACTTCGGATAATGATCATGATAATCATTACGTCTTCCATATGAGAGCTTCAAACCTACAAGATATTTTTGTATTTATTATATGTAAGATATTATTCCTTTAATCTCATCTCCTGAAGAAGACACATGGGGTGTCGAAACTAGTAGAGAGTGAGATAATAAATCATTTGACTGCATCCCAGTAATTTCTTTCCAATCCTAAAAATAACATCAGTCAAGAAAATTTTTCTTAATTATCAAAGACCTTTGGTTTTCTGGACATTTTTCAATTTTTTTTGCCAATGCAACTTATATGGAAAAATTATAATTTGAAGTTGTAGAGTACAAAATTTTTTATAAGAAAAGTCGTAAGCGATTTTCATATAAAGGCAAAATTTTCGGGCAAATCGTGTAAATAAATTTGGCAATTTAAATCAGGGTTGTGAAAAACCCGGGTTTTTTCATGATTTGCCCAGCCCAGTGGGTTTTTTCGAAAAAACCCAGCCTACTACTGGGTTTTTTCAAAAAGCAGCTTTTTAAAGAAATTATTTGAAATAAATAAAAATAGTACCTATATAATGTGTGTTTATTTATAAAGCTGAAGCCTTTTTATTAGATTATATACCCCAAATTTCTTAGTGCTGTATATGGCGTATAGAATTAAGGATGAAGATATGTTTTTGAATAAATTAACATCGGTACTATCGGCTAGTAAATGGTGGCAATTTTATGACTTTTTGGTTCAATTACACAACTGTCCTGTCAGTTATGCAGGAATTGAAAGAATTTTAAGTTCCTACGGACTTATTTGGTCCAAGTTGAGAAATATACTTGGAGTAGAAAAGGCCATAAAATTGGTAAAAATTTATAAATTTCACAGATCTGCTGGCGATGATAATAAAGAAGATGAATAATATTATGTGTATAATAAATAATTAGCTATAATATACGTTTTTGTATAACACATTTTTGTTTTGTATATTTTATAAGTTACTAATAAATATTCAATTGAATTTGTATTTTAAATTTTATTGTTCATTTATTTATACGAGCATATACAATTTTCAAATAAAATGGTTTTTTTCAAGGGTTTTTTCGGGTTTTTTCAGGCGGGTTTTTTTCCGAAAAAACCCCAGTGGGTTTTTTCGGGCTGGGCAAAATCACAACAACCCTGATTTAAATAGAGTCGCAATTATATCTCAACAAAGAAAAATAGCTGTCATTTATTAACGGCTTGCAATATCGACTTCCGGTTTCAAGCATTCCATTCCTCGACCATTTTTCTATTAGAAACATATTTACTATGATAAAGGGCATTACTTTTGCAGTCTATTTTTACAGATTTACTCCGAGAGATAAAAAATACTAAAATATCTCTATGCGCTCTGGCGGTGAAAATCTTAAAATTCGAACAGTGTTTATTTGACTCGCCTCCTGATGAAGATACATGTGGCGTAGAAACCGGTAGAGGTTGATTTGAATAAACTGTGTGGCTGGATTCCAGTAGTTTAATTTTCTATGAAACAGTAATGCCCTTTAAAATAAATAAATATGTTTCGAATAGAAAAATGTTCAAGGAATCAATTTCTTGAAACCGGAAGTCGATATTATAATCCGTTCAGAGTTACCTACAGTTGATTGAACACAAAATTTTAAAAAGATTCTATAAGTAATTTCTTTTACTCGAAGAAAATCTTCAAATTTTGGCTAAACCAGGCTATGAAAATTTTGAAGATAATATTACTTATAGAAAAATACCTAGAAAATTGAAATTTCAAAACCGGAAGTCGATATATAAAGCCGTTCACAAGATACAGTTAGTTAAACACAAAATTTAGAAAAATTTGAACATTTTCTTTTGGAAAGAATCTTTCAACTGTGCCTAAAATGAAGCTCTGAATTTAAAAAAAAATGAATCTTATAAAAAATCGAATGCTTGAAACCGGAAGTCGATATTGCAAGCCGTTAATGAATGACAGCTATTTTTCTGTGTTGAGATACAATTGCGACTCTATTTAAATTCATTGGGAACTGTCAAATTCTATACGATATTCTCGATTTTGCCTATATATGAATATCGCTTACGATCTTTCTGCAACTACAAATTATAATTTTTGTATATAAGTTGCATTGGTAAAAAATTGAAAAATGTCCAGAAAACCAAAGGTCTTTCGCCCGCTACGGCGAACACACAAGGGAGGTCGTAAACTTTGATTCTGAACCTCGCGACACCGACCTATGTAACATTATCAAAAATTAGAACTACTTGACCTTTTGTAAGGTAAAATGTCTCTATTTCCTGGACTATATTTTTCTTCGTCGTGCTATATCTCTGAGCCAATGCTAATCTGATTATTGGTGATGGTAAACGAATGATTAGCTATCTTTATATATATTTTTTTTCAGTGACTAATTTGTAATTTGTAGTTAAATTGTAAAAAGTTAAAATAACAATATGTCATATAAATTAGATCTACTGATTTTTTTCGTCAGAGTAAGTACTATGAATACTAAATACCTATTAACAAATTTATAAAAATAACAGGCTAGCGGTCTTGAGTTTGGTACCAGTAACCGAGAAAAATACCACTGCGCCCGAGTGGTTAAATACCAAAAAAAAAAAACAATACATATTAAATTAGTATGTCATTGGAAGTTAATCGTGTTGAATGTTAACATTAAATAGGATGGAACCTTTATACAATAAGAGAATAAAGCCTTTTTAAATAGGTCTAAACCAAAACTAATCCGAAATAAATTGTGCATGTATCTGCTATAGGTAGGTAGTGTACTCCTAAAAAAAACCATGAGGACATGAGATACATTATAAAAGAAAATACGCCCGACTACTAACTTAAATTTCTCCTATATGGAAAAAGATAATGTTGTTATGTTTAGTTATAATACAAAACAAAGTCATTTTCGTTAAAAATTTCTCAATTCGCTTTTGTCAGAAAACCCGCAATATATTTTTAATTTTCTCAGCTAATTTTCCAATAACTGTCAAATTCCTTATTTCTAATTGGTGTTCAGCAATTATCCCTGGGACAATACCCATCCATCGCGTCCTTATCAAGGTGCTGAACAAGAAAACAAAAGCTAGCTAGAACAAACAAACCGCTGCAGTGCGCGGAGGGATCGTCCAATTAACACCCAATCATAGACAAGTATCGAAACAAGCGCGCAAATTCGTCGATATCTTTTAATTGGCACGCTTGCCGCCTGCCGGAGCCCGTGCCGCCTATGTCGCTAGCGTCGTTGTAAACAGACGCACATCGCGGCTTCATAATTAAAGACGTGGTGGCTCTGCAAGATCAGATGAACAGATGACGATCGCAAGGGTTGCGGTAGGGAAGGTAGGGATTGATGAGTGAGCAAGACCTCTTATTAACAAAATAAACTGCATATAAGTATAAAATAATAAAACAAAATGCTAAGTTGATATCGTTCAGAGCAACAAAAAAATGCAAAGTAGTAAATACCACAAAAGAAATATACCTACAAGTTTTAGAAAGATTAAATTGACAATAATTAATTACGAATTGCTAAAATTCTCAAACTGGTAAAATTTTCTTGCTGTCTTTTAGATATGAATCCATTATGTTCATTTTAAGTGGCGCATATCTCGAGAAGTATAAGAGTTACGAAGTTTGTTAAATTAGCAAACAATTTCTATTTTATAGGACTACTTTAGTGAACGAAACAAGAAATTTTTTAGTCCAGTGGTTCTATTCTTCTATGGGATGCAACTTTCTTATTTCAAACGGGGACCTATTTTTTATTTGCTTATTCGATTCAGTAATTTTTTCTAAATTCAACGAGATATTAGATTCATACCCTTGCATAAAAAATATGATAAAAACGCTATTGAAAATTATGATAATTTAATTAAAATCTGATCTGATCTGATCAGTTACAAAAATACTATGGAAGAAAATAATTGAATATTTTATTTGTAGCTTTGATTTAAAACCGTCAAATTTATTTATCTACCTACCTATTTCTTGAACTGCTGCAATTAAATTAAATAATCTTAAAAGCATATTAAAACATGATTTCACCCCAATGAAAAAATCCCTCCCACGCTCCTTGGCAGGCGTCTAGGCCCAGCCAACGTCGATCTGATGTTTGTCCACACATAACGCCCGTACGTGACGAGAAAAAACCCTAATTGCGTGACGTCACGTGGTCGGAGGGGACGGAGTGGATACACGATGGCAAACAAATGCGAATGATAATTGCAATTATATTTAGTTGAGATGAAATTAGGTTTCGTGCTGAGAACTAGGATGATAGGATGGGGCGGGGAATTTGATCTAGATTTTCAAGATCCTGCTGAACTATTTTCTGAGAGAGATACTCTTGCTTTATCACTTGTATTTAATTGAACATTCTTTTTATGTTTTCTGACGGCGAATTGTTGATGAAGCAATTTTATGATGAAAATTTATAAGTTTAATTTTCATGTAATTTTAAAATTAATTACATTTATAAGAAATTTACAGTGCAAAATTAAAGATAAATTGGCAGAATCCAGCACTCTTCTATAAGCTAATCAAACTTCTCTAATTTGAAATTACCATGGAATCAGGTAAGTTAAGTTGGCCCCCCCAAGTCGGAATTATGAATAACTAATTAATGTGGCCAATTGCGCCCTTTATGCGCTTTTATGCGCCACCTTTATTTTTGTATGCGCTCTAATAGTTTCTATATTTTTTAATTTTTTCAATGGGGCGGCCAACTTAATGCCTAGCCCCCCCAAATTGTTAAATAGGTATTTTATTGTAATGTATGGCTTGATAAATATATGCGCTAATATGCGCCAGTGCAAAATATTAATGCGCCAATCACGTTCAGGATATAATAATTATTAAAACTCGGGGGGGCTACATTAATGCTGATTTTTTTTACAAAAATTTAAATTTAAAAAAAATCTATTGTACTCGTATACGTATGCGCTTTTATGCGCTACCAAAATTTTTAATTGCGCTCTTTCCATTAAATAAATAGAATGATGGGGATGCCAAGATAATAATATTTGAAATTTCGTACCACTTACTTACATTCCCGAAATTTATTTTTGTTCGGGGAATTACTCTCCAGAAATATTCCTGATAATACCCGACTTTCTTATCCAAGAAATTGACAAATATAGCGTAAATTTGTATTACATTATGATACATATGATACATTGTCATAAATGAACGAGTAAATGAGTGAATATAATATATTATACTCGTATATTACATTATTATTAATTAAATAAAACAATAGGTAAGTATAGAAAATTAATTCATGTTATTATCATAAATAAAAATTATTATTAGAAATATATTATACGAGTATAAATAAAAAAAATTATACACACTTGTTCAAATGAGTAGTGATGGGTCTTTCGTTCATTTTTAGTGAGTCAGTTCATTTCGCTCCGCTCAGTAAAGTGAGTCGTTCACACTGAGTCGTTCATTCGAACGACTCTGTAAAAGAGCACTGTGCGTTTCAAATGACACCGTGCTAGTGTGCTGCTCAGCTGAGCTGCTCTGCACATGCTCACAGCTCACAGCACTGTGCGGTGTGCGCTCGCCGTGTGTGCATATGCGATGTGGCATGTGCACATGTGCCAAACTGTATGAACCTGAACCTGAGCATTTTAGTTGTTAGTTGTGTTGCTTATAGTTGTTGTATAATGTATATTGACAATGGAAAATAAACAAAATAAAAATTTAGCAAAAGGAGTACTGTCTGGTAACATTTTGAAGAATGTTCAACAAATTTAACAAAACGTTTGTTGTTGTTGTCCAGTCCTACATTGTTCCCACTTCCCATATTGTTGATTATTTTCATTGTTGGCCGTACAACAGAAACGCATGCATTCTTCTCAGAATACACTGCACTCAGTCAAGCCAATAGTGCTCTGAAATATGTTATGTACCGTGCGCTGTCTGTATGTTTCGTTCGTTTCGTTCATTCCACTCGCACTCGTTCGTCTTTCTGCGTTCAGCGAGCGGAGCGGTGAGCGGAGCTAGCACGGTGCTAGTGTGAACTGGTGTGCCGTACTGAACGAACTAAAGAGTCGTTCGTTCACGGCACACTAAAATGAGTCGTTCATTTTGAACGACTCGTTCATGAACGACCCATCACTACAAATGAGTTAGTCACTATTTTATTGTCATGAGGGCGGACTTGAAGTTAGCAGAAAATATTATATAGGTACTTCATAATTTATGTACCTTTATTTACATTTATTAAATTAGAACTATATTTTATTGATGTTGTAGTCATGTAGTAACATTTTCCGTCTTAATTAATTTAGGTACCTGGAAGTTACGCTACTAAAACCTATACTGTTTTCTTTTAGTTAGACTTTTAGTTGGAAAATATATAATTTGAAAACTATATATTGTCATGGTGCATAAGCGCATAAAAACATAATGCTCATTTCATTATTGTATCCAAATTTTAAAATAAAGTATTGTATCCAAATTTTAAATTTTTTATACAATATCGTAGAAATGTGCATACTTTAGTATGAAGTTTTATTTAAATTATTTGGATTATTTTTAAACAAGTTATTCAACTTTACATCCGAGTGACTATACTTATTACTCCGATAGTAAAAAATTTCTGAGACTATTTCCGTCATAAAATTTAAGCCAATCAGAAGTCTGACATTTCTGAATGTCGTCCAATCAACGTAGAATTACACGATAATTTTGCACTAGTGCAAAATTATCGTATTTGGATACGATAAAAGAAGTTTTAAAATTTTGCTTTATTTTTCATGAGAGAAACAGCGTTTGGCTAAATTTTAATCGGGAAATAGTCCTTCGAATATACCTCGTGCATGTAATTGTCGATAATTTTCTCTCGTGCGCTTCGCGCATTTGAGGAAATTATCGACAATTTGACATGCACTTGGGATATTATATATGAAAATTTTGATATAACCATGGTTACTATTATTGTAATCAATTCATCCATTTGCTGCTATTTGTTTCTTGCGATTTTCTAGATAATCCCAACACTGGCCAACAAGGGCGACGACCGCGAGACCGATGGCTAGATTGCCGGTATCTCAATATGTTCGACCACGTACTTAGTCGTTTTCGGGCAACTTGGAAAATATAGATCATTTAAAAATTATACAAGCGCAAAAGAAATTTACTATGGTGCATAAAAGCGCATAAACGCTTACGATCATTATTGTATCCAAATTTTAAAAAAGTACCTCCCTCCGAGTTTATGGTATAATTTTAGAGACAAAAATAATTGGTGCATAATAGCACATAATATTTACAATCAAATTTGTTTTAGAAAATTCATAATTATTAATTTTTCAAATATCATTATCTTGGCATCCCCATCATTCTATTTTGGAAAGAGCGCAATTAAAAATTTTGGTAGCGCATAAAAGCGCATAAGTATACGAGTACAATAGATTTTTTTAAAATTTAAATTTTTGTAAAAAAAATCAGCATTAATGTAGCCCCCCCGAGTTTTAATAATTATTATATCCTGAACGTGATTGGCGCATTAATATTTTGCACTGGCGCATATTAGCGCATATATTTATCAAGCCATACATTACAATAAAATACCTATTTAACAATTTGGGGGGGGCTAGGCATTAAGTTGGCCGCCCCATTGAAAAAATAAAAAAATATAGAAACTATTAGAGCGCATAAAAAAATAAAGGTGGCGCATAAAAGCGCATAAAGGGCGCAATTGGCCACATTAATTAGTTATTCATAATTCCGACTTGGGGGGGCCAACTTAACTTACCTCATGGAATCATGAATCAATTTACAAATGGAAATATTTGCGCCTTTGTAATTTTTGAAGGAGCTTCTTTAAGTTAGAGAAGAGTGCTGAATTCAGCCCATTGTCTTTACAAGTAATTTTATTTCTTTACATTTACCTATCTACAACAGGCAATATAAGTACTATAGTATAGATACAGGGTTCTTAAACTGAATGTAGGTATTTAGTGTTTCAACCTTTGATTATTATTAGTGAAAGAAACATTCATGCCAAAGATGTATGGTCGAAAATCGCTGGCGAATGGCAATCAGCTGTTGGAAGACAACCGACAAACTAAGTTTTGCGCAACAAAAAAATAAAAATATCAACAATTAATTGTTTGACTGATTGGACCGACTCTTTCAACAGCTGATCACAAGCGATTTTCAACCACACATCATTAGCAAGTTCCATGCCTTATCTCCGCATTATTAATAATCAAAGGTTTTAACCAAATAAATTCCAGGGTTGCAATAATAATATTTACTGGACGCCAATCAAAAAGTAATAAAGTTACTGCAAAGGAAATAGAAAGTTCAAATTTCTGCCAAATAGCAAAAAGATATATTTTTAAATTAATTTTTGCAAATATCTATAGGTATATTTTTGCTCCTCTAAAAAACTATTTACTACAACTAATGACAAACTAATAAACAAGACTGTATAGTGTACAGTTATATTTTTATCAGAAATATTGTCTGAAGCTGAAGTCTGCATAAGCAACCACTTTTCTTTCAATTTCTCCCTTTTATGGACCTCGACCTTGGATGAAGGCTATTCCTCCGTGAACAATTTTTATGTTCGAGCGGATGTATATATATATATATATATATATATATATATATATATATATATATATATATATATATAGGGTGTTCATTTTAAGTGGCGCACCAGAACTATAAGAGCTACGAAGTTGGTTAAATTAGCAAACAATTTCTATTTTATATGACTACTTTAATGCACGAAAGAAAAAAATTTTTAGACCAGTGGTTCTCAAACTACGGGGTGCAACTTTCTTATTTCAAATGGGGACCTATTTTTTTTATTTGCTTATTCGATTCAGTATTTTTTTCTGAATTCAACGAGATATTAGTTTTATACCCTTGCATAACAAAAACATATGAAAAACGCAATTGAAAATTATGATAATTTAATTAAAATCTGATTGTTAGTTAGTGTTATGGAACAAAACAATTGAATATTTTGTTTCATATTAATTGTTAGTGAAAAAGATTCTAGTATACTACACTCATCAGACCAAATAAGGTCGAAACACGTGTCCGTAGTTACCGCCACCTAATACCCTACTGAGTAGTTAGTACTTTAAACTCATACACTCAGTAGCGGTCCTGATCTCTTGATTAAAATCAAATAATCTTTTTCATTATCAAATAACAATTAATATGAAACAAATATTCAATTGTTTTCTTCCATTGCACTCTTGTAACACTCAGATTTTAATTAAATTGTCACAATTTTCAATAGCGTTTTTCTCATGTTTTTGTTATGCCAGGCTATGAAACTTATATCTCGTTGAATTCAGAAAAAAATACTGAATCGAATAAGCGAATAAAAAAAGTAGCTCCCCATTTGAAATAAGAAAGTTGCACCCCGTAGTTTGAGAACCACTGGTCTAAAAAAAATTTCTTTCGTTCATTAAAATTGTCATATAAAATAGAAATTGTTTGCTAATTTAACCAACTTCGTAGCTCTTATACTTCTCGAGATAGCAATGGTGCGCCACTTAAAATGAACACCCTGTATATATATATATATATATATATATATATATATATATATATATATATATATATATATATATATATATATATATATATATATATATATATGTAATTGTTTCATATATGCCCCGTTACAAAATTAACAAACCGTAGATACATAAAACGTACATCGTAGATATATTTTTTATTTAAACACATTTATTCTAATTCTTCGAATTCGAGCAACAACAAACCGTCGAATTTATTTTTATCTAAATTTGTCATCTGTGCTAGTTCTGCGTTCTTACCAAACCAACACAAAATTAATTACTCACAAAGAAATCTTCATAATTAGACCGTTCTAAAATTAACTAAATTAAAGTTATTAATTCCGTGTTGACTTTTCACTTGGCAAGTAACAAGCTCTAGGCATGACCTTGCAATTATTCGCAATGACAAATCAATTCAGCAATTTAATTTCATTAATTAAAATTTAATTATCATCCACTTGTACAGTCACAAACAACGTTTATAAACATGAAACTTCAAAACGATGAGAAAGCTTTCATTATAAAAATATTTAATTAAGCCATCAATAACTTGGCGAGGTCTTACTTCGGCCATTCCCAACTCCGGGTACTAATAAAATTTGTATTCATTTCATACACAGATTTGTTATATTAAAACAATTATTGTTTCCTAATTTTTAATTGAACTCGTTTTTTCTTAAGGTTTGCACATTTGATTAAGAATACTGGACATATAGTCTATTAAATTTCTTGCCAAAGAAACTCAACGTTTTATTCTCGTTTATAGTGATACTTGTATTTGTATTTAAGTTGGCAGTCTGCTATATTGACTATTAATCATGGTGGAAAGAGAGTATGGTGTGCTCGCCAGTGGGTTTATTTTCGTCCGTTTTGCGCATGACGTCAGCAACGAGACAGACACGAATGCGTTCAACACGATTCTACATAACTGACATTGTACTAGTATATTATCATGCCTAATTGTGCCGTTTTTGGTTGTAATAACCACAACAGAAAGAAGGAAGCAACCGACATAAAATTTTACACATTTCCTAAGAACGAAGATCTCGCATTGCAATGGGTTCACGCTTGTGGCAGACAAGATAAATTTAATCGGAAAAATGGTAAATTTATATCTTATTTTTTCAAATTGTTTTCTTACACGTAAATCATTTCAGCTGTTATTTGTTCCAAACATTTCGAAAATAATTTTTTTTTAAAGAATTTGAAATACGATTTACTGAATGAAACTCCACCAAAAAGATTTAGAAATTTAACATGTGATGCTATCCCATCTTTATTTCTTCCTAAAAAAAGTAAAACCGTTGCAATGACAAATTCTCGATCTCAAAGAATGCAAGCCAAGAATGATTTTGAAAGTCGAAAGATTATTATAGATGAAATTTTGTCAGATCCATGTAACAATAACCTTATCCCTGATCATGTGGAATCTCAAGAAGTAATGGGAAAAGTTAAAGATTCTCCAATTAAAGTGTGCGTAATCTTAGTCATTATTTTATACGTATATGTATGTACTATTATTAAATAGGTAATAAATTATAGTATTTTTATAGGGACGAACTAATGAAAGAGATAGAATGTTTAAAAATAAAAATGTTATCTTTAGAAAAAGAAGTGGAAGATTTAAAATTAAAAAATGCAGAACTGAGAAAAGATAAAACGGCTTCTGATACAAAGTTATCAGAGTTCAATACTGCATTGAGTAATCATTTTACATCAGGACAGATTAAACGTATAATTCATCCAAATAAAAAATACTCATCGTGGAATACAGATGACATTTCATCTGCAATTTCACTACGCAGTGTAAGCCCGAAGGCCTACAGATATCTGAAAACCATTGGTTATCCTTTGCCGGCATTAAGTACGTTAAGAAGATGGGCTGTAAACCTTGAACTTAATCCTGGCATATTGACAGACGTTATTAAACTTATGAAGCAAAAGGCTGTAACTCTGAAAGACAATGAACGCTTATGTTCATTGTCATTTGATGAAATTTATATATCGAATAAGTTATGTATCGACCAAAAAGAGCAGCGGTTACTTGGACCACATAAAGCATGTCAGGTGGTAATGGTGAGAGGTTTGTGTTCGCAATGGAAGCAACCGATTTTTTACAACTTTGATACGTGTATGACTAAAGAAATTTTAAATGATATTATAATTAAATTACATGAAGCTGGTTATACTGTTGTTTCTATCACAAGTGATATGGGCACCAGTAATGTATCTCTTTGGAAACAATTGAATGTTTCTTACAATGAAAATACTTACTTTGCTCATCCTGTAAATTCAAGTTTGAAAATATTCGTGTTTGCAGACGTACCACACTTATTAAAACTTTTAAGAAATCATTTTGTTGACCAAGGATTTTACATAGATGGCAAATTAATTAACACAAGCTGTATTCAAAAAATTATTTCGTCTTCAAGTGATGATCTGAAAATTGCCCACAAAATTAATGATTATCATTTGAATATTAAAGGAACTGAACGTCAAAAAGTTCGTCCGGCAGCACAACTATTATCAAATACTGTTGCAAAAGCTGTGGAATGGTGTGGCATGGAAGGTTTCCTAGAGAACATGAACTGGAAAGAAACTAGTGCATTTATAAAACTTATAAATGACTGGTTTGACATTTTTAATGCTCAACTGAAGTACGGTGCACATCCAGGTGCGAATGCATTTGGTATCGATTTAGAGAAACAACTATTGATTCTCAAAAACATGTCTGAGACTATATCCAAAATGATTGTTGGAAAACATAAGACTTTGTTACCATTTCAGAAAGGAATTTTGCTTAGTAACAAGTCGTTGACTGAACTCTATCAATATTTAAATAATGAATACAATAATTTTGAATACATTCTCACATATAGACTTAATCAGGATATTTTAGAAAACTTTTTCTCGTATATTCGAGGTATGGGAGCAGCGAATGATCATCCAACGCCTATTGATATCAAATATAGGTTGAGGTGGTATATTCTTGGTAAACATTCACATGCCATTTTTACTATGAATAAAAATACCGAGGAAAGTCCTGAAATTTGTTTACTTGATCCATTACAACAAGAAAATGTAAATCGGCATATTATCACTGAAAATGAAATGTGCATGTCACAAGAATTTTTTACTAATGTTCTTTTAGACAGTGAATTGGACAAACTTATCAATCCTGTAACTGACGTTGAAAATATAGATTTTTCTAACTATACATTTTTAGATCCAAATTATAATTCGAATGAATCTCATAATGTGGATGAATCTCATAATTTGCTTGAAATACATAACTCGACTATAGTTTCCGAAGATCATGAACAACTCTTGAAATTACTAGATAAAAACAAAATGTCTGACACAATTTATAATGAGGGACTTAAATTTATTGCTGGATACGTAGCGTATAGATTCAAAAACAAATATTCAAATTTAAATTTGGGAACCCATACAAAACACATTCAAACAAGTAAAGCCCCAGACTGGATTGAATTTTTATCAAGAGGTCACCTTATGTATCCAAGTGATGAGTTGGTAGAATTGGCTCGTTTGATTGAGAACGAATTTCAGAAATATCATAAAAACTTTTTTTCCAATGACAGTAAATTTTTTTTTAACCTATTAGAAAGAGTGAAGACAGCCTCTGTCATAATTACAAATAAATTTCCTGATGAAATTTTATTGTGTATGATCAGAACAAGGACATATATCAGATTACGGCATCTAAATAAAAAAATAAGTTTTGAAAATTGTAAACGAAAATTACAAAAAAAAATGTCAAAATTTACAAATAACAATAAATAAAATTTTGTACGTAAATGTATTACAAATAAATCTTGTAATTTTCTAATAATTATCTATTTTATTTTCTTTATGTTGCACTTCCAGGTGTAGAATTAATTTATATAAGTGTTTTTCATATTTAAAACTGAGATTCGTTTAGTAGGTATCGTTTTTACATCAAAAGTGTAAATAAGAAACTGGCGTTTAGGTTTAAATTAATATGTGTGGATGTGTGTTTATACGGGTTCTTATATCAACTTTTTGTTTAAAAACATTTTATAGAAAAATGTTTTAAGAATCTAATTCTAAAAACCGGAAGTCAATATCTTTATTAGTTTAGAAATTATAGTTGATTGAATGTTCTTCCGTCTAATTTTACTGTACTGTAGGTTTCCTTAATCGCGCAAGCTTCTCGTTGCTGACGTCACAGCCAGTCGCCAGCATGCGCGTGAGCACACCATACTCTCTTTCCACCATGCTATTAATCAAATCCACTTCCACTTCATTTCGTGTTTACGTAGTTAGTCGTATACACTATGTAGTATTTAGCACAATTATAATTTTAATATTGTGCTTAATTTGTGCTGCATAAGTTTTTATACAAATTGTCACATTTTTTGTAACAATAAATAAGTGTATGTATAACCAAAAATATAACAATAAAAATTCAAAAATTTGCTATGCCTTTCTGTCAAAGAATCCCTTAGCTCTCAGAACCTTTGATTATTAATAGTGGGGAGTTATGCCACTTGCATCAAGTTTATGAAGAACTTTCTTAGTAAAATAGCTTGCGAATGGCGATCGGGTCTTGGAAGACAGCCGACAAACTAAGTTTTAGGGAACAAAACCAGTTTGTTATAAGTACCAATAAAATATCAACAAGTATTTCTTTAACTGATTGGACCACCTCTTCCAACAGCTGATCACAAGCAATTTTCAACCATACATCTTTAGCATAGGTACTGCACAACTTCTATGCCTATGCCTATTATTAATCAAAGCTCAGAACTCAGCCTTTGCAAAGCAAGCCTCAAAATTTTATGTGTCACCCAATCTTAAACAGTTCTTGTAAAAAAATATATGCAGCACAATAGAACAAAGTGTACAATATTATACCAGAAACCAAATTATATTCGTAGTAGGTATAACAACTACCTATGTATTTTAGTCTAATATATTAGTTTTAATTTATGTCTAATAAAATCACTAACATTATAGTTTAAGTTTCCGTAGCGACGAGAATGTTCGAAATGGGAGTGGACGAATTAGGAAGACAGTAAACTTTGTATTTAACGTTTTAGCCAATTTATTTTCAGCGTAATATCTTTTATTAATCAATGTCACTGTTAAAAATAAAAAGATGTTCAACAATACCAAAAATAGAAGAAAAAATAACAAACAGAAAATACTCACCAACAATTAATTACTTCTTAAATTATGATTTTTAATTTGACAGAACCTCACTAACATGTCTTCGTGGCATTTACAGGTTAATAGTTTGGTCACGACGCTCGATTGTTATCTCAGTTAAAATAAATTAAACACTGACATTTGTTTTACGATTAGTTAAATAGTTGCGCAACGCACTATCATAAGCTACTTTGATCGATCTTTTCTTACACTTGCTGCTGAAAGTTCAAGAGGGCATTATTTTCTACGCCAGGACGTGACAATTGACTATCGCTAGTGGATTAGCTAGATTGACGCGGAAACTTTAAAAAATTAAACATGAGAAATTGAATTTAAATTACACTGTAGAGCAATTTACTCTGTAAACAAACTTAAGTTATTTCAAATTTGATTGAATTCGGGAACACTGATATAACTTTTAATTTCACCAGTCGAAACAATATGACGATCATACAGTATCGCAAAATTAACCATTTGAACCATTTAACAAGAATATGATAATTTAGAATCTTAAGCACACAAGTAGGTAGGTAATCGAGTTCAAAAAAGAATAATAATTTTAATTATTAGATTGAAACTTTTTTTAAAAAATTTGCTTTAAAACTATTTTTTATATCATTGATATTTGCGTGAATTTTTTTGAAATTATTTATTACAAAAAATCACCGATGGATTGTTTCTATAAAAAAAGCTTTAAAACAAATTTTTAAATTTAAGTCTCGTTGTAGTAAACTTTTTATATACAAATTTGATATAACTGAAAAACAGAGAAACTTATAATAAAAACACAATAAAATAAATACACAAAATAACTCACAAAAAAGCGACAAAAATGTATCCTGCGGTAGCCCTAAACCTAGACCCTCCTAATTTATGTCTACTCTCAAAAATCATGCCTACTAGGAAGCTTTTATTTTTATTTTATTTTGCTCCGCCAATTCAATATGATTAGCATTAATACCAAATGATAGAATGACACATCGGAATCCAACCACTCCAACTACTTATTCTGATTTCACTTGACCCTAAACACGTAGGTACAAGTAACTAAGCGCAAAGCTCAGTGAGAACTTTAAGTCATTCTCAAATACTGTCAAGCTCAACTTAATAACGCAATCATTTGCTTCTGGGTTAGGACTACGTCTAAAGCCAATCACTGTTTATCGACCACTAAGACAGTCACTGCATTTCAGCAAAAATCTGCTAAGTATACCACCTGACTGTGGACAATCTGACTATAGGCACCTTGGCTATAGGCTACATGACTGAAGGCAACCTAACTAGGGTTACTACAGCCTAAAGCTACTTGTAAAGCCAATCACTATTTATCAACATTGTTGATGATCACTAAACCAAACCAGTCACTGCCATTTCGGCTAAAATCTGCTAAGTAGGCCACCTGACTGTGGACAATCTGACTATATGCAACCTGGCTATAGGCTACATGCCTGCAGGCAACATGATTAGGGTTACTACACCCTAAAGCTACTTGTAAAACAAATACTGTGTATCAACACTGTTGATACCACTAAACCAGTCACTGCCATTTCGGCTAAAATCTGCTAAGTATACCACCTGACTGTGGACAATCTGACTATATGCAACCTGGCTATAGGCTACATGACTGCAGGCAACATGATTAGGGTTACTACACCCTAAAGTTACTTGTAAAACAAATACTGTGTATCAACACTGTTGATACCACTAAACCAGTCACTGCCATTTCGGCTAAAAACTGGCTATAGGCTACATGGCTGAAGGCAACCTGGCTAGGGTTACTACAGCCTAAAGCTGCTTGCTATATTGTTGGCAGACAAACTATCATCTGGCTCTATGTGCTTATTAAATTCAGTTCAATTTTGAACGGTTTTTGGCTGTATAGTGTAGTAAAATAAATATTGTACACGAAACAAGAAACATGAGCAAACAACAGTCAACGGTTCGCAAGCCAAGATAGTTTGTAGTAACCCTTACTCCTTACTTGGTTGCTAATATAAACTACTATTGAATGCCTTCAATTGTCAGATAATTATTTCTGAGTGTTGTGTCCATTTATATCATCAAGTCAAGTATGAAAGGAATAACGTCGTAATCTAGGACTGGGATAAAACGTAAAGAACAGACATTATATGGTTACCCCGAATATTTTTCGTTAGCCACTTTTTTCATATTTTGTTTTGTTTGTTTTTCCAGTTTCCTTAAGTAATTCCACACTCTGTAAAGTTTAATGTGGGAAGTATAGGCAATGCTTTCTTATGAACTTTTTGAACATTAGCTCTTGCAGATTCAAAGTAGTGAGATATTGCATTGAATATTTCAAGTCGGGTCCAGACTAGAACAAAACAACGAACAGAACATTTTCCACGACTATGATCATGTTCAGTTCGTTGTGATCTGAGCATCGAGAAATGAACACGAACACGTCCGCGAACGTGATTATTCCCAGATAGAGCTTAGTATCGTAATTTGATGCAATGGGCTCATTTACATTTGCTGAAAATATGTTAAAATTTGTCATTAAATTTCATAACATCTGATATAATGACAAATCTAATACAATAAAATATTGAAGTTTTATAATACTCATAACTCAATTCAAAGGTAACTAACAGTTTTAATTTTAAAATAATGAATTTTGAGATTATTTAAATATGTTCCTAGAAAAAATCACGAAGAGAGAGTGAGTAGTGAACAGGGGCGAACTAACTTATAAGGTCTAGCGTACAAATTCTTATAAAATGTAATACTAACTAAATTTCCGTAAAAATAATTGGCGTACTATGGCCTTGAACCCAACAAAATTTTCGCCTGCGACGCTATTTCACAATACCAGGGTTAGTACATTAGGGTCGATTATTTGAAAGCCCGGTAAAAAAAATTAAGTTCCAATCCGCCCATGCCGGGTTCACACCGCCACAAACATTGTTAGATTTTGCGACTTTTCTTGTTCACAAATGAGTACAGATATAGCGATTTCACTTTTTCGAAGGAGGGTAGAGGATCTCAAATTAAACTTTGCATTGGGGCCTTTTATTTCTAGTTACTGATTTGATGCCAATGTTTTCAATAACCAGACAATATAAAACACCCCATCGCTAACATCCTGTGAAGTGACGGGTATAAACAGACTCCTGTCGGATCGCAGCCGAACAGAACATCGAACAAAATGTTCGCATTCCATTCCCGTCCACACTGATCGCGAACACGTTCACGAACACGTTCTGTTCGTTGTTCTGTCTAAACCCGACTTTAGTTGTGGCACTGATACAAGGTGTAAAGAATCCTAAGCTATAAAAACAATTAAAAGACAAATGAATCGCACTTCTACTGCAGAAGTTTCGCAATTGACCTTGAAATCTCTCGTTTCTCATCCCCTCTCATAATTTTTCTTGGGAAAACAGAAGGGCGATTCGCACCAAACTAAATTAATATCTCGTGTTTAATTGCGTGCGCTGGGTGTACATTTATTAATTTCACACGTGACTCCGGGTTTAGGGAACTCCGAGTCTGCCAGGGTCGAATTGTCTAGGGGTGGGGGAATGTACTACAGTGTCTTAGTGTCTTCGGTGCGTTTCCAGGCGATCGATGGCCCGGAGCCAGGTACGGGGCCCATTGTCTTATTCCGGTTATGAACTCCGGAGAACACACGACAGTTAGCGGCCAAAGTTTTTAATTTATAAGTAAAGACGGAGCGGAGAATTCGCAGCGAAAATGAGAAAAGCAATTCGAGGAATATGAGGGAGATAATATGAAGTTGCAAAATGTAAATTAATTGTAAAATTACATAAAAGTACTTAGTAATTATTACAATCACATTTTCATTTTTAACTTATTTAATTTAATAATTTAATGGAATTAATTCAACGGAGGTACCCATGTAAAATGTTTAATTTTTATGATATTTATTAATTTGTATTTACAAGTAATTTTAGTACTATTCAATTTTAAGTAGGAAAGAAAAATATATTTTACACTGAAAGTAAATATACAGGTGTCTCTAAAATAATGGACATAGCTTGACCACAGCTTCCTGGACCAAAAATATGACGACTTACTCAACTTATACCTATATGCCAAAACTATATACTTGTTACTTCCTTTTTAGATGCTTTCAGACCACTTTTTTTAAAACGTTTTATGTAAAACATAGCGCATTCGCGCGCATTTTATTTTTTTCTGCCCAAACGTAAGATATATCACAAAAAAGCCAAATATTTTCTATTGAATGCCTCTTCGTAAACACTTGTTTTTGAAAAGTAATTTGCTTTTCTACTAAAAAATAAATAGTGAGGTGTAATATCTAAGTTTCATGCACTAGTGGTATAGACTTGAAATAACAAATATCGTCTTAAAAGATGACATTTACTTATGTTTAGTATATCATACGAAATTAAATAAAAGTCGATTCAAACGTTCTTTTATTATAAGCAAATTTAATTTTTTTTACAAGAACTTTGAATCTAAATACCGGCTAAACGGTACACTTTTTCATTATAGGTAAGTTGAGTTAAATATATATTTTAGGCCCAGCAATCTGTGTTCAAGCCACTTATTTTAGAGACACCTGTATGTTTAAAATTTTCGTAGTCACAACATTAATATGTCAGTTTTTTTATAAATAATAAATCAAAATTCTATATTGTTTTTGTACTGGCCATACGTATTTTAAAATCCATATGTCAAAAAATTTGGGTACATAATTTTATATTGTCTCGAAATATCACAATCACAATAGACAGAAACTATGTATAGAATTTTCGTAATTTAAATATATTTTTGCTATTTTGCTGGTAAATTGATTGAACATCCATTGAAATTGCCTACGTGCGGACAGCGAATTTATATGAAATGAAATCTATGTGTTTAAGTTATTCGTTTTGTAAGAATTTTATTTAGTACCTACAATTTACTTAATCGTTTATTTTAGACTATCATTATTTTATTAACATTCACTATATTCACTGAAGAACTATAAAAACAAAATGCACTGGAAAATATTTTACATTGTAACTATGTATGTACCTATAATCAATATACATATAAAAGGTGTAATGCATGTTTATGAAATGGTTTACATTATATTTAATACTTTTTATATCATTTAAGGTAATTTGTGTTCATGGCCATATTCCGCATATAATTTAGTAAAAATAACCTAAAATAATTCCTTTAATAACCTTCCCTAACCTCAAATATAAATTTAAAATAATAATAATAAGTTGTGTTATCGCGTCGGCTGTAGCACAGACGAGCGGAGTAATACAAAATGTCTGCATGCTATTTAGGCAAAATAGCACTTAGACCGCGCTCAAAATGCCACTTATTATTAAACAAAATCACAACGCCGCCACCACAAACACAATCACACATATAAAAGCTTAATTTACATGCATAATAACTAAAAATTCCATACATTACCCCGATAAAAATCTACATGTAATATCAGTGAAGTCATAACTATAGTCGATCACGGTGAGTACTCATCGTCTTCCGCGACTGGATGATGAAAAGCGAACTGGGAAGCCACGAATCAGTAATAAACACGTTCGTATTCGTGTTAATGTCGACTCGACTAAAAATTGATAACACGCTATTGGACTTAGTTTCACAAGTACTTTTTAAATGGGCTTTTCTTAATGTGTGTTTTTGTAGGATCGCTCGATTTTCGTGTTAGATTCGCGCTATTGAATCGGAAAACTCTATACTGTTTTTACTGTTTCAAATTTGGGATTAAAGAGCCTAAGCCATACTTAAGAAATTTAATATGTCTATTTTTCATTTTAACACAATTGCATGAAATAGCTTCATGCAACAAATTCCATAGTGCAATACAGAATTTGTAGGTATACTGCACTGAACTATATAAAATAACTAGAAGGAGGATCACCACAGAGATGTACTTCCAACATGGATTCCTCCATTTTGGATAAATTGACTGCACTGCTAACCCCATATCTAGTGTCTTACATTTTAGCGGTTGCCTGTTTTGTTAATAAGTATAATGGCGGGCATTTTAAATAAAATATACAAAAATAGAACATATTAAACCATAGTAGAATAAAACAAAAACACTAAAAAAGACGAACAAATCGAACGGCAGAAATACAAATTAAAAATGGCTGGCGTCGACGCGACGTGACGTATCGTTACAGAAGTCACCAAATTTAGGAAACATACAAAATATAAGACACTAATTGTGGGGTTAGCAGTGCTGCCAATACATCTAAAATGGAGGGCTCCATGGTCGAAGCACTTTTAATATACTTACATGTCTTATGGAGATCGTCCTTCCCGCTATTTTACATAGTTCAGTTGTATAATGACATAATGAGCTACTTGCATTTTTTTGTATTAAATATTTTTGAAGAAGAGATAAAAACATGAGACCCATATTTTTTATTTTCACAAAATCTTTATCAACAAACCCAAAAATAATTAACAAAAATTGAATAATATGAGATGTGACGTAGAATGCTGCCATATTTCCTATACATAATAATGACGTCACAGCATAATTTCTTTCTCAATGTAATAAAAAGAAAACTTCATTTTTGTAAAATAGAATTTGTATTTTTACCAATGTTTTAGTCCCAAACATTAGGTTCTTAGTGATAAAAATCTCATTTTTAGTACCATGTATGTAACCCATATTGTATCAATTATGTAACTATTAAAAAGAGCACCAAATTTTTAATTGTACGACAATTGTCTACTGCAAGACTGTACCTACATGAACAATTCTGTTAACGTTAGTTTCAGGTTAATCTCAAGCAAATTTTGCTTTGTAAAACTTGTTTATGAATGCATCTCCGAATTTCCACTGTATTTATGGTTATGGATTTAGATCTAGAAATATAGGACCTATTCCATCAAAACCAATTTAACTTTATTCTTTACACTTTACAAATCTGTCACCACTCAGTCGAACTGAAAATATTAAATTACAAAGAAAAATCTGACGTGGCCATCACACAACCTTCCGCCATATCTAGACTTTAAACAGAAATGTATACGTACTATCCGGTGTCCATTTAAAATATACAAATAAAAATCTAAAATATTTAAACACAGAAATTAGTATCACCTGAATCAAAAGATTCATTCACACGAAAACTCTTCTGTGTTGAAGCAATCCTCCGTTCAGTTACTACATTTAATAGCTTACTTATGACTTATATAGCGCTAGTATGTCAACTTGTCACCCGTCTCATCTGTCAATATTTTTTATGCAGAAACAAAAATCAACCGAACATGGATTACAAGATTTCAACGTTTTATTTGATAAATTTATTTTTTAAATTTTACTGCAGTTCTTTAATGCTACCAGATAAAGACAATTTTTTATAACGTAAATTGCAAATAACTTTTCCTCTTATTCTTATTACAAATAAATACTATATTTGTCCAAATTTATAGAAATTTTTGACACTTAATCTTTTCAATCTTCAAAAAGTATCACTTCCGGTGAAGATATTTGTACCAAAATCTAATGAGCTCTTCCTATTCGTATACAATTGTAAAATACCAAATATCAAATTTTTTGGATAATTCGTATTTGAGTTATGCAACATCCGGCATCGGCCCGGACCACACACATACACACACACGCGCACACACACACACACACACACACACACACACACACACACACACACACACACACACACACACACACACACACACACACACACACACACACACACACACACACACACACACACACACACACACACACACACACACACACACACACACACACACACACACACACACACACACACACACACACACACACACACACACACACACACACACACACACACACACACACACACACACACACACACACATACAGACATCATCGGGAAACTATCAAAAATGAGTTGTAAGGAACCTAATTCGTGCTCATCCACTAAAAACTCACTACCCGATTTTTTGCATGATTCCAATACCTTCCTTTACAGGTAAGCGGAAGGTAAAAATCGCATGACAAATAACAGCCAATGGAAAAATTAATTACAATAATTGTAGCCATGGTTATATAAAAATTTAGCGAAAATTTTTTACTACTAGCTTAAGGGACCAGGCGCGGATACAATACTATTCCAATTTCTACTTAAGTTAATACTATTTTAACTTAAGTGGAAGTAAAAATTAAGTTTTAATTTATTTTTACACATAAAAAAGAGTGTTATTCAAATCCGAAATTTCATATAAAGGCATTTGACCTTGAACTAAAAAAAAAATTTGCCTACGGCCATATTTTACCATTCCATTTTTCAAAATTACCCCCCTCTCCCTAAGAACATCACCTGAATCCGCCCTTGTAAGGAACCTAACTGTAATTAATAAGTGGAAATTTTTCTGTCACATGTCAGTATTTAACATTAAATTAAAATTTGGGTAAATAGTAATTTTGAGTGTAATAAGCTAAATAATACACATATATCAAATTAAAAACAAACATATAGTCAATATTTCAAGTTTCTATTTTAAAAAGAATTCAAAAATAGAGCGGCGATGTAATTTAAGACGTTGTTGGAAAGAATTAATGCACATGTGAAATTATAAATAAAAAGTTAAAACTTTTTGTGAAATAGGTCCGAACTACAGTAGGTAATTGTTGTTAAGTAGTTGTTACTTCCATCTTATTTGATTCCACACTGAATAAATACAGTCTGAGAAGGAAAGGCAGTGCTATTCTTATTGCCATTTTACGTATCGCGTTGCCAATTATCTCTCTTTAGACATCTCAGTTCGCTCTTTCTATTTTACAGATTCAAAGAAGTGAGACATTGCATCCCTGTACTCCATACGAGCCCACACTGTAGTGTGTTTCAAATTCAACAATTATTAGATACGGGCCACCTAGGTAGGTTTCAAAAAATATACTTATAAATGGAACACGATTCCTAAAAGAAATCATACTGGTCATAGCATAGCATTTAGTTCGAAGCAATTTATACTTTCATTTTTAGGAAGCACTCTTAAAACCTAAATCAATTTTGTAAAAAAGTTAACTTATACAAAAAAACGTGAATGTGGATGAAATAAGTTAAATATATCGAAAAATCTACTACACCGAGATTATTGTCGCTGTCTATGCATAGTATACTGATTTTTTTATCACTTTTAACCTAATGTTAGGTCTAAAACAATGCTAAAAACACAAATTTTATTTAAAAAAATGATTATGTTTTTTCAGTGAACTGAGAAAGTAATTTTGCTGTGACGTCATTATTTTGTAAAGGAGATATGACAGCATTCTACGTCAAATTACGCATATTATTCAATTTTCATTAATTATTTTTGAGCTTGTTAAGAGGCCCGTCTACTACCTAAAATTCAGCATAAAATGTACGAACGTAGCGAGTGTTTTGTGGCCAGTACAAGAATGCTAAAATTTTATGTCAGCAAGGATTTAATAGAGAAAGAATGAATCGACAGATGTGCCTTTTTAAAATTTTGATTAAAAAATTGTACATTAATATAAAAATTCCGAAAAATTCAAAAAAAAAATTTCTATTTTATGCAAAATTTATACGGTTATATCTCATGATAGAAATTAATTTTTAAAGTTTAAAAAAAGTACATCTGTAGATCCATTCTTTCTCTATGTTTATGTTTATAAAAACATTATCCTGAAGTCAATAATAATCTGACAGTTTACTCGCAACGAAAACACTTTTACCGTATTTTTCAACTTCAAAATGACATTGCATAGCTAGGATGCGGCAAAGTACGAGTTTCGGGCTGGTTTCAGGTAGCCCTAGTAGTGGGGAAAAGAGTGGAATGGGATGGAGTGGAATTTGTGAAAATAAAAAATACGTGTCACAAGTTTTTATCTTTCTTTTTTATCTCCTAACCTAACTACAGAAATTTTAAAAGATATAATGTAGGTCGGAATCTCGAAACATGTAATAAAAGGATAAATTTTGTTCTCCTGCAATATATTTCAATTTTTTTCTTTTCTTCTTTGTAATGTGAATGTGGAATAGTGGAATTTGAACAAAAATATATGGTGATACTTTTAACATCTGATTTATAAACATAATTAAGTAAAACCATAAAGACAAGAAGCAATTTGTAATAATTCTAGTCCAGTTTTTCTAGCCATATTTCACTTTTCCAACCAAAACAACAGCGCAATAAACATATAAAGACGCATCGTAGGAACAAAAGACCAGCAAAATAATCATCCAGAAAAATAGTTGGCTCGCATCCTAATTCCAAATTCCAGATCGCAAATCCCAGATTTGTTAGTGAGAAACTCACACAATGTTTGTGCAATTATACAGAATCATGAGAATATAATGTGAGTAGCGGTCAAAATTTAAAAATTTCAAGTATTAACTACCAAAATGAGATATCTCATTGTGATAGTAATAGAAATGATTGTAAACAAGGTGTGCATGATTTTAATTACATGATTTAAATCGTTGATTTAAATCGCGATTAAAAAATCACATGATTTTTTAAATTAAAATCAATGATTTAAATCAAAATTTTCAATTTTTTTTCTCATTTTATAAAATAGCTTCATAAAATGGCAAAAATTATTATAATTTAATTTTTTATTTCATTACCTATCACTGTTATATTCTTCATATTGAAATTATAATATTTTTTCAATTTTACAGTACCTAATATTTCTTTTAAATAAAATATTTGACAAGAATTCACTATGTTAAAAGAAAAGTTTAACACTATTTTACAATAATAATATTACCTACCTATCTATGTATATTGTAAATATCTATGTATCTACTATGTTTTCTACAGAACATCTATATACTATTCCGTTTTCTTATTAAATAATTAATAAGTAAACAATGCAAATATAGGATTTTGGAATTTGAATTCAGTAATAATTATAATATTTTAAAAAATTTGAATGCTTTTACTGCTATAGTAGTTGAAAAATTCAGAAAAATACACCCTGATTGTAAAATAATAATATTAATTATTAAAATTCGAAAATATAAATAAGATCCCTTTCGCATTTGTTATTTCCAGAAATTTAAGTCGCAGATCCGTTGATTTGTTGAATAAATATTGAAATTAATTAGATTGAAATAGATTGTGACTTAGTAGTAGAAAACATACACAGTAAGCAATCTTGTTAGTAGTTATTCTTATATGAGGTGTTGAGGTGTAGGTGTAATGTTACATGTATGTACTAAAAAAAAATTGTAAATCAGTTTGATGTAAAGCAATTTTTTATTGTTGTAAACTGCATTTAAAACAAATTACTTATAAACTATGATCGCCTGTCCATGTAAAGGTATGGTATATGAATAGGTACTTCAAATATGAGCTAATTTTTTCGTTTAACAGTTTTGAACGTAATAAAATATATCATTTTGTAAATATATAACAATGTGCCGTTGCCGGCAATTTAGAATCAGGATAAACTAAACTAAATTTCTTTCATTTTTTATAATTACCCCCTCTGAATAAAAAAAATAATGTCGCCGCCTCTATTACCTACATTTTATTATGTTACCAAATTTATATTATTTTATTTAATATATTGGTTTTAGTCCAGTCAGGAGAGTCAAAAATTGATTGAAACCCAAGACTAATACATAACCAAGTGAAATTTGGCATGTGAGTAGTTGAGAACATACAGAAACAAAAAAAATTGAGTTTCAACTGTAAATTTTTTTGGGAAGCCGAGCATGCCGAGATGGAGCGATTTTTTTTGTTTCTGTATGTTTTTAACTACTTGCATGCCAAATTTCACTTGGTTATGTATTAGTCTTCAGTCAAAACCTCTCCTAACTGGACTATTTTGAATATTTAATTTTATTTATATTTTAATAACAAAATAATTCCTGAAAAAAACTAATATCCTACTCTAGGAGGGGGAGGGGCAAAATAATTACTGCCCAGGACTCCATTAAACATTAATCCGGCTTAGGCACAGCATGACTAAGGACTAATACAGATTATGCACATTGACAACATTGTTGGGAATATTGTCGGCAATTTTTCTAAATTTTGGACAATATTTCCATTTTTTATGTTTCCAAAATTTGGCTGATAAGGTTCTAAGCAATTTTCCGAGAATATTCTCAATGTGAATGTTGCAATATTGCCTATTAGAAATATTGCCGATGGCACATTGCTATTTGTAAATATATTTTCCAGTGTTTCTTGAGAGACTGACGGAATTTAACTAGATGTGAACGATCGCTGTCTGACGTTTAAATTTTATACGAATATCACTACCTACCTTACTTTAATGTGCCGTTTTCAAAAAATCAATAACAAATAAAGATTTGTACATCAGTGGATTACGTAATTTAAATTGTAAATACAAAAACAGGACAGACAGAGAGTAATTGAAAACTATAGGTACCTACATATTTTATTTTATTTCAAAATAAAACTGCAAAATTTGTTTTGTTTTTCTCTTTTGTCTTATTTTCTTAGCCCAAAATCACAGCCGACTAATTTCTCGTGTAAACAAAAGCCTGTGCGCAACAAGAACAAATCGCCGCTCGATTGCGCGCTCAATAATAAATTCCAGACGATAAGACTTATAATTCTGAGCAGGAGAGTACATACACAACACATACACACATACTCTTCGCCCCTGTGGTCGCCATTAGCCGGCGTAAGGCAAGCAGCACGTCGAAAATAATTTCCTCAAACCAGTAATTTATGTTTTAATCACTTGCCCGTCACGCAACAATAATTACACCTGCGGGATTCGAAGGCGGCGGCGGTGGCGACTGTTTTGTTTCCACGTTTGCGGGCGACACCCCCGCACTGCCCGGTTTACTGGCCCCCTTTTTACGTGCGTGTTGACTGGGCATAGAGAGACAACATACTGGACTAACCAAATATGTTAAAATTCACATTATAAAGTCATATTTTTTACTGCAACAAAAAATTAATTTGACATTTCAGAATTGTATATTGTGTATCTAGTGCGTAAAGTAGGCAATTGCGCGAGGAGAGTTGCAACCCAAGGGTCGCTAACGGCGGAGAAATGGTCTCCATCAAAACATCTACGGCAAAGTGTCCCCAATAAAACGTCCCCAAACACGAATGTCCCCACGCAAAAGGTCTCCTTGCAATTGGTCTCCGGCAAAACGTCCTCAGCAAAACGTCCCCAGCAAAACGTCCCCAGCAAAACGTCCTCAACAAAACGTCCCTAGCAAAACGTCCCCAGAAAAAAGTCCCCCGTCAAAATATCCCCAGTAAAAGATCCCCAAACACAAATGTCTCCACACAAAAGATCCCCTCGCAATTGATCCCCGAAAAATCATCCTTAGCAAAACGTTCCCGGCAAAATGTCCCAACGAAAAAGGTCCCCTTTTCAATTTGACCCCAGCAAAACGTCCCCAAACAAAAGTGTCCCTATACAAAAAATTTCTATACAATTAATTTCAATTATATTGTTTTAATACAATGTGCTACCTATTTAACTGAACTAAATAAAGAACCTAAACCTAATACTCTTCTTGAATCCCATATACTTACTCGATTTTTATAGAAACTCATCTGATTTAACTGAACTAAATAAAGAACCTTATACCATTTTTGAGTCCCACATATTCGGTGTTGGTGGTATAAACTTTAACCTCAACTAATTAAAGAACCTTATACCCTTCTCGAGTCCCACATACCAACTCGATTTTGATAGAAACTCTGAATGAACTGAGTTAAATAAAGAACCTCATACCCTACACACTCGGTTTTTGTGGACTCTAATTAAAGTGAACTAAATAAGGAACCTTATGCCCTTCTTGAGTCCCACATAAGTACTCGATTTCGTTAGAGACTCTGATTGAATTGAACTCAATAAAGTAGGTACCTAATATCCTTTATATGAGTCCCACATACACGGGTTTTCTTGCGATGAATTTTCTTGCGACGAAATTGCAGAATACCAAAAATATGTCCTTTACGAAACTATAAAAATATATTGTATGGGGAATTTTGCTGGGAATCTTTTGTAAGGAGACATTTTTGCATGGACCTTTTTTCAAGGGCCCATTTTTCCGGCGACAATTTGCTGGGGACGTTTTACCGAGGACCAATTGCGTTACTTGCTTTTGCGCACAATTTGTACCTGCATAAAAAGTACCCTTTTGAGTAACTGTTTTGTGTGAGCAAAGTAAAAAGGCAAACTTCTATTTTGCGCACGCATTTTCGCATAGTTAAGAAATGAGCCACTTTTGCACACTCAAAACACCCACGAAAATGGTTACTTTTCGTGTAGGTATGACAAAAAATCTTTTAATTGACATAAGTTCTAAATAACAACAGTTATGTTACTATAATACCCATCATGAGTAGTTCAAGTTTAATTCAATTTAAATCCGAAATATTGCTCCCTTTATTTACATTTTTATTGATTATGAATAATTTATTATGTACTATTTTTTCTATAATTATTTGTTTCGTATTACCTAATTGATATACATATCTTTAAAAAAATTAATGTTTTCACACTGCAGCTTGCACCAGTATCAAAAAATGTAGTGCAGTAGCAAACTGTAAAATCAACTTTATAGATTCTGAAAAACAAAACCAAAATAAAATATACAAATATAACGTCCATGTGTTAAAAATCTATGGATAATCAACACATGTAATTCTATGACTGCGCTTTCTGTTTCTTTCAATAGTTATTTGTATACCTAGGTTGCGAAATGACTATTTAGTGCCCGAGAGAATTTTTGATCCAGGCTAAAAAAATATTCTCGAAGCCTCATTTCGCAGACGAGTTATACATAATATTTTTTGTGCAACATTTCTTTATGATATAAAGCAAATTAAGCATACAATATTATTTTTTACTTTATTTAGAAATATGAGTAAAATAAACTGCAAATTATTTATTTTCTTAACGGAACAAAACGTACGAAAGCAGTAATTAAAGACACTGAAATTATATATTTTAATTTTTGTTTCTACATTTCATGCGAAATTATCATTCAACCCAGTTTCGGAGTTTCCCACAAAATAACAAAGTTTTTGGTTGTAATTACAATTAACCCCCAAACGAATTTCACTAATTAGTGTAATTAATCTGCCCTATAGCCTAAAATAACCCTTCGCCCTTCCTTTCCTTCTCAAACAGCAGTAAGGGAAACACCTACATGTAAAATAGCAAACCAAATATTACAAATTTGCTTGTATTTCTTGAACTTGTAGACGGTCACTTTTTTCTCTGTTGTCGAAGTCGTTTAATTGTTATTCCGCACATAATTTATAATTAGCAAATATATTTTTAAAGTTTTTACTAGTTTTTGTACGAGTAGCTTGTATAAAAATTCTAATCTTATTTTTTTAGTGTAGGTAATAATAAAATTTATAATTTGTCCTTTTTTATCCTTTCTATTTACTGCTTCGTTTCTCGTCCGGAATGCTAAATTGGATTTAATCGTGCAAACAAATTAATAGATTTCTAAGAAATTTATCCGTACCTACAAATAATGGCAGCAGTGAATTTAAATTTTGTATTTACGTAGTTTTATGATATAGGTACGAGTAATTTGTTGACTAAAGCCTTGTTCACACGTGGACACATAGAAGACACACACATGCGACACACATGCAACAAAAGCAAAATATAGAACATGTGGAACGTTTGGGGCCTCAAAATTGATTTTTTCTTTATTTACTAGAAGCCACAAAATAGCGGGGCCTCTATTTCAAAAGCAACAAACATAGTAGTAGTAGTACTGTTGCGCGTGTGTCTTCTATGTGTCCGCTGTGTGTCCATGCGTGAACACTGAACAGTGCTTAAAGTTCTGTTAACAGCAGCATGTGATATTAGCGTAATCTCCGCGGAGAACAATTTCACAAAATTTTGCATTCCACTAGCATGGGTTATGGCATAGGGGAATCCATAAGAGAATCCAATCACTCGAGTTGAATAGTATTAATTTCAATGAAATCGAAGTAGGAACTTAAAAACCGGACAAACTAAAATCAGATTCGGTTCAAGGTTCACTGTGCTTTTTAAGATTCGGTTTTGTTCCGGATTTTATAGTTCCCCATGAAACTTGAAATATACCGGTAGGTAACCAGTATTCAAGCAAGAGGTTTAAGGTCCGGTTTCCGTTTAAAAATTTAATAAGTTCCTAGCAAACTATCAATTTAAAATATATTCGTTCCAGTTTAGGACTAAAATATAATAAACAAAATAAAACTATATTAAACTAAACAAAATTTAAAAGAATATACCTATAGAATTTTAACAAAAAAAACATTAGGTACATTTTAATTAATGCTTTAAACCGTTGCGAACCGGTTCACAACTATATGGGTTTGGTTCCGGTTAAAATATTTTATAACGGTTTAGGTTAGATTCCCGGTTCACTAAAATAGCTGCAGTCCATGATTAAATAAAGAATAGATTTTGAAACAAACTTTATGATTTATGAAGTAAGAGTAAAATTTTAAATTTGAGAAAATTAGCATGCTATACATGATTAATATGCACTATTATCACACTACCACACCAAAATGGTTTAAATTACTATAAAAATTTAAATTTTGTTGTTAAATAAATTTGTAGAATTTATATAATACTGAATAATTTGTATTGAACAAAAGCTCCTCGCATTTACTAATGCAGGCGGCACCTGATTAAAAATACATAGTCGACTCGTCATTTACAGACGAAGGGCTCCACTCGCAACCCAAAAACCGTGTGCCATTGTTACAAGTAATTGCCGGGCATTTGTAACAAGCGCGGGACTGAAATTCCGAGCGTTACGGTCCTGCGCCACCCACACAGACGCACAGAGGCACCCAAGCACGATACTTTGTGCCATCACATGCTACACTAATTATCGATGCATTGAACTAATGAACAATTCGTCTAATTGCCGGAAGTGACGTCATAGAACCGCGTTTCGTGTGAATAAAATTGTCCAGTAGATTTTACGATGGTTTCTACAACAGGAATATTATCATATTTGTATGTGGGAGTAGTACGTTAAGTAGTTAAAAAGTAATTGTACAAGACATAATCACTGATACTCAAGCATGAGAATGACTAAATGGAATTGAATTTCTTTACTAAAGACACTTAAAGGAAAGGCAAATAATGGTTGGGATTGTTCGAATTCAAATGAATTTCTTTAATTCAGGCTAAAAAGCATGAACATTGAACATACCTATTGGTAAGTAAATTATTTTTGCCATGAAAAAAATAAATTACATTATGGCCTGTTCACACGAGGAAAGTTTTTACTAAAATGTTGCTTGAAAGTAAAATAAGTGGTAAAACTGTCATATAAAAACTGTCAATATCCGCCATACGCGGGGAAATCGTGGGGGAAACTAATTATTACTTTAAAATATATTAAAGCAAGTGATCTTAATAAATATATTTAATTAATACAAATATTCTCCGTATGAACGGTATTGACAGTTTTTTTATAACAGCTCCTAGCACTTGTTTCATTTTCAAAAAACTTTTCAGTAAAAACTTTCCTCGTGTGAACAGAGCATGATAATATTGCATTTTGCATAAAGCTTCACTCTCATAAAGATTAGTGCAGTTGAAGTGTGCATGGTTGTGCAGAAATGTGCAAGCTCTTGCTTTTCCACTACCTCTAAGATGCAATGCCAACTACCAATCAGAAATAGGTATCTCGGTATTGTGGTCGATAAGACAACATGATGTGAGTTTGATAGCAATCAATTATTAATTTAGATTTTTATTAAAATGAGTCTCTTCAAAAACATTACAGTAGTACAGTAGGTTAACAAGTTAACAGAAGCTAATTATCTTTATAAAAATATGTTTTGTTGTGTTAACAAATGCACCTGCAAATTAATAAATAAATAAAATAAATAATTCAATTAAATTATTCAATTCATAATAATAAAAATCTTGGTGTTATTTCATTTATCTCAGTTGATTTTTTAAACAGAAAACTATGCATCCAGCAGAAAGGTACTTATTTCGAACAATAAGCACTGGTATTCAAATTAAACGACAATTTTTTACACAATCCAACGATTTTCTATGGGAACTATATCCGCAACCTAATTTAACGATTTTCTCTAACCATTACCCAATGTCAAAACTGCAAATCAAGCCAGCTTATTCTCAAACAAAAGCCACCCAAATGCACAAATCTAAAAATGCAACTGTCATTTCTCCCGATCGAACTAATCTCCTTTGTCCACACTAACGGAAACTGCACAAATTCGCACGATTTTGACCACTGCAGCATTGCAATTCGGTCACACCTGACCTAGGTGACCTAGAAATCACTAACGATGTTCCATGACCTTCGGAAGTAGGGCACACCTGGATCACTGGATGTTAGGACATTTGCATCACAAACAAAAGAGGCAAGAACAGTGGAATGAGCAATAGGAATGGAAATGTAACTGAAATCAGAGCTCGTTAATTTATTTTGCCGCATAGTTGGACATTTGGTGAGAAGTTACTTGAAGCAAAATGCATGAATTGGAAAAAATCGGTGATAGACTTATTGAGGGTAAATTGAAAAATGGATATTGTCACCCTAGAGCCTAGAGCTAGACTAGTAATAATAGAATTCAAAAGTAAAAATGTATTTAATCATTTAAATGGTATGAAACATTTTTTTGTTATGCGAAAAATCATTGTTTTTGAAAAATAATTTTTTAGTTTGAAGGTAATACCAGATTTTAGTTTGCACTTTATACCAGAACTTTTAAAAGCATTATCTACCTGAATTTTGTATTTTAGATACCATTTTAATTTCAATCAAATACTTATGTTGTTGCCTATAGGTTGCCTATATATTGCAAAAATACGTAGACATTCTTTCCAAAACAACAAAAATACATACATACTTGGGACATAATAAATCTGGAACATTTTGAAGTCCGCTATTTTTTTTAAATTTTTAATTAAATGACATTATATTTTTTCATCATTACAAAACAAATTTTTATTTAACATTTAAAATTAAAATTACTTGAAAAAAAGAGTACCTGTCTATATCTAATATTCAATTTCGATACTTCTTTCTAGTAGGTAAGTACTACAAGTACAATTTAAGTTTGTATAATGGTATAGTAATCATAATCATAAAATGTAAAGAAAATATCTACTCACAAACAAATGATTTTATATACACTACTGAATAAAAAAAAACTCACACTTAAAGCTCCACAATCACAATATAGGAATGAGTTGTTAAATTTAATTTTATTTTATCACAAATTTCGTATCCTTAACTTTTTCGCGAATTACTAATAATATGACTCAATTAATAGTCAAAGTGAAACTGTTTTAGAATCACTGTAAATTCTGTTTTATTCGACCATTATTTACTGACATGTTTATAACATAAGTAGGTACATTACATTCAACTGAATTTGTGAATACACAATTTTTGTTTCTTACGAGTATAATATTATATAATAAATGCGTTAGTAGAGTATTAGAAATAGATTTCTCGTTACAATTCCAATACTTATTTGTAATTATTTTCTTCTGATAGAGTAATAACAATAACCAATACAGAATACACTAATGAATGAATTTATAAATAAATTAAATATCGAATGTAATTAGTCATTAAGATAATAGATATTTGTAATTAGACGATAGTAAAGTGATTTTGTTTTAATTACTTCTTAGATTTAAAGTAATTAATAATTTAAAACTGACGTAAACAAATATCTAAACCGGAGCAAATTATACATATCATAAAAATAAAAATACAAATCTCTACATACCTTTACCATAAATGCGAGAACACCATTTGCAGAAAAATCCAAAGCATCATTAAAACACAAAACAGTAAAAAATATTCAATCAACATAACCGAAATATAAAGAACTACATTTATCATTTTGTCTTCAAAATAATAAAATTTAACATAAACACAATACCCTACTGTCCACGAGCACTAAAATCACAATACTAAATTTTGAAATCAATGTTTGTTCGGAATAAATCACGCTTTACGTACATCTGTTTGTCTAATTAGTTTTGATTACACCAGACAGGTTTGAAGCGGACTGATAAAAGAAAGATTAAAGTTTGTCCAGTAGTGTGGTGCGATTGTTTGAATTGAAATGTGCATGTAAAGTCAGTAGGTAGTAATTTTGGGTTATAAAGTGGGATCTTCTTCGATGGTGATGAGAACTCCTGGAAACATTTTTTGTGTAAGTTGACTTAATTTTTGTTTTTACTTCCCCGCCCTATGATTTTTTGTCAGTTCAAGATTTTAATGAATCTTCACAATCGGTCGGTGTGTCTGCATCTGCATGTATGTCTGTCTGTAACTTAAAAACGTGTTCGAATTTTAGACTGAAATTTTATATTACAGATCTTGAGCCAAAAACTGACTTCAAGTTCGTTAGTGAGCTTTATACAACTAGTGGTACCAACTTTCGAAACTGAACATTTTTTTATTTTTATTAAAATACTATCATGTGTGATATTAAATTAAAGCTCTCGGGAAAATAATATAATATAATAATAATATAAAATAATAATTCTAGTAGAAAAATAAAAATAACATTTGAAGAAACAATTGTCAATTTTGTTTAATAAATTATTCAAATTATACCTAGTTTGGTATTAATCTGAAGCTCTCGGGGAGATAAGTTTAGTAAAAATGTAATAAATGACATTTATGCGATTTTTGACTGTTTCTCCAAAATTTATTCAAATGTATTCAAGTGTATTATCAAAATAAAGCTCTCTAGGAAGAAATCTAGTCGAAGAATACAAAACAACATTTGTTTTTTCACATGTTATTCAAATTATACCGAAGTTGGTATCAACTTAAATAGTTCGAGAAAAAAGATACATTTATTTAAATTTTGCTGAATACAGCATAAAATTAAAACCTTTACGGCATGTTATTAAAACTTATACCTAATCGGGGAAGTACTGTTGTGGGCACAGCAGATACGAATACATAATTACCTAGTCTATTTATTAAAATAATATACCTAGTCAGTGGCGTAGTAAATTTTTTGCAATTGAGATATTGTAGGTATAATTTGCTTTTAATGGAAAGAATATTTAAGATAGGTACTTTTTTTAAAGATTTTTTTTCTACTCCAATGTTTTCTTTGCTTTTTAAATTTTCAAATATGTGCCACCTTACTTTAACTACACTCATGTCGATACAGATTTTCATTATATCTTAGATTTTCATGTACTTTTATTATTTATGTTATGTTGATACATATTTTCATTATAATAAGAATTTTCTTATAATTATTTGTGCTTCAATAATTTTTATTTCAATACAGATTTAGAAAATAACTAAAAACTCCAATTATAGGACATTAAAATTGAAAGGACTTAAGGTACACACAATTTTATGTAAAATTAAAAATGGGAATAAAACTCACTCGTGTGTTTCCAAGTAGTGGCGTACTTACAGGGGGAATGGGGGGATAGACTATTATTATTCAAATTCATCATAAAAATGTACAATTATTTTTGAATGGTTCTGAGTTCTGATTTTGAAATGTGTAAATTCGATTAGTTTTAATTTATTACGCTGATAAAAGAGGAACACCGTGCTATTGTTAAACTCTAAAAATTCAATTTCAAGGTATTTGACCTAGAAAAAAAAATTGTCTGTTGTGACGCTATTTCTTTATTGTACAAAACATTAATTTTCATATTTCCACTAATGTCTGGGTAAGTTACCGAATCTAAGTAAGTTATTTAATATTAGGAATTTGAGAAATGCAAGGGGTAGTAGGTACTTACTAAATTATAACATGCTAATGTATTTGATTGCTTTTGCTATTGAAAAAAAATTAACAAATTTTTATGTGCTGTTCTGAAATTAAGATTCAAATATGTCAGTTGAATACTTCCTATATTTTATAACAGACGTTACTTCATTTCTTGGAGATACAAAGTTTGGTAGGGATAGTAGTAAACATAAACCTGTTCATATTTTCTTTTGTAAATTACATATTTTTTATTAAACAGAGACAAAACATACAAAATTATTTCACACAATAAGGGTACCTACATTGCTTCATTATTTGCACTTTATGGTTATGTGTTATTCTATGAAACAAGGTTCTATAATGTCCATTTCCATTCTCCATCTACACACATTTTGTAATTGTTCTTGTTTTATTTATGTTTTTAATATTAATTTTACAATTCTGAAAATGTTTTGCTAACTCTGCGTAGAATATTAAAAGCGAATATGGGGGCAATTTTTCATATATTATGTTAACGTTTTATGTTAAGAAGTCCGAACACAAAGCCAAGAACCAAGCATCATTACAAATTCAACGTATGGCAAGAATTCGAACTGAATTTTGCAAGTCATTGTTAAAGTATAGGCGTTGTTCCTACACCAAATAAACCTACAAAACTCAAACAATTTTATGCTCAAATCGCAGTGAAAACTTCAAACATCCACCATTAATAAGCTTTAATCTCTATTCTAACCTAAAATACAAATTTCGTCAATAACTCATAGCACAGGTACAAAAAAGACAAAAGTCTGTCGTGTTCTGTCTCTGTCAGCATTGTTGCGTGTTCATTTCCAGCATAGTTGGGGTAGGTCCAACTTGGCCAGCGAGTTATTGACTTTCCCTCGGTAAAAAAGTCTCTGTAACTCAGCTGGGCGGCTGGTGTTTTGGTCAAATGATGGATATTCAGGGCTACCAAATGTCCAAAAGTAACTAATGTTTGTGAGCGATTCTCTCATTGATGTTTGCGGCCAGGTAGGAGGTGTTAGGGGATGTTTTCGAGGCATGGGAATGACATTATTGTAATGTGGACACAGTGTTTGGATTTCAGATGGAAAGGTTGGAATTTTAGGATTTGATGGTTTTGCACAGCTGGAGGATTAATAAGGATGAATGGGTAATTTCAAATGGGATTTGGGATTATCATATTTTGAAATTAATATTATTTGGTACATTGCACTAGACTACTAGAGATAGAATATACTATGTTATTTGTGTTCCAAAATTTTGAAATATACAAAAATTGTTTATTTTTAATACAAAAAATTGGTAGAAATATGTAATTACTATATAAATTTTCTCAGTTCCTACTTAAGTAGATTTGTCATCTTAGAGGTCTGATAGATAATCTGAAGTGAAAATAAAAATCAACAGATCATGCATTGCTAATTTATTGCATAGTATCGCTTAGACAATATGATCTGTCTTATAGATTGTTATAATATGGATGGGATTTGCGAATTGCAAGAAATTCAACGTTGGCTAAATAAGACACAAGTGTCACACTAGTAGTAATTTTCAGTTAGTTTTTAAATGCAGCGGAGATATTGATAAAATTAAAGAATGTAAATTAAATAATATCAAATATTTCTTAAAATTCCTTTACGAGTGATGCAAGGATTTTTTTGAGGCACTATGTGTGAAGAATTGATTGTACTATTTTCTAAATTTTGCTGCATACTTTAACTTGTAGATTTTCTGGAGAAGTAGTCAAGTGGCGTAGATACCTAAACCTATAATTAGAATATTTCTTATGGTGCGCAAAAGAAAAACTCACCGTATATATAAGATATAAGGTACCCTAACATCGCAATTCAAAGCAATCTTTTTTTAATATACATTATTGTTGTTATTTTTTCGACTTAAATAGAAGATATAATATGGTTTGAGGAATTAGGTTATATAACATTTTATATTTTGACAAGTACAATGTTTAACATTACTTACCTACAAGTAAAAGAAGAGTTACCTATTGAAAATACTGTCAGGATCAGGATAACAGTGAAAGGTCAATAATGAGTCTAAAATTTGGTTATATAAGTTTTTAATAATGACTATGAATGCAGAAAATGTGGATTGTTGTTGAACGAATCTCATTAGATTTGACGGAACCCAAGTAGTTTATTTTCATTGATTTCCTATATCACATTTGGTTGACCATCGCCCGAGTTTCGAGAAAACATATCCAAAGAACCAAATATAACAAGATTTGTATCTTTTTATGCTTTACTTCCTACCAGATAAAAAATACGTGAAAATTTATACGGGTCCACGTATTAGGAAAGCATTAATCGAAAGATCCCTCAATACCTCCTCCATACCCAAGTAATAACTCCACCAGCACCAAGTCAGGCTTTACTCCTCATCCGTAGCCATTTCTCTCGAAACAACACATCTCATCTGAGTACCCGGGGGGCCGGAGGGGGGCACTGGGAGGCTGCTGGGCGGCAGGTTCATTCCACCTCTGTAACTTCTTCACACGCACACACGCACTCGCAGCGCGCGCGCCAACAATACCGTGCTGAGCGTCGCGATTGGCTCGCGATGCCCCGCCCACACTGACTTGTCACCTACCGGTATGCAAATCGCCGCGGTACACGGACTCCCCGCTCTTCTCTCTCGCGAGAGAGAACCGCGAGAGAGAGTTCGCGAGCACGCGGATAGTCCGCGACTCGCAGCGTGGCGTAGACAGATGAGAATCGCCGTCGAGGACCAGGGCCTGCTTGATGTTTTTAAATAGGGACCATGAATTATTTATTTTGCCCTGGAAATGGGCTCTCAAATTTTAATGTGGGGCTCTAATTGTTGCTGAATTTTAGAGATGGGTGCTTTGCCACTGGGAGGCGGTTAACAAGATGCTTGCATTTTAAATTATAATTACGGGTGTAAATCTCATGCAACCTGCCTGTTTGGAGGAAAAGAAAGCTTCTGAGTTCTGAACCATTTTAGTATAACGAAATTAATTATTTACTTGAATCATTGCATCCTTCACTTTAATCTTTTAAACACTAATTATAAATTGTCCTTCTCTAAAAGGATCTATGAGATGTTTCGATGTTTGTTGTCTTCCGATACGGACAATCAGGTAGTTAGTAGGTACTTATGCCACCAATGCAGCAATACTTGAGATTGTTGGCTGTTAAGATTTGTTAAAGAAAAATACAAGTGAAGTCAACTAACTGATATTAAAAACGAGTCCTACTGAAAATAATAGTGAATAAATGTGGCAGCAGTGGATAAATATCACAATGACCGAAATGGGTACAAATTTGAACCGTTAATATCTTGTTCAAAAATTCATTTCATTGTTATCAACTAAGAAAGGTTCTCGCGCACATACTCATCGTAGGTATCTAAAAAAATAAATAGGTATGTTGACATATTTCAAAGCATCCCTATCGAACTAAAAATTTGCACCAACGAGGTTCTGGTTTAAGTGGAAGAATTTTTAACAGGGTTGGCATGTTTAAAACATTTCGTTTTAAACAAACGTTTAAAATTTGTCTAAAACAAAGCAAGTGTTTAACGTACGTTTAAAACACGTTTAAAAAGTTTTAAACATTTTCAATACCTACTTTATCTCCGTAATAAAACAATGTTCCAATTGCTATCAGAACTCCTTGCTGATTAAAACACTGTTTTTTGTGTTTAAAACATTTTTTTAAATCAGTAAAAACACATGTTTCATACAAATAAAACAGTTTTAAACAAACAAAAAACATATTTATTGCTTTTAATATTCCTTTATAAACAACTGTTGCAACTTGCAACTGAATATACATTATTACTTAAATATCATTTTAACCTTTTACCTGATGCAAATGTATCAATATATTATTTAAGTTTTGCTGATGTTACCGACCATAGGCAATAGATCCAAACAGTAATTTTTAGTCGTTTATTAATAATCATATTACATCTACATCTTTTCTACTGCCAAGCTCGTTCCTTCTTTTTCTACGTCCTATTTGTAAAAAGTTTTCGTTCCTGTTCCTCGCCGTGACCTATATTTCACACATGCTGTGCGGTTTGTGGGCAAACAACCCCGTGTCGACGTCCGTGTTTTACTTCTGCTCTAGCGTCGAGCGGTGCTGTGGGATGTGCTTACTAGAAGCTACGCTAGTCTAGAGCTGGTGGTGCCACTGAGCGCTCAAAACCACCCTCAGACACCCGGGGGTGAGTAAGTGTGAGTCACACAGCCACAGGTGAAATAAACACGCAAGTAGTTTCCAAGGATGGTGCAAGCATATTGAGGGATTGATACGTTCGAAACTTAGGGCACTAGTTAAGATATTTATATGACTGTTTTATAAATTGAACGGTGCAGATAAATAGTAGTTACGAATAATGGAAAATGTATACTTACTACACTCGACCAGTTAAATATTTGTTTTTGGAAATTTTGGCAGTATATTAATTTACCTGACTAAACTATTGTGCCCAGTAAATTTTAAATAACAGTGAGAAATACAAGTGTTTAAACACTCAAAGTGTTTACCCAAAAGGGCATGAAAATACTCATTTCAGCAAAGAAAACGCGTTGGGTTAGGACGATGATATTCTTGAATCTCATTGATCGAGATGAGAGGTGGATTTACACTAGCAAATGTTTAGATTTCCGTTAACATTACTAATAACATCTTATTTTTAATTTCATAGTTACCTACCTAAATAGAAGTACTACATTATTCTATAGATGACAGCTTCATTCGCAAAACATACCTACATTATTAAATTTGGGCCAAATGAACTAATAAAATGTGTGAGTGTAAAATGGACTGCATTTGCAGTGCCATCTGCTTTTTTCTTAGCTGAAATGAGGTTTTGTACAACAGCTTGAGTTTGTTGTACTTCAATGCATTTAGAGCCCGTGCATGAACGAGCGAAGCGAGCTGATCAGAAAACTATATTCTCAGTTATAAGATATACCCCAAGTAAAGTGCCTAGGCTGATGACTTACAATCCTATTCGCTTTTGGATCTTTTGATAGAACTTATAAACAATTTAAGATTGATGTGATATTGAAGAACAGGTGTCAGCATTTTATTTCTTTTAGAACGTCATATTTTTGAAACAAAATGATTTTGTCATCTATTGACCACCTATTGGCAGGAGATCTCTAGACGGCTTGGATGCTACCACAGGATGACCGATAATTTTAATTCTGTTTCTGTTAAATATAAACATTCACTTTTACTTCCTCTGAAAAATACTTTGGATCCTTCAACCCCTTTTCATCCGGCAAGAATTAGTCAAGTCATCCCCTAACCTCACATTGTTGACCCCACAAACACCCTCCGTTCCGCCCCCGGCCGCTCACCGCCGCCGCCACGCCGGGTGGTAATTACCTCCCCCGCCGCCCGCCGCCGCCGCGCCCCTCGCGCCGCCCCCACGCCGCCGCTCGCGCGCTGGTCACTCGTCCGTGGTCAGAGCATCTCGGCTAGCCATGGAATCAGCACATGCCGCCTAGCCGCGAACAGAACAAAACACTCGCACCGCCGACCGCTCAAATATTCGCCGATCTTTCTTCCACGTGGAGGACCGACGACCACCTGTGACGGTGTTAGTGTACTGTGCAATGTTAGGTTAGGTTGCTGTGACAGTGATTCAAGTGACAGTGTATGACGTTTGGTTTTTGGTTTTGTTTATGTTTGATGAAGAACAACTGTTTGGTTGGTGTGATTCTTGTGGTATGATTCTTACTGGACGGTTACCTAGGAGATTTGTTGTAAGTTCACTCTTGTTTTTGTGTTCGCATGCCTGGTTTGAGGTTAGGGTTTGAATTTGACGTTTGGTATTCTCCCGCCCGGATCGTGGTCCCCTGTTTTGACATAACCTCTCTTTTTAAGTAAACATTACCATGTTTTGCCTGCAAATTATTGTTAATTTTACTTCTTTTTAAAACAATATGTATTTGTTTACAATAATATAAACTAGATTTTTAGTTGAATTAACTCAATTTTGTTTAAAAACAAAATCAGTTGCTTCGTACGATCATAAACAACATGATTGTAAAGAATGAGAAAATAAATGCTGGGAAGAAATATTTGTTTTTATTTAACATCACATGCATTTTATAATGTGTTCCATATGTTTACTTTAAATCATACATACATAAATCAATAAATAAAAAGAAATATTTAATGTTTCATTAAAACGAACGATTTATTTTCGACTTGAACATTAATCTTTTTCGTTACAATTCAAAAAATCTGCTGTGGCCACCACACGACCTCTCGCCTAATTCTGCTTATTCTACTAATATAATAAATAGTTTTACTTACATTTTAATAGTTTCATCTTCATGTAATATGTAAACGATAATGTAAACCAATATGCAAGCAAAAGATGTCAACTGTACTGTCACTGTCATAATAATTCAAATTTTATGTAGAAACAAATTTCATATCATGGACAACAAGATAGAATATTAATTGTACTTTATTTTATTGTTAAATACTTCCAGATTCAGCAATTTGTATTTATAATTAACTGTACACATAGATAATCACAATTTCTTTTATTTTTAATTGCAAAAATTGTCATAAATAAATAATGTACCAATATATTTAAGGAAAACTTTTCCAAACTTCTAAAAGTACTACTTCCGGTTTGCAGATTTCTACCAAAATGTTATCCGGTGTTAAGATACTTATCAAAACCTTAAATAAGAAATTTGGTTATAAACGGTTTGATACTTTTTAAGTTATCGTGGACGAAAAATCCTCGGTTCATACAAACACACAAACACACGAACACACAAACACACAAACACACAAACACACACACACACAGACATCATCGTGAAAATAGTAAATTCGTATTCTAGAGACCCTGAAACGTGCTTATCCACCAAAAACTCATACTCGAAAATTTTGACCCATTACAATACCTCTCTTATAGAATATGCGTTATTTTGCATATTTATGGCTGGTTGGTTGCACTATCAATACTACTCAAATTTTAGACTATATTTAAACTTTAAATAGACAAATTCGAATTAGTATTATTCCACATGACATTTAAGTTTTATATTTTTTTATTTGCTTGGGCTTGAATTGGGCCTAGTTTATAATATTTGTTGATGCAGTCCGGCATTAAGCAAATAAAATATAATAATTTATAAAGTTGGTTGCTAAATATTTAAATCATCATCCAACAAATAATACACCATTTGTTTACTCTCTACATTAACTATTAATATTGAATATTAAATTGAAGTTCTCCCTTATTTTCATGTTCTTCTTCTTCTATATAAACATTCTGGGGGTGTATGACTGCATTTAAGTGCCTGGTGGTTATGCTAAGTTTAAGTTTACGTGCATGTCTGGCACGCTAGCCGAGCCGGTCGTGTGTCAGTTGACGCAACGGCAACGTTACGACGTAACGTAACTGAGGGATGAATGACGCACACTGATCCGTTGGACGAGAACGAGAACTTTCATAGAGAATGACTGAGTGTAGTTGGCCAGAGTTTGGGGCGATATAAGTTGATTTTGACTATTAAGAGAAAGGTTAAATGCTTCTATTTAGAAATTAAGTTAGTTAAATGCAACTATACCACCGTTCTGCACTGGCATACCGGGTGAAATAATACATAAGAGCCCAGGTATTGAAATTATTAGAAAACAATCAAAATAATATACCTATACATTATATTATTGCAAATTATATAAGAACATAAATTAACAATTTTTTATAAGCTCGATTCTTATAAGTATCTACATATCTACTAGTTTGTTGTTCTCAATGATGTAAATATAAGTTCTTTTTCATATTAAATGATGTAGACTTTTTATAGCCTAGCAATAGTTTTTACTAACTAACACAATACGATAGAGATGTTCAAAATATTCACATAAAAATAATTAATTCTTAATCGGCGAAAAAAATATGTTTTTACTCGGTAGAACAGCAGTTTTATTGCCTAGGTTTAGGCTGGAATCATAGCTCCGGGATCGTCTCGTTAATGAAACACCAGTGTGACAGTAAAACTGTTACTTTTCCTATATTTTAAGTAAAAGCAAACAGTGCGCTAATTTTCATATGATTTTATATTGACTTGATAAATTAAATATTTTTTACTAATCGCAAAACACAGTTTAATTTGTTCTAAATTTTAGCATAATATTTTTTATGATTGTCTATACATAAATAATAGCGAGTTAATAGTCAGGTACCTAAAAATTTACATATTTAATATACCTACGCCTATTAGATATTTTGATCTACAATAAATTAATTCAATAATTATTGTAGTTTGTAGTTAGAATTAGGTGAAAGTCGTGTTGATAACCATATTTATTTATTTTCTTATTTAATCACATGGAATAAATAAACATATGTTATCAGAAATGATTATAACAAAACAAAATAATATGACGACAATATGTTTGATATAGTGTAAACTATTATTTCTATAATATAGTTCAATTTTTATAGGATTATAAATTAGTCACACAGTCAACAAAGTTTAAATTTAGAACTATAATAACAATTTCACAATTCCCTTTGTCTCATTGAAGTCTTCAAGAAATCGGCCTACAAGCAAATGGCAGTGTAATTTAATTACAGACTACAATTATTTTAAAACGTCATGAAACAATGTAATTTGCTGTTATTGTTTCCAATGACTGAATGACTATGCATTTATTAAACCCATTTCAATTAATTTACAACTCTAGATTTCTTGACATAAACATTCAAAACATTTATTATATCGTTGTTAGATTAACAATCACTTAGATCACGAGAAAACAACACGTTGTTGCAGTGAAAATTGCCAGCAGGAATAGAAAGAATAAGAAGAAAAATATATATCATCTGGAGTTTTAGATAACCTTATGGAATGGTTATTGTGCGTATTATGATAAGTATTATTATAATAATTATTAATATAATATTCAAGAAACAACTCTATTAAATGAAATATTTTTTAATAATATTTATCTGTCATGCAAAACAGATAAATTAAAATGAACACATGTAGAGAACGTTGATAACATTTATCATTTATGTAGGTACTACAAAAACATTCAGTCGCAAATTTAGCCATAAATGTTAACGAGATAATATTATATACTAATTAAATTATTTGTTGCATTATTCAGTATTCAGTTAGCACGCAGAATATTGCTGTGTTTAGCAGCATTTTTTAAATTATTTTTTTATATCTGTTCATGCTTCAATTTTCAATTCAATCCAAATTATTTAATAATTATTAATGACCACATTATATGGAATGCACCTGCTTAAACACATTAAATTTCTCATGAAATATAAATAAAATATACCTATAAAATAAATTTATGAATGTAAGAACATTCACTAATCTTTAGAGTTTCATTTGAACAGAAACTAATTTAGATTAAAATTGCTACAATAATATCCGACAGTATGAAATAAATAAATAAAGACAGTAGATACATGAATATCCATTATGCCCTATTCACACAAGGATTCTTTGGAGATTCTTTCATGCTTCGGAATTTTGAGAAAAATAATCCTGGGAGAGGATTACCTATTAAATAGTGGGCGCCACTGAAGGCGCTGAAGGATTCACTTGAGTCTTACAAAAGAAGAGTTTCAAAACAATGAATTCCTTTTTTTCCAAGATTCAAAAGCATGAAAGAATCCTTGTATAAAACAAGGCATTAAGTATCTATAACTTTAGTATCTACTTCAAATCAACTCAGTAGCTCGTATTAATTCATATGGAAATATATACCTACTTGCTAATGTTATATAGTATAAATTAATATTTAAATAATAATAGATGAAAATTTCTGCATGAACCCGGTAGTAATAGTTATTACCAGAAGGTGAATTCTAACATGTTTTAAAAGTGGTAGAATTCTGTATATAAATGCTAGATGACTAGATGGGAATCTGTAAGCGCTTCTAAATGTAATCTTCTCTGAAATTCCTCGTCGAATTTGTGCAATGTTTTATTGAAAGTAAATATGAAATATTTATATTCCCCATAGTGAGAATCCAGCACCAGCTATCCTGGATCATTTCTTATAAGAATCTCTCGAAAGTGCAGCGTGCTACGACTATGCGAATCAATAATTTAAAACGAAAAATAGAAATTTTAGTTCTTCATCGCTGCCAGTCGATATCTGTTTGTGCTTTTATAATTTATTTTAAATACGGCACAAGTAATCAATATCAAACATACCCGTGCATGCATTACGTTGTCGTTGTTCCACTCCAATAATGTGCATCTATATTAAATAGTAACATGTTACAGAATTTTCTACGTATTTTCTTTTGTTTGGCGAACAGAAAGGCTGGTGACGTCAACAAAATTACCTCGACATTAATATTCAATAACTTATATAGTTAAATTAATATTACGACATTAATAAATAATAATATTACCTCTAATTTGTATTATCTAGGAATTAAGTTATAGCCTGAAATTCAAATTATAGTTCTTTACTAATAATAATATAATAATCTCCCAAAAAGCTTGGATTTGAATTCAGAACATGTGTTTCCAGCCAACCCTTTTACTTTTTAGATATCTTCATATAAAAGTCTATGTATTAGCAGACATTTTTTAAATTTCTTTCAAAGAATATTTATGTACTAAAAATATGTTTAATTACACTTCACATCTAATTAGTAAGGTGTGGTAGCCTCACAGAGCTCTGAAATTTGCAGAAATATTTACGAGTATACCTACCATAGTGCGTGTACTTGTTATCAACTCATGACACTTTTAGTTACCTAGCTAAATTTGTAATAAAAACCTGTCTGGCATGAAATTAAACCTAAAGTAAAATAGAAATATTTGCCCAATTTGTTTTTTATAATTTTACTAAAAATCAGTAAAAGTCTTTGGTAATGTTTTTCCGGTCGATGCATTTTTCTGTGTTGACATGAGCTTTCTCGTGTGTGGCCGTTGTGTGTTGATGCATAGCATATCTTTGCGGGGGTGGTTTTTGTCGCCGACTGTACTTCTAATCTGCGCTGGCGTTGATGACTACCCCGTGCTTCCCCTGCCCCCGCTCCGCCGCCACTGCCGCCGCGTCCCTATGCGGCGTCGGCAGCGTAGCGCGCGCTTGCGCTTTATTCTCATTACTTTACCGATTAATTAACTTGCATATCACTCTCTCACTCCCGTCAACGACCGCGCCAATCTCGCCTCTCTCTCGCCAATATATTCATCTCGCTCCCACCCACACTGGCCCCCGCTCGCACCCTCTCTGTTGCACCAACGGCGTATGTAATTTCATTCCGTCCTCTACCCTTAATGAAAAGTATACTTCTCTCCCTCAACACCACGTAAGATGCTATAAGTTGCTCTTTGTTCTTCAACGGGGTTTGTACATGATAAATTCTGTAAGAATTTCTGTGTTTTGCGCAAATGTTTGCTTGTGGTGTCATTAAAACTGCCGATTCTGCCGCTGTTCTTCTTTTGTTTTTGGAGTTAAGTTTGTTCGTGGTTTCAGTTTAATATGGGATGTTTATCCCAGCAGGCCTTGAACATATCGATATTCGAATGTTTTTGCGATATTTTTATCAAACTTTGCTAAATACCGCACCAGAAGTTATGAAATTACTTTGCGAAATGCGAAAACAGACGTTAATTCGGGTATCATCAAGAGTAAACAAAAGATCGTTCCGCTTAGCCACCCGAGGAATTCTTTTAGGCAATTGAAACTCGGTAAATGATTTCCTGTCACATAAATGTAAATTAAAACTAAGTAGAAATATATTGACTAAGGGCTAAACACTGCGCTGACCAAATTACAAATATTCGTGCAGGTTTCCTGCCCTTGATTTACGACTGCCAAGCTATTGGATACCGGAGTAGGGGACAAATGAAACCATACTTACTTGCTCAGAAGTCAGTGCCTACTATTTACCAGCAATTTATTCTTCAACAAAGAAACGTTTGAGAATATGGTTGTTCTTATTTCGGAAGTAAAGCTTGTTTTACATTATACTTTTTTCGGCTAGAAACTTTAAAAAGTTTCGTACTAGATTTTAGAATTCAAAGTATGATAATGTAAAACACGAAAATCTCCATCCAAGTTTCATATGCTAGAAACGTTTTTTTCTGACTTAAAAAAATAGCTCCGATCCTACTTCCATACAAGTTTTATACTAGACCTGCGCAGTAAACGCACATTTTGCAATTGTAAACCTTCCGTACATATATTGACATCAACAATCAACAACTAGAAACGGTTTCGGGTTCTTGACTTCTAGGTATTGCACCTATATTTCTCAGAAGGTTTAATGTTTTTTTGTAATTTACATTTTCCATTCATATTTCTAATGAGTAACAACACGTCAATTACGGTTTAAAAATTTGGTGTTGGTAACATTAATACCGGCTGATCAGAAACTAGTATAAAACTTAGATGTGATTCTAGACAAAAAAAGTTTCTAGTCTAGGAATAATGTAAGATAGGCTTAACAACATTTTCGTTCTTACTTCGACCAGTAATGTCGTCTAATTTACACTTTGATTAATACGTTAGCTCGTCAATCAACTAAGTTAGACTACATAAATCAGACAGTTCGAGATTATTTAAAAAAAAAGGTGTTCGGTTCCCTGATCGCATTGTAAGGGTTTCGTTCTTAAACCTTTTTCAATTCTGCTCTTTTTGGCATATCGAAGATTATATTGACAAGTTTGACAAAATAATTTAAAACTCTAACTTTCAAAGACATAAACTTCGTCTTCGCTTTAACGAACCAAAATCTAAAACTATTTAATTCGTGTCTCTTTTCTAATTATTGTGGAAAGAAAAACTTTATTTCTAATAAAATGCAATAAAGAACGTCAGAAACTTAACATTTGTACGAGAGAATTACATAAGTTCGAAACTGTTAATGTGTGTAACTCAAGTAGTGTCACTGCCCTTTTATTCCGGACGTCTCGTAAGTCAGATTTAACGTAAAAACTTTTCTCTCAAGTCTTTATTACAGAAAGAATTCATTAAAACAAATAGCACAAGTAGATATTGCAAATTATTAATAATGGTAATATATTATTTGGTTTGAATTGCATATGCCAACTCAAAGTAGGAAACGTTTAGAAAGAACGCTCGAATAGCCCAACGTAGTAGTCTTCTCTCGGAAAGTAAAACTTGAAATGGGTTCATATAAACTCGATAACATTGTGTATTAAAAGAGTATTTTATTCATATTCCGCAATAAAGGGTTTCTTCCACTCCAGAAATCCGAAATCATAACGAAATTCAATTTGCACTGCTCTTGCTACTTCTCCGTCTTATCAAACTTACAAAACCGTTCAACGAATTCGTATTTTTGTGCTCATTATTGTCTTCGATTTTTTCACTTCTTCTGGAGTCCTTAAGTGCGTTCATTTCACATTTCCATCAAAATTCCTTCTTTATTATGCATTTTGTCTGTTCCACGCATTCCAAATGCAAAAAGATTCCCAATTTCTCCGAGGTTTTCTCTTTCCTCCGTACTTGAGTCGTGAATGGGGCTGTCCTTGTCGCTCTAATGCGATGGTAAATACTACATTTTTCTGCGTCTTTCTCTGTCCCTCCCACGCCGGAAAATCTAAAAAGTAAAACACGGTGTTGTCCTTGTCTCTCTTGTAGGGAAATGTGAGTGGGTCTCTTTTCCACTCGCGCAAAGGTGGGGTGTGGACCGCGAGCGCCATGCAAATGTGCCGGGCGGCGGCGGTGACGGCGGCGGCGGCGGGGGCGTGCTAACTACTTGCGCAGCGTCGCGACGCCAGAGCCGCGTCGAACGTCGACGTGGAGCGCTACAATCAGTGACAGTAATTATCAGCCGCCGCTCAAACGGTTAATTGTTGTCTTTGTCTACTGGCCGCGTGTTGCTGTGCGTGTGTGCGCGTGTGCGTGGGTCCTGGTGCGCCACGTGCTTCAAACAACATCCAAACTTTCCTTTGCGGTTGTCAAACATTCTGCGCTGCGGTGACAAATCTTGCTAAACTATTCCACTACATTATTAAACAAACGCTAAATTTACTTTTGTTTTTCGCCTAATCCTCAATTTGGTAACTCATTTTTAGGTTAGGTTATTACAAAAATATTAATTTACATGAATATCTAATTTGCCAAGTGTTAAAAATAATAACATTTCACAAAACTAAATTATATTATAAATATTTTATACTCACTTGTAACCAACAAAAACAACATGGAACATTTTAAAATAATTTAATTTAATAATAATTTTAGACTCAATTTAAATTTGTAATTATACTCTTTACAACATTTGTTATAAATAAATAAAATGTGCACAATAAAATAATAACCGACATCCGCGATAAAAATTGCATAACATACGAATGAGTGGTTCTCTGTGTGCGGTATAATTTCACGCACATGTCCGCGTAAATCACGCACAATCACGCGTGTATTTTGACACGAAACCGGATAAATTATCAGCCAGTTGTTATATTTTCAAAACTTAAGCCTATTGTAGCTCCGCTAATACGAAAATACTGTGACAATTGATAGTAATAAATACTCGCTTCAGCTCCGAGGAAATTTCATTGTTGAACAGAATTCCTTATAAATCAAATTCAAATACCCGAGTACGCACATCTATATACGACTGTGCAATCCGAAAAAAATCAGGTGTGATAAAAAAATACTGCGGCTAAAATATTCCACGTTGATTTTAACTGCATTTTACATACATTCGAGCAGAGACCATGCGGAGAAGTCGAGCTGGCCAGCGCAGTAGCCCTCGTGATCGTAAACCTACAACCGTGTGAAGTTGGCTGGGCGATTGTGTTGACACCTACCGGGAAAGGCTGTAGTGACACGCTATGAAATAGTCTTTATTGCTTTTAGAATCGAAGCACTATGAGTCTGTATTTTAAAACTATATCTTCGGCTTATTTGGTTTTGTAGCGGTTAACAGCTTGGATTCTACATGAGATTTGTCACCAGTTTATTTTTTATTTTAATTTGAGTTAATCATCAAGAAAGATACTAAATAGCTGAATATTTTAAGGCGCACCGGTACCCACCATACGACACACAAAACTTCTTGCTCTAAAGATTTTTTTCTCTCTGTGTAGGTACATCGAAAAGTGTAGTGCTTTAGTTTTATTTCTACTATTTTTATACAAACAGAACTTTCATTTTTTTAAACTAACGAAGTATGGATTCACGACTATGTCAACTGAAAACCAAGGTAAAATTTTCAGTGTAATATTTTATTGGTTTTTTATTAGTTATTGTTTGGTTAAAATATAATTAATTATGATTAATAGTTAATTAATAACTCTAGAAATTAGTTCTCACCGTTACCACTGATTCAGTGAATATTTTACGATTCATATTATTGTTTAATAAATTATATTTCACGTTTTAATGTATAACAAGTATTTCTTTGTAATCGGAAAATGTTTATTTATTATTGCATGTGTACGTTTCACACATATTAGCACATATTTCAGCAACGCAATCTATTTTACAAACTTAGTATACCTACTCCAATTTTGTATTTACAGAAATAGAAACATAGTTGTACAGTTGGCAATTTAGATGCCTTAGTGCCTACTTATTTTATTTATTATTTTATCTTTCAAATAGATATTATTCACAATTTATTCGGAAGGGTAGAAGGTTAAAGAAAAAAATGAATATATCTTATTCTAAACATTATAAGATAAGTAGATAAAAAAATGTCGCTTATAAATATTTACTGTGTTCTGATTGTCCGATTTATCGCGCAAAAGTTATCCATAACATTACCAGAGGAAGAAAAAAATATATATTACGATTAGTGAAAATTATACCGAAAAACATAACCGATTATATAAAATATTCTACAAGTTGTTAATTTTAAAACTTAAACACCAATTACATACAACCTATCTAATTACTACAAAATATTTTATTCAAGTCTGAATATTTAAACTAATTTTATAGGTCCTCCCGGCTATAAAAGTATAAAAAAATGTCGAACAAAATCGCTTCGCCCGACAAACTTTCCTCTTCTTTCTATTGTTACTGTCCTCACATCTGGAGCCCGCGAGCGCACGCCTACTATCCTCGCAACCGAGTGCATCGCTCGCCGTCAAACTAGGTCTACATTCGCGGGCTTGGAGCACAGCTAGCCATGGCACTATGTGGCATGTAGTAGTCGCAACTCAACAACCAGGTCGATATAGTTCAGACTTTGAATTCGTTCAAGGACGTTGCATGCGTGTGTAGGGGACAGACGAAAGGTTTTTCACCTGGACACGGAAAAGGAAGACGGATGTAAACGGGAACTTAAATTTTTAGATTATGTTTGTTTGTGGAATTTTCTAAATGCGCAACACTTCTTATGTCACCAGTAGTTGCACAATTTGAACGATACTGACTCTAATATATTATTGAAAATTTAAATCTGATATGATGAATTATGAATCAATAATCGATAAATGCAGGTTACCTATACATTGCAATTTTATACACAAAAACTTATATTTTCCGATGAAATCGATAATGCACATTAGTCAGAAGGAGGCTATTGAAAAATAATTTTTAAAAGAGACTAACAAATTATGTAAATCTCGCCTTTTTAACAATCTTTATAAATTCAATTTTTTAAACCTCTATGTAAACAAAACACAATTTTTAGTACATCTTTGAAAATCACGAGATCATATATAGGTTTCAAAAACAAAGTCACATAAAATCTCTTACCTATTTATGTTTCATAATTTTTTGCCGTAAATTTTTTAGTAAGAGATTATTTTAATAAATTATGTCTATATACTTTTGTGAGTACATTAATGCACGAAAAATCGTATAGGATTGACTAGGATAGAACTAACACAAACCATTGAATAGTAAACATACTATGCCGGACTGATTTAAGAAATAAACAAGATGGTGTACAAAATTAAACAGTATCAGCTGTAACAATGGATTAGAGATTATCTTTTATTTTACCCTTAACACCAATTTTTCTCTTACAATGTTTGAATTTTGCATTACTGCAATACAATGTTTTAAATTTGCATAAACCATAAACTAAAACTTTGTTGGATACCCATAATCATCAGCGCATCAATGAAAATTTGAAGATACGTCCAAGTAGTCCAAGGACTGTATTTATCGTGTATTCTTAAAATGTGTCAATTTTAAGAACAACTTAAACTTCGAAATATGCATTTACTTACCTAATATTGTGGTATCTATGCCATATAGTAGTTTTGACTAAATTCTTCTAAAAATTTCTACCAAATCATCTTTTTAAAGTAAATATTAACGGGTGTAAAAATGTTAATGTTGCATAAGTAGATACCTACCTAACTTTATTTTTGGACACAAACGTCAAATTTAAAATGATAGATAAAAATATGAATAAAGTTTTAAATTACAAAATTATAACGAATGAAAGAAGATACATTTTTAGCGGAATATATTCTTTAGTAATAGTGCCTATTAAAGATGACAAAACTTTTGAATAAATGCTATACAAGTTTGTCAGTGTCAGTCACTTTGAAAAATTTACACTTTTACTACTTTTGTAGATGAGGAGAGCCAACTTTTCCATGTTTCTGTATTTTCTTTTTTGCTCAACATCGTAAAAATGCTCAATATTTAATTGCTGAAGGCTGAATACCTATAATCTATAAAGGTCAAAATATAATATTTGTTTTTGTATTTAAAATAGAGTAATTAGTGAAGAACATCATTTCAGGAATATAAAAAAAGTTTGCCGACGTTTTTGTTATTCTTCGCTTATTCTTTAAATTTTAACCAATAAGGTAAATCTTGATTGCATAAATAGTCTTCTTGTTACTTAAATACCGAAATTTATTTGAAGATAATAAGTACATCAAGGTAAAAATAGCCGTGCGTGTTACAGATTCATTCGTTTTAGTGACCCTATAAGAAACAATAAGTATCTATAAAATCAAATGTCGTGAAATCAAATCTATCTAGGAGCTGAAAGAAAACTAACCGTTGTAGTCTAGATTCTATAACATAGAGTTGCAATAATGAAAAATAAGTTTATTGCGAGTAATCCTGACGAAATGTCGTGAGGCAAGTTTGTTTATTTATAACATATAAAGTATTTTCCATTCACAAAACTTGCAGTATCAGTCACATATGCCGTGTTAGTTACCAAGTTACCTACCCCTATGGGAAAATAGCGTGAAAGGTTTGCAAAAGAAAAATAATCATATTGATTATTGCAAAACGTATGCTGCAAAATATTTCCCCACACAAAGAATTATTTCTTCAGCGATCACGATTTCTGCGAGAGTTGAGAAAAATAACATATTTATATGGCTGTCGAGAATGACTGTAAGAAGTGAATTTACAATGACTTAAAATTATTAAACAAGTTCATACGTAGCTCCGTTCCTAACACCGACATAATTTATTCTCGCTTATGAAATATGCTATCAGTTTTTCACCTGAGAACGTAATAAGTGTCTAAACATATTATAAATAATATTCTCTCTCTACGGAACTCAGACCTCGCACACGACGAATCTTTTTTCATGCTTTAAGTTGAAAACTTTACAAACCAATTAATTCTTATTAGCTTTTTGGAAATATGTTCTAATTTACTGTAGAAATAAACATAAGCAAAACATATGGTGACTATTTAAACCTCGCATATAACATAGCAGGAATTGAAATTGGACTGATTTTAACTTTTAATTTGTTTTAGTTCATCTATCAACTAGTTAATCTATTACTATTTATGTTATTATTTATAATTTTATGGTTAACGATAATAGATATTTAATTTTATTTATGAAAATCTTACAAGTTTTGTTTAGGTAAAAACAAACTTTCTGATGTGTGGAACTGAAATCATCAATAACGAAATTCATAAATAATAGACATGGAAGGGTACTACAAATTAATTTAATTGAAGATCCCCTTCAGCTCGTAGTTTATTTTATAACGATTCGTCTTTTCGTCAAGACTTCACCGTTCATCCGTCATTCAAATCCTTTTTCTTTCACTCAATAATTTCAACCTTTTTTTCTAACACGCTGTGTAATCACCCATGACCAACGTTTAAAATTGTCACCACAACCCTTACAGATTAGAGATCACGAGATCACCTCTAAAGGGGTGAAATTAAAAATTCAATCAGAGTGATCCTCGATCTCCGTGTCACCTAAGCTCAAGCGGAAGATGAAGAATAATTTATTCCTTTCGAAGGTTCGTTATAAGCTAGATAGAGTTCGTTATAGAGCATTGTTCGCCTCGTAACCTAAATATGTCCACAAAAGGACAATTTCTTATCAAAACTACAATCGACCAAAGATGTTACCGGGTGAGAAAATAGTCAAACTAGCAAAAAACTAGCTGTGTTAGTATGTTTCTACCTCTCTGGATCATCCCTTATGAAATTCTAGCCATTTAAACTACCCCTATTGTCGCGGGAGATTTTCACCCTTTTAGACTAACCCAACTCAAAACTGTCCTCTTCCAGCTATTTACACGTCTAAAAGTAATTTGGACGACTGCAGTTCTTTCTATTGGGTATGTTATATGAGTAACCAAACTTTATTTAGTAATTGCCAAACATTTTGTATTAATTTTCAAGTACCGATGGACAAAAAAGCGGAAATTTTAACACATTTTCGGAAGAGAAACCTGAAAAGAAATTTAACCGATCTTTTCGTGGGATTATAATGGAATCGCTCAGATGAGTAGAAGATTTTTTTGCTTAAGTGGTTTTTGAGAGAGTTTTGTGGTTATATTTGGTAATCTTACGTGAGAATTTCTAATAATTTGAATTTTGTAATCTACAGTTACAATTATTATTTTTTGCTGTTTTTGTTTCAAGATATTTAGAAGTGTATAGATTTTCCATTTTGAACTATAGTTGTTATATTTAAAAAAAAACACAAATATAAACTCATAATAACGAATGCTTGCTCTTTTCGTACAAAGTTGGTAAAAAGTATGTAATAGTCTTAGTGTTTGAAGTAGGAACAAACAACAAAAATATAATTAGTGTCCGAAATGAAAAGAGACCTCCTTTTAAATATGTAATTTCATCGTAAAATTTGTTTCTTTACCAACATTTTATTTACGATTAACATTCTAGATACTTTTTTCTTTGTGATGAATAAAAAATGTTGTTTTCTGATACAGATATAAGACGGTGAAGGTTGCAATAAGAAATGTATTAAAAATGTTTTTAATTATCCAATAAATTACAGCAGATGCTTGGAAAGAGACAGTAAATACGGAATTTTAAAAATTTCAAAGTATTGCAATAAACTGTCACCTTCAATTCTGATCTTCTGCCTTTTTGCAACCATTTACTGGGATATTCCTCGTGCGTGATAAGGCAGTAAGTAGTGTTGGTTGGACGGTGCTATGACCTCCGACAAGTATGCGAGCAAAGGACGCACGCCCGCTAATTTCGTCCACTAGACTGTAAACGAACGCGCGCATTTCTTACGCGAGTTGTCACCGTCTAAACGGCATACACTCGAAACCCCTATAAGCAAAAATATTCTTTTCTGTGCCGTATTGATTTTTATCCCCATCCGTGTTGCCAGCCAGTCCGTTTTTGTGTGAAATTAAGCATGTGCATCTGCAATCTAAAACAGGGCCGCTGTTTTATATACTAGACACTGTATAATGAATTTGTGTTTAGTTCGGAATAGGATTCCTAGAGAGCGGCTGCGGAAAACTTAAGGAACTCGTTGTTTGCCGCCTCGTATGTTCAGTTTTGCACGGAAACACGAGTATCAACAAATGAAAAATATATAAATTGCTTTCTGTAGATTTTTATCAAATTATAAAAAAATGCAATCTCGTTTTTTGGAGCTTCCTGGTCCTGAGGGAATGTCACAACCCCAGGACGAGTTTGTAATATTTTCAACCCCCTTTATGAAAGAAACAACAGACTTATCACGGAGAGGGTTGGGCTAGTATTGCTTGCATAGTGAATTTTATATGGAACTGTACATTTATTTCTAAGTAAATTATTGATTGTAGTCGATACATAATTATCTTTGGGTGCGAGGTGGGGATGATTAGCAAGGCCACCCCTGATTGGTCTGCCGGCTAGGGTTGAAAAAAATGACTCACGCAGGGTGTAAAGTATTGACTAAACAATTAGTGCATGTATTCACTACCCCCTTAACTATATTTTTATATTGGTTAGTACAGACGTGTTGCACCGGAGGCCAAGCAAGAGCTTTTAGCTCGGAGCTTTCCGGCGCTTGGAGCTTTATCCATGTGCGCGTGTGACAGCCAGAGAGGAACACAAGAGAGCCACTCTCCTCCGAGGAGAGCATTGTTGCTCTTTGCTCTCTCACCTCACCATATGCATTTGTTTGTTCATTAGAAAGCATTGTTGGCATCAGTTTGTTATGTCGTCGCCTTGGTTACTTGATGTGAAACAAAAGCGAAAACTGATGTCCCTGTATTTCTCACCGTTCACTCACATATTATTCTTTTCAATCTATACATAATGCTTTACCTAAATATCACTTTCCTCATTTAAATACATACAGCCAATAAGAGGACACGATGTTATTGTTTAGTATTGAAAGCATGTTTATCTAGAAACTATTTATCTTGTAAATGAGATTCAGAATGCTTTGAAATCGGAAAATTAAATTTATTGTATTCTAGAGTTTGTTCACAATTATTTACAATTTCTTCTAGTTTGGAATTTAGAAATCTTACTTACAATTTTGAACTGAATTATATTTCATAGTTCTCAATAATCTCCTATCAGTTATTTTTAGTGGATGTTTATTTTGATTACTACTACAGACACTAACTGACTGGTAGATTCTGAATTTCCAGACTAACCTGGTTAAAATGAATGAAATTTGTACATTTTTTGTTTGTTTGAACTAATATCTACTTTTGAGCTAAAACTATTATATTTTCTGCAATATTTTGTAGATCACATCTACTTTACCTATTACTTTGTCGTGTAATAGCAAAATATACTGATTTGATTCATTTTGAAGTTATATAAGTTGGATATAAATTTTAAAAATATTACATTACGTAACTTCTCATCAGTTATCACTTAGGTTAGGTACTATTTAACTGATCTGAATAATTCAGTTAACCAGTGTGAGTAAAATGATTTTATAGAGATAAGACGAAAATGCACTTAACTTTTGTTATACCTACTTCTATATTTATTTCTTGTCTTTCTAGAGCATAAATTTGTTTTACACCTTTTCCTCTTGTAAAACATCTTTTTCTAATCCTTCTTTTTCACCCTTCATCATCTCGAAAAAATTTAAATATCTATGATCTCGTGGCACGTACATTTTTCCTCCACGTGGCAAATGCAAAGAATTGCGAACACCCATCAACAATCAAATCCAACATATTCAAACACCACCAAGAAAAAAAATAAGAGAAGTGTGGCCCACAAAGAAAATATCCAGTCGCGCGCCAAAGATTCCACTCACCCAACACAACCTAACCTCACTTTTGCGAGCCTCGAGAACTGCAACTCGTTTTGACAACTGCAGCTATTTGAATATCTAGTCAGACATTGGCGATTTGCATATTCTAATATATTTTTCCCTTGACAAAATTTGCATAGGTACCCAGTAGGGTATGAAAAAACCCTAGTGAGATTTTTTTTAGTTTTTATAATGATGGTATCGGTACAAGCGTGGTCATTGATATTTTAAATATATGAACCCTTTTTTGCATATCTGAGCGCGTGCAGATTTTATTTTGGTAAAGTATGTTGTAATGGAGCTTGTAAAGAGGCACGGTGTTGCTGATTTGAATATTTAACCCTTTGAGGTTATGTTCAAGAATTCGGGATGGTTATTTGGATTGTCCGCACGTGGATTATTTAAATATTTTTGTATGTTATGCACGGTTGTGATTGGAATTTGAATTTAGGTTAAGGGATGGCGCGTGGACATATTTGAATGTTTGTGGACCCTGAGTTGCATATGCAGATTTTTTAGGCACGTGGGTATTTGAATTTTGTATACCGATTCGTGTTTGATATCTTTGGTGGTTTGAATTTAAGTAAGTATTATAAAGGTTTGTCGCGTGGACAAATTTGAATGTTTTTGGACCCTAAAGATGCATATGCAAGATTTGTAAGAAAGGCATTATTGGCACGTGGTTATTCTAATGTATTAGTACCCTTTACAATTGATGTTTTAAATATCTAGGATTTGATTTAAAAAATTTGAATATTTCGGGCTCTTTGGAATCATGAAACATGGTTGGCAAAGTGCAAGATAAGAATGAGAACGTGTTCTTATTTGAAGTTAAAATATTTTTTCAACCCCGCAAAAATCTCTCTTGACTTAAATTCTGTTTGGTTCTTAGTAACAGTTTTTGTAAAGATTGAAATACATAAATACTTTATTTGAATTTTAGACCTATCAAGGTATTTTATATTATCATCAGTATTCGGTATTCTCTTGAAAATTTGAGATATTTATTTTTTAAGAGATTATTCGTGGTTTAAAATAACAGTAAGTATTATAAAAGAATGCAAATGTATACAACTAAACAAAAATCAAATATAACTTGTTTATAAAAATTTAGCAAGTGGCTAAAAATTAACGACTGCTGTTTAGAATTGAACTTTGTTTTAAAAAAATAACTGCAAAGAATTTTGACTTTATACGGTTATTTGATTATTTAATTTAAATAGGAATATTAAATGAGATGTGGTCAAGTTTCTAAATACATAATTTGAAATATCAAAATGCGTTCGGAATTTTGACATTTTTATAACATCTCATTATTTATCTTCTAACAAATTGCCTACTGTGAGCCCTTTAATGACAACATTTTATGATCTTCCATCTTCTCGTTTATTAAGTGAACTAATCTGAATTTTTAACACTTTTAGTGTTAATATATTAGTTGTTTGGATAGGTTACGATGTACACACGTGGGTATTTGAATTTCGAATACCAACTCATATTATCTACATGAATAATAAACAGCAGTAAAAGTTGAATAGAAACAGAGTGTGTTATTAATTAAATGCGAGTATGTTAATGGTAGTGTTTTTAAATTATATTTGACAGTATTTTGAAGTTACATTATATAATAGAATGTAAAACTTATTGTTTATTTATGCATGTGTCGTATGTGGTTTGTATAACAAGCAGTTATTGACTGCAATTTATAATATTTGCATACAACAGTCAACTTGACTAAGATAACTTTATTATCCGAGCAAGAGGAATATTTATTACTGGAGCGATTTTTCCTTTCTTTATTATGATTGTATTCATAATTTTATTTCAAAAATGCTAAATATGAATTATAATAACTTTTAATATAAAGTGAAGTACCTATGCAATATATCAATTTCACAATTTTAAAGTTACCATTAAATAAGTATCAGGTAGCTTGATAGCTGTAACCAATGATATAAGTACTTGTATGTACTACACAAGATTTGCGGTTACCATTACTAACTGAACGATATATTTACAGATACACGATATGTTGTTTGCAATATTATAACTTTACAAATTAATGGAATGGTATCTATAAAATATTTATACAAACTGGCGCAAAAGTAATCATCCGATTTCCTAGGGCTGTAACTTGTTCGTTAAAAAATGGTTGTTTGTTGATTATGTATATTTAAACGAATAATTTTTTTTACATTAAGTCGCGGAAGTTAGTGGCTACCGGCACAGTTGATGCACATTTGAGCTCGTTTTACAGCATTTTTCATGACTTCTTATGAGATGTTCTCCTTTAGGGCCACCAAGGTATGTGGCTTGTTTATTATATAGGACCGGTCAAATCGGGCGATATCGCGGACCAGTACAAATCGCAAAACTAGAGATTAAGTGGCCGGGAAACGTTTGCTTCAGAATGTCCACTGTCGTTCGTGCTGTGTGTGCGGTTGCACCGTCCTGCTGGAACCACATGTTCTCCAATCCCAGTTCATTAATTTGCGGAAGCAAGTAGTCGTTGATCATGGTTCTGCAGCACTCAGAAGTCCTTTATTTTATCTATGCACCAGTCACATTATAACAGTGTTGTCACAGCAGCGATATTCTCGACCAAATGGTTGCTCCGATGCCGGCCACGTCTGCTACTCTCCCGTGTTGAGCCAGTTTCCTCGGAGCGAGTGTCTAAATGCGGCTGTGTTTGTCCAGTTATTGCCACACGACCAGGGAATCGCCGACGAAATTTACGTTGAGCCAAAACCACCGCCCGATTATTTGTCAAAAACATTTTGACACAATTATTTCGCGTTCTGGAAGAGTATGGCGAGTAATGGTTTTTCTACGTATATTTTTCATCTGTTTACTTCAAAAATTTAATAGTCGCGATGGCATGCGACGCCAACTGCAAAAATGAGAGCATCTTTCTACAAGGTGATTACTTTTGCGCCAGCTTATATAATAGTAACCACCGAAATAATCAAGAAATACAATTATTAAAGATATTTGCTTTTATTTGTTGGACGTGAGTTTAGTGGGTTAAGATTTTGTGTGTAGAAAGAAACAAAAACTATTATAAAACCAAGAAGCTAAGGTGATTTAACTCCTGAAATTTTTAACTAAATTGTGTTATTCTGATAGATGATTCAACAAAATAAGTGATCTGTGTCAAAATTGAAGTGTGAGATTGATCTGTTTCAAGTAGGAATATCTACAGCTGATAGCAGTTTTGTATGTTTTACATTTTTGAAACAGTTACTTTCTATACTACCTATTATACTAAAATTGTATAATTAAGTTATTGTTCCGCCGATTGACATAAGCAGCGTAAGTACCTACACTTTTTGTAGTCGATTGTTGAGAAAGTATCAATTCTAAACTGTTTATACATAACAACCGTAATAAAACATTTAATAAATTAATATTCATTACCAATTCTTAATCTGTAAAAATTGAGATTTGTTAAACACGGCATAAATAAACCTTTTGTGTGGACTTGACTTTGCCTCGTCACTTACTGAACCAATCGTGGCAGTAAACCAGCCACTTTCCTGCCTAGTAAATAAACATACTTGTTTGCGATCGACCACGGGATTCAAAATCTCCCCAGCTGAACTTCAATGTTTGCCCCAAACCTTTATTCTTTCAAACCACGTGTCCGAAACTAGTCCAGATTGTTGGTATCCGGTCCCCTTTACTCTTCCACCCTACACCCTTGACCACTACACCACCGCCGCCGCCGCCGTCCGATGTCCGACACTACTCGGGGTGGAAGACCCAGACTCAACAAGTAGACCACGCTGTTCGATATATCGATCCCCCTGAGAAGTAACTTACATACCCGACACTATTACATGTCGACCGCAAAGACGTGGAGCCGTGGAGAGCAATGCAGTTGCACTAGGTACTTGACGAATTTACATAAGATGACGAAGATTGGGGACCGGAAGGGTGAATCGTAGAATGTTTGATGTGAAGAGTCAGATGAGTTTTCAAGTGGTTGCGTGGTTTCGGTGGTTGAGGTAGTTAAGGTAGTTAAGGGTTGCTAAGTAAATACTTCAATACCGAAAACCATGTTTGGTTCAATTGAAATATTGTGTTTTGTATGGAGCTGGAAAGGCGATACAAAACCTGTAAACTATTTATTCTTTCATTCAGCTGTTTCGTTTTACTGTTTATCTATTGCTCTGTAAAGAGTTTTGAAAATTTATATTTTTATTTGTTTACCAGATGCTTCTCGTAAAGAAGTCAACCGACTATTATAACTAATATTGTTATTTGAACGAATAGACACACGAGATTGCCAACAATGTCAATGCTGTAAAATGTCCAACACCTATCGTATATGCACTATTTATTCAGAAAATTCTAATAAAAAATGAATTTAAAAAATGATATTTGATTGTCTTACAATTGCAAAATTGTTGGCAAAAGATCGCTCACCTTTGTCTACTGACCCGCCTATATATTTCTAGCCATTCAAATAAAAATATAAAGTCGAGTTTATGCAGCACCATCACAGTAACTAAGTCATACGGTCTTAGTCTTAAGAATTTTAAGTCAGGGAATTGAACCGAACTGAAACAAGAACTAAAGAACGAACCGCTGCTATTTTAGTGAACACGAAACCGAACCTGAACAAAAAAAAATATTTTGATAAACCCATAACCGGAGCCGAACCGGTTCGGAACGGTTTAAATATAAAAAGTTTTCGTTAAAAACACTACTTAATTAGTTTTTAAAAAAATTTAATAGTTTCTTCAGTTTAGTCCCATTTTTTAAGATTATAATTTTTTTACTTTTAGTCTAAAATTGAAGCGAATATGTTTATTAATTTATTGTTATTTAATAAATAATTGAACCGAAACCGAAACTTTAACCGCTGTTTTGAAAACCGTTTACCAGTTCAATTCAAGAAGAAAAATGAAAACCATGTCACACTGCTTATCATATTACATTTTACATCATCGTAGTATGTAAAAGTAGATAACAATTCTATTCAGTTTCTAGTTACAAATAGATTTAATTTATTATGCTCAAAGCGTCAATCTCTCACCGTTTGGTGTCTTTTCTTTAACAAAATTTTCTTTCCTTGATGAATGAGCGATGAAGCGTTGAATAATTACACTGCGATAAGAAACCTCTTAAGAAATGATTAAATTTTCAAATTAGCGTGCCGAGAAGAATTTTCCTGCGTAATTGTTTGTAATGGAACCGAGAAAACGAGCAAATAAAACTGGAATAATTATTCATCTCTTTAAAAATCAGTGGGGCTCAAATATCTTAATTAAAAGGTGTCAACCGTTCGTTGAAAAACACATTAATTACCAGAAGATGAATATTTCATTTTCTTTCGTTACCTTGTTTGCCAGATTGAAGCTTTGTCCCACGGTTTTATTTTTGGGGTGAAATTTGTAATTCTGTAATCCAAGTCCCCTCTTTAAACCTATCTCATATTTTAGTGTAAAAGTAGAGCATCACAATAGATTCGTAGACAATTGAAGTGCGTCCTTTCTGCGCACACCTTGATCTTCTGTTACAGTACATTATTTCAATACCTCAGTTTTAATTTTTTCCTTTTCTTTTCGCTTTTTTGGTTCTTGTTAAAACGTTTCGCTAGGGTGAATTTTCAAGGGATATTTTTTATATTTTGTTACACTTAAGGGTCGTAACTGCTTCTTGAAATAATGAGGTTTGTGAGAAATTTTCGATGATATTGATTTTTCTAAAAGCTGGAATCTATAATAGACCCCATTCAACGAGCCATATTATAACGGCCAGCAAAAGCAAAGCAGACATGTCTGATTTTCAACGCACATTGTAAAATATAAATTTTGTAGTTCGTACTGATTTTGTGTTAGTGCAAATTTGTAAATGTAAACAACTAACTGTTAAATCTTAGTTTAGTTGATAATTACATTATTTGTATGGTTCTATATTCAATACCTGAAATTTTTTCGAGTGTACGAATGTGCACGAGAGATAATAATCTAATGTATTTGTCATGAACGAGTAATATATTGGTAGAATAATTAATAATTTATCTGTCACATAAACGTCAGATCAATGATACTGACACTTTGTCGAATGCAATTTTTAAATTTTTTGAAAAAAAAATTTAGATACTAAAAATACCTGTTCTAGTCACTGTACAGACTGTAATTTTAATAAATGACTGATTTCTTGATAATTTGATTCTTGTGTTGAGAGCTGTCAAAAATACTCGAACATGCACTTGTGCAAATACTCGCGGGTACACTCCACTTGTGCACGTACTCAGCTCTCTGATACTTTGGCTCCAAATGAAAAAAATATTGTCACTCGATTGGTTGAAAATTTCCAAGGAAAATATCCACTAGTATTTGCACAAATTAAGTGCATTAAAATTTTAAACACGTTTTAATACTAAGTCAGCTCTTGCAATTTTGCTGTATATTTTTTTCTATTTAAGTATATTGCAGGTATGAAACTGTATGCATACAATATTATGATTATTTGTGTAGATAACCTGAACACACTATTGACTTTTCTGTTCTATGATCATAGATAATTCGCTAATGTCTTATTATTACTAGTGATCTTAAATTTTTAATGATTATACAACTTCAACCAGTAAATAACTATGCAGTTACAGTTCCGACTTTAGCCCAGTAAAATCGTTGTAATAAAATCATTTAAAATTGAGTAAATCAGATAAAATATGTGGATCATGAGTTAAATTGTCTTAGGATTTAGGTACTTATTTATTACAAGTGTAAACGACAATTTCTATAAAAACGTGCTTAACGATAAATTGTGATATTAGTGATAGTTTACTAGTAGGGTTTGTTCAATAAAAACGGAGCGAAGTGATCCAACCTGTTCCTGTTATATTACAATATGGATAAAAATTATTTTAGAAACATAAATTTTCTGATCTTACCGAACAGAACAGACTTTTAGGTCAGAGTTGGAATGGGAAGTGGGACCTCGTCCTCAATGCATGAAGAAACGTGGAATACATTCTATAACTAGTATAATTTTATTTGTACGTTAGAATTTATATTAAGGAAATATATGAAAGGGTGTAAAAGGAATTAAGCAACTTCCTGTGAAGGTGTAACTATTTCCGCTGTATTGTTACCAATCGCTCCCGATAAGTGTTCGAACCCAAATCATCCAATCATCGGCATTCTATCGTAGTGTTCAGCATATCATTTAGTAACAATAATTTCTCCTTTTGTGTCGTCTGTAAGGTCTAAAAATAAATTCGGTCGTTAGCGATGGAAAAGAAAATGGAAATAATACGAAAAGAATCGACATTTCGTTTCGTTTGAATTGTTTACATCGGTAACCGTTCGAACGTTCGACGAATATAGGTAGAACCTTTGTCATATAGCGATGCATAAATTGGTTCAATTTACCCCGTGTTGTTAGGGGATTCGTTAGTGAAATTACAGTGAGAAAACGCCCTGAAATAGGTCACACAGCCTGCTTGACAATGACAACCCTTAATTTAAAACTTATTTCAATGATATTTTCTCAGGGAGAGAGACATCCATACCTACATGAGCTCCAGAGGAATTTTTTCGAAGGGGCAAACCAAATAGAGCAGACCTTTCTTTCATGGTAGTATCTATTTGTATACCTAAATAATTAACCAAATTGCAATTAAATTTTAATTATTCCTCTTTTGTTTTATTTTGAGGTCAGGTAATTTTTATTTGACGGAAATAAGTAAATTCATTTTAAATTAAATGATGTTGTGTCTTTATCGTGTCAACTGATTTAAGTAAACTATTTTTTTTAATAAAGATACTTACTTTATCATCTAAAATGTTTTAAATATTGCGTTTTGCGTTCATTATAAATAACAAAAGTTTTATAAAATAAAAATTACAGCTCTGGCTTTATTAATAAATTAAACAATATCCCATAGAAAATATTTTTACATTCGGCGTGATAATATAAGTCAGGGTAGCATTTAAAAACTTAACTGCCCTTTTATTTGGCCGTTCCGTACGCCTATGTAAGCTTTTAATATCTTCAATCTCACCTTACTTTTCACTGTTTCTCCTACCTACTGTGAAACTTCGGAAGGGTGGCTTAGTTATGAGATTTTATTTTAGGGATGTAATTTAATACCCTTTTTATAGTTGTAACTGTCTAGGGATGAAATAAGGTCAGTTCTTACTAAGTGCGAATAGAGATTCGAACATTTCTTTATTAATTTTTTAAGTTACGACTTTGGAACGGAAGCTGCTGCATCTTTTGTCGCCCATATCCCTTTGTAAGGTTGAAGCGATTGTTGGAATGTTTAATTTATGTTTTTAAATACTGCCGGACGTCGTAAACTGACTAAGAAGTGATGTTCTGAAGGTTTTGTGTGAGATGGTTTATGATTTTTGGGCAGGAGGGCAGGGACTTATAGTCGTTTATTCTCACCTATGGGAAATTTCAATTTCTGATGAAATGCTGGGAAAATTTATTGGTTGTGCTCATTATGGTAATTAATTTTAAGCACCTGGGTGCCATTAATTTTCATTATCTTCATTTGTTCTTCACCAGTTGACCATTCCTACCTTTATGAATATTTAAATTAATGCTTCGTTAAGGGTGTGACTGATTCCAAGTGAGAAGACTAAAATGCTCCGAAATAAATTATAATGTAGACGAGACCTGAAATGCACGAAGTACCTAAGTTAGGATAGATATTTATAAATACCTAAATCATGTTTTGGAGAAATTAAGTAAAACGCTGTTTGGAACAATGCGCTATTGAGTAGTCAAAAATTATTATTTCTTATATTTATACCTTTATACATATTACATACAGCACTACATTTTACAGTGAAGTATTTCTTTACTTTGTTGGTTACCATCACCATCGTTATGGTAATTGATTCGGGCACCTGGATAGCATTAATTTTCATTATCATTGTTTATTTTTCTGTTAACCATTTGACCATTTTTCACCTTTATGATTCATGAATTTCACGTAACCAAAATTATCTTCTTTATAATTCAACCCTTTCTTGATATACCTGTAATGCTAACCATTTATGTAATGTTATGTTGCCTATTATAATTATATAGGTATGCAAATAATATTACGTAAGACCTGTTCCGAAAAAAGTGGTACCGCTTTGCTTCATGACTTGGATATCTTCATATAAGGAAAAGGGTCTGATGATATGGTGGGCTTTTTGAAATAATTCAGACCTTTATATTAATGTCTTATGCAATTATTTAGAAAAATATTGTCTTATGGATTAAAGTATACTTTTAGTTTAAATTACATTGCTAGTAAAATGTAGGTAATTATTATTTAAAATAGTAGCAAAAGAAAATTAATTAATTAATAATAAATCAAAGCTATATTAATTTATTATAAGTTCAAATAATTATATTTTAATATAATTTTCTCTATTCGTACTTACATCCTTAAGTCTCATTCACATAAGCTAGTTTTAAGTTTTACATTTATGTTTACGTTTAAGAATTTTTAAATTTATATAACTGTACGAGCATATGCACTTTTTACTTTCTAGCACTAAAGGTGCACTGAATTTTGAAAGCTCCAAACTGTAGGTTTATATTTACCACTTACTAAAGCTATTTCAAGTTTATTATGAGAAGGCAATGTTTCTTAAACTTAAATATAAATGTAAATCTTCAAACTAAATGCTTATGTGAATGAGGCTTTACAGTTTAATTCGAACATCGCTTTAATTTACTAAATATAAAGTAGAAATTCTTCTGTAACAATAATGTTCTCTCCAGGTGTTGCCTTGCTAGTTAACACACCTAGCATACGTGTGCGCGCGCGTGCGTGTGTCCATATCCTCCCATCCTGAACAGTTGCGCATCAACCTCAGGTGGGTGGCAGCGTTAAGGTAGCACGTCAAAAATAAGAAACCCAAAGTAAGAAACAGTGAATCTAAAACGCAGGTAACCAGCGAGAGAGAAAACAACAACTAAATCATGGGAAAGCATCCCGGGGAGCATAAATCACAGATTTAGGTGTAAAATGGCTCGAGGAATCGTAGGAGACGAAGATGTTAAACTGATGAGAATACCATTATCATGCTAATGAACAAGAGTGATCTTTACACTCAGTAAAGCTTAGGTGGCTGTGGAATGTTGTGTTTGCTTTGTTTAAACTACAGCGACGGTGTTGAGAAGAGATAGGATATTGTTGTTATTAATTAGTTTGATATTGTTTTAATCAGGGACCTGGAGCTGAATCCGAATTTGAATCATAAACCCGAAAATACCTTTATTTTCTTCGAACCTGAACCTAAACCGAAACGAACCGGAATCGTAACTGAACCGTTTTGTTGTAACCGGTAACCCATTTCCGCAATATCGTTTCAGTTCATTTTAAAATTATCATTGTCATGCCATTTTGGTATCTGTAGAGAGCCCTTTTTTACTGTTAAATTTATCTTTAGGTACTCATTATAGGAGTAAAACTAGAAAATATTTTTTTAAAGTGCGAATTAAATTTGCGGTATTTGACTTGACTAACGACTGCAATATTATATATGTTATCATTTATTTTTGAGTTAAAATCATTTTTATTAATGTTAAGTAAACTAAAATATTGATAACCAAGTGAGCAAGTAATGTGCGCTACTTTAATAATTATTATTTTTGAACATAAACCCGAAAAACCTGAAAAAATAGACGTTTTTAGACCCTTATATTTTAAACTTCTTGAATCTAAACCCAAACCTAAATCGATTTTTTTTAACCAAAATAGAATCTGAACTAGGTACAAATAAATATCGCTCCAGATCTCTGCTTTTAAATAAATATTTTCAACATAATGTTTATACAAAAATGTGGAACAATAATTAAAATAATTTTAAATGAAAGGAATGACCATTATTAGCCCGAACGATATTATTATTATATTATTAATTGTTATAATTATAAGTCCTGAAATCTAGTAATTCATCGTAATTGAAATAATTTTACTTACAGTACCAGGAGAAATTATGAAATACAGTCAGACCAAAGACAGAGTTTAAAATACGACGTGATTTGTGTTTGGTTTTCATAATTCATAATTGAAATTAGGAGATATTTAAAAATAATTGATTGTACGACACATTTTCCAAACCATTTTTTCCAGTGATTTTCTATTCCAATATTTTTTTTCAATGGTATATTGCCCGCGAATTCTTTTTAAAATATATATCCATTTTATCCAGTGGTTACTTTTTAATCTAACCTAACGTAAATTAAATGATAATTTCATTGGAAAAAATGGTATTACTCCCATTATAAGAATTTTAATACAATTGTATTTGAAACCTGAAAGTTAATTTTACTTAAACAGCAAACGTGTATTTAAATATTACTTACTTACAAAATATCAATGGTGAAATACATAAAATTAAATAGGTAGCAGGAATAGAAACATTTATTTGGAACTTTGTTCCTGTTTCAATAATAATAGAAAAAATATTGCATGTATTTGTCAAACGTAATCGCCTAGCACTATTCCCGTTCTTGCATCATTGCTTATAGTTATTTAAATTACCTACCTATTTAGCCAGCATGAAATGGCATTATGTGACATAATTCTAATTGAAATATCTTCTTGATGTGTATGACTTCTATTTGTAATATTAAATTCTAATATAAATTGAAAATACTAATTCTATAATTTCCATTATACGTCTCGATGTAGCATGAAATTATTTACGTTTTATTATTGCACAATGATAAATAAATTAGCAAAAACTATTTCATCATTACTGAATTCAATAGTTTATAATCATTTATATTTGTCCTTGCATCTAATGCATGCCTTATTGTATTAGTTGCAATAATACTGCAGATATATTAAATAAAGTGGATGATATATTAGTTAAATTATTATATTGCAATTATATTTTGTGATTATCTTACTTTAGATTGGAAAAACAAGGTTGTCATAATGATTCATTATTCTTTATTATTAGGAAGATAGATTTTCATACGATTTGGATTTGTTCATTTGTTGAAGCTTATAAAATCTATATGATATGAGTATGAGAACTACTCTAGGCTAAATAATAATATTTACAACAAATCATAAAATATAGCTTACATTACACATTATTTCTATGATCCTGAAAGCTAAGTTCGCATTTATTTCAAAATTAACTATCCTGGATCATAAAATCTTAAAATTGAAACTCAGTTTATTTAAATCCATACAAGTTATAATAGGTAGCCACAAAATGCACATATTTTGCTAATTTAAAAAATTAATCCTAAGTTTAAACTACAGTTTTCTAGTCTGTTAGAGCAGAATTTTAAATTTTTGCTTCAAAATGTAAAGATACGGAATAACTACCGTTTATTACTGCTTCTATTGCTATTGTAACTTAATTAAAAAAAATGTATGTATGTATTTTGTAGATTTGTTATTACAATAATTTAAAAACTAACAGTTAGACAAAAACTCATCTAGTGCATCTACTGTAATTTTGGGTCAAGTTTCCCGAATGAGATATCAATATATTTTTGTAGTACATCAACGCTATCGCCATAATTAGAATGAGTATGATTTAATTTTTTTCGCTCCTTTCAAATAACTGTCGTTAGTAACTACATACTAACATATTATTTATTTAAACTATTGATCAGTCAGTAGTTCTTAATGATTGTATATCGAACTACCCAGTAAAATAGTTCATACAAAATTAAATTCACTCCACCTTTGACTACCAACAAGCGAAACCTCCAAGGACGCCATAAAGAACACCACCCCATGATTCTGTCATTAGAAAAAATGTCACATCAATCCCTTAAAGGGTAACTACAGCTCCCCAGGTCAATCTTTTCCTTGACATAGTCTTCTCATTTGCAAAACTCTTCTGTTCCGCTGCAAACTTTGCTTTGCAAAAATCACAGTGACAACGTATCGAATTCTGTTATGTATCGATAGGGTTCGGTTTTAATCGAACAAGGGGTGGGTAAGGGCGCGATAGGGCGCGCAGGGTGCCCCCAAGGGGTGAGAGATGACAACAAGCTGGGTGGTTGCCACCCACTGGCAAGCAAACGACGAAAGCAACCGCAGTTATTTTTACTCCGAGAAAGTAACGTTTGTTTTGTGTTTGGAGCTACAGGGTGGGTTTTTGTTTTTTCTTATAAAAGAAAACGGTTGAAGATTTTACAGGATTAATTCAACATCAAGGATTATGTTTCTGTACTTATAGTGGATCAAAAAGGGCATTCCCTCTCCTTATCTCCGAAAGTCCTGAGTCTAAAATTTAAAAAAAATTCAGGTATAATAAGACAATACTAAAGATTATAAGAAAACTTAGCGAAGATCTGATTTTACTTAGTTTTTGAGATTTTACACAAAAACAGTTAAAGAAAATTGTGCAGAATAACTCTGCTGTCAATAGTTTCAGCTCGTTACCTAGATTACTTTCATTGCAAGTGATTGCTAATTGCTAAAATATGTAAAATTTTGTTTTTTTTTTCTGTCAATATGTTATGAAAATTTAACTAATTTAACCTTACTTTGGTTTGATGTATAGGTAGGTATATTTATTTATATAAAAAAGTGAACATTTAAAATCGACAACACAGAATATATTTGATAATGTATTTTCTTATAATATACAAGCTGATTTATGGAAAAAGTTATTCAGTAAATTAAGATAATATTAATTTTAAAATTTGACGGAACTCTCTGTGCTTGAAGTATTATGTTCGTTCTTGACTGTTTTTTTTTTTAATTAAATACATTGTAAAGCATTTTATTTGCATATTATTGGAATATGTCTATACTCTAGCGTCAGCGCCACTAAACTAATTAGGTTAATTAAACGATTAAAGTGCTTGATTGATTTTTGAAGCATGTAAAATAATTTAAATTAGGTTAACTACTTTTACATTTAATCAATTTAATTTAAATAATTTAATTAACAAACATATCTAATGAATAGATTAAAATGTCAAAGAGAAAAGCAATTTTTATTTTCTTTAGAAATACAAAATTTAATCAATTTTGTTTAATTAACAAGCCGGTAAATTTAAAATATCCCGACTAAAAATTATACCTACTTTCTTAAAAGTTCAACGTATCAGTAATTTCCAATTTTCACCGGTAATTTTAGTAAAATTACTACAATATCCGATTATTCCAACAAAGTTACGCCTCAATGCTCCTACTACGATCTTGGCACCACGGTTCGTTATTCACTTATTTCTTATAGTTTTTCTGTCAGCAAAAAACAAAAGAAGATTGCAACAATTCAACTGTGATACAATGAAATTTATTTCATTCTTCAAACAATTAAATAGTATTCATTTATTTTTTATCAACAAAAACACAAATGGTTAATAATACGGTTAGGAATCTATTTGAGTTTAAAGTCAATTAATCGTATTGTTTTCTTGTTATTATTAAATGATTTGTAATGACAAACACACAAGTAGATAATTTTGAACACAGCTGTCAGCGAGCACGTATGCGTCTATTTAAGATCAAATATTAGTTTAGGATGAATCATTTCACAGCCTACATGATTGACTAATGATATTCGAAAGCGTTTAAAATAATTTTTATTTTGTTGACTTTATGATAGACATATAACAATTCAAATATGATTTAGATAATTATTGTTGTGACTTATATTCGTTACTAAGGTGAATACGTGGTATTTATCATTTGTTGAACTTTAAGTATATCATCAATAAATATTTGAATTTGGACTGGTTATATTTCGATCATAAATTAATTGATTAGAATAATATTCATTTTATTTACATTATTACATCATGTGATACACCAGAAATGTTCATATGGGTTTAATAATTTTTTTAAACATTATAAAGAACCAAATTGTTATAATTTATCAATTGTTAAATAAAGATAAACAGGTACAATGCCTAAAAATAAAATATAATTCCTAGATTATAATTCGGCATTATCAAAAGAGATTAGTAGAAAGAATGCATCTCAAAAGTTCTTTTGAAATGTCATTCCAGTTACAAATTATGTGGTAGATATTTAAAACTTTTTTCCAGGAATTCGTTCGATTTTAATGGACCCATTAATGATTTATCACCTATGCTCATCTGTTTCATTATGTCATAATGCCGTAACCTCTCAAAATCTTACACAAAACCTAACCTTGAAATTTGCAGACTCTTTTGTTTATAAAATATACATAAATCTTCATTCTAAATTATTACATATTATTAACCTTATTATAAATTTTTTATACGTGCGTGAAATTATTTATTTTGGTTAGAATTTTATAGGTAGGTATAGTTTAGTCCAAAATTTTGTATTGAGCTCTTCATTTTTATGTGATACATTATGAACAACAACACATACCAAAGGCTAACAGATTATTTAAGTAATACTTTATTTTTTTAAATTCAGATGAAAAAGTTATTTATTTTCATTAAATAACTGTACCATCAATTATCAAGTACCTAATTCAAGTTACAAAAAACTTTTTTGCACTTCCGGGACTAAAACTCTTCTTTAGTCTTTATTTTTAGAGACTAAGGTTCTAAATTTGATCCCAAGGGATTATTTTTCATATTTAATCCCGTTGTCAAGGAATTGAATTAATTAATCCCGTTGTCAAGTAAATACGTGCTATTTGTTACAGAGTATCTAATGGTAACAATATAAATATTTGTCATAAAATTTACTGTCCAAATTACAAAATGTGTATTCTTTTAAACTATTTTGCATTCGTTTGAGGATGAAATGCAAAAAATAGCGTATATACCACAGGACTAAAGTAGGTACCTTCACCTCACCTTCGGCTCGTGAAATAAACTTCACCCTCAGGACTAAATAATGCACTTTAGTCCCTCAATATATAATATACTAATTTTTAACATGGCAGACACCGCTGTCTGTTCGTTGTTTTATTCACAGAACCAACAGACACCGGTGTCTGCTTCAGTCCAAAAAATGTGCTGAACTGGTCATTCTAGCCGAATTTCCAACGGTAGAGTCTGTTCTGGCCCGTCCGCAAATATCGCTATACATTGGCAGGCCTGAGCAAGTCGTGTAATGATTTTATGATGTGTCTGTTTTGCATCCGCTGTGACCCACTGATGCAATTCTTTTTTCAAATTCTACGACAGGTCCAAAGCAGATACGGTGATGTTATATTCATAATAGATAAATATGCAATATTGCAAAGCTATATCAGTCTTTTAGATCTGCTGCTCATCTTGGCGTTTTCTTTACAACTGCATTCGTTTCTAATATTTTTACTATTAAAATGCACGCGAGAAATTCCAGGTTCAGACGTGTCTGATAACAAATTATGTGTCTGCTAAAAGTGTCTGTTTTGGCCCTGTGGTAGATCACGCTGTGTCTGCAAAACATGTCTGCTTTGGCCTAGAACAGCAAAATTTTATCGTAAGGCCAGCGCAGACACCGGTGTCAGTTTTATATTTAAAATAGATGATATTAGTAAAAATAGGTAATAGAAAATGCTGTACTTTGCAAAGTATAATAAGGACCTGGCAATGAAAATTTCAAAATTTTCCTTGGCACTCAAAGTGTTAAATTTCTGACCCAAGCTGGGATTTCAACCCAAACCTTTTGTATTCCTAATTCGACAAATCAATTTTGCGTAAAGTTCAAATATTTTGGGTTAGATAAGAAATTTTTTCCATCAAAATTGATTATTTTGTTGGTGCTAGCCGATGCATGAAATAAAATATTATTAAAATATTGAGTAGAAAGATAGGTATGTGCCTTATTAATTTATTTTGTTTGTTTCAGGTGGTGAGTCTTCAAACTTTACTCCTTTTGATATCAAACATTCTTTCCGTATGTTTTTCATAGGTGAGCGAACATTTTTATAATTTTATTTAAATACAACATATAATTATAACGAAAATAATTATGGCATGATGTTGTAAGCCATGTAAATTACGATGATGACACTGTACAAAAAATGTAAATTGTTCTCCTGTTGAAATATTTTGAAATATGTTGATTGTCGACTGGTTATTGTGTTCTGCTCTCGTTAGAAAGTTGGATTTTATATGCGTTGGAATATTTCTAGTGTTTTACGCGGCTTGAGAAATTGTAATTTATAAATGACTTGGAGTGAAATTTGAAACTATGTAATTTGTGAACATTTAACTAATATTCTGTTTCATGACTCGTGAAACATGCAAAAATACGCTTGAATTTTTATCCGCTGGACTAAATATTTACTTACGATGAAATTGCAGATAACTAACTAGGCACCTGTCACTATCACTAACATAAATTTTAGACTTTTGTACAATAGAATACTAGAAAAATGTACGTAATTTATTTTAGTAGGTAATTTATATTTGATATTTATTTATATATTTGTAAAGATTATTACTTAATTTTAGTGAGGCATTTTGTCGAGATTAATCGAGAGTACCTATATCCGACTCTTGTCTCGTCTCGGAATTTCCAAAATGAATAGAAAGTCACACTCATCTCGTCTAGTCTCGAAACTTCTCGACATGGAGTCGAGAGTCAACTTGGATCTCGTCTCGGTCTCCAATCTGTATTCGAGACTTGCCTTGTCGTCTCGTCTCGGATTCCCTGACGAGACGAGATCGAGACTAGTCTCGAGTCTCGAAGCAACATTAATTATTTTTATCTGAGTATAACTATTTCTTACTTTTGTTGGGTCTTTGAGTGCGAGTATTATTATTTATATTAATCAAAGCTGCAAATAAAGTGAAATATTTATAACACTATACTTATTTATTAGAGACAAATTCTTATTCTAAAATCAAGTTTAATTTGGTTCAGTAGAATAATTATTATGTTTAGTAAAATGTAAGCGAAGTCTATGTAATTTTTATTTCTATTTATCGAAAAATTGTATTTTTATTTATAAATTTAAAAAGTCTATTATGCGGTTAAAAACGACTGAAAAGCTTCAGTTCAAAATTATCTAGTTTTGAAGTTAAAATTCTTAGTTTGGTATTACTCTAGTTCTCCATTGAGCATTGACAGTGTGACATTTACTAAGTTGAAACGCACGTGTGTATATATAGAATGACACGTAACAAGTCATAATTTACATGTTACCAACATCATAACATAATTCCCCCAATCACTAAGCACTAAAAAGTAAGTTTACAACACTTCTTCTAATTCTGTTCGTATTGCGAACTTTTATAGCCATATGCAATGTGGAACGTTTACAGAAAGTCAGAGGTCAAAACAATTAACCATACATAAATCTCCGTTTCCGATTCTAATAATACACCATATAAATCATGGCGATTTTTAACCTAACTTTAATATTTCACAGCTCGCCGTTTAGAGGGCTTCTTGCGCGAGTTTAAAATCCTTTAAGTGTTTTAGTTCCTCATTTATAGAATTGAAACGTGCTTATGAGAGTGCAGTATGATAACAACTATAAATCACATCGTTAACGGTTTATTTGGGCGATTGGACCGACATTAATATGAGTATTTCCGGTAGTATTTAATGCGTTTCGAGGCATAAAACAACTGAAAAGAAAGACAACAAGCTAAGTTGAACCGGATATGCGGAGGATAATGAAAGCGCACTGTGGTTTGTTGTTTGTAGCTTTCGACCATTCCCACTTTGACGAGAACTTCACTTTAAACCGTTTTGTCCACCATATAAACTTTAAAAGTAGATACTACTTCTCAAATTTCCATTTTGAAAACTTTCTAATTAATATGCAACATTTATTATTTATTCATGTAAACATGGTAGAAAACAAAATTATTCAACATGTTTCTTCAAGCTTGTAATGAAGTTTTTTATCTTTAAATTGGGGTAGCAAATTCTGCCCAATGTTACTACAACCAAATGAAATACTTTTTAATATTACGACATCACAAGACAGGAACAGGAGTATGTCATACGAAAACTTTTTTTTATTCGATTATGTCAAATAGTGACGTTTTTTGGTTAAGATATTCGGACGAAAAGCTAACCTTTTAGGTAGAGTATTAATATTTGTGCCGTTGCTAGGTGACCCACTTTTCGTCTTAGGCCGAGAAGTACTTTTCGTACGCAAACGCGTTTTTTTAAGCAAACTGACACAGTCGAATAATTTTTTGTTCTTTTTTGTTTCATTTGTCTGTTTCGCAGATAACTACAATTAGCAAACTAAACAAAAATTTAGAATAATTTATAATAAAATATTAATATTCTAGTTATTTTAAGTTCTCACTTACAATCGAATAAAAAATAGTGTATGATACACGGACGAAAAAGCTCTCGTACTCCTAAGGTTGCCGAACTCGGCTTTGCCTCGTTCGGCAGTTTTCCATAGTTGTACAAGAACTTGCATTTTTCGTCCTTGTAACATAAATAACTATTATTTATAGTTTCCTTGATCACTAGATTCAAGTTCAGAATTTGTTTAGAAGCTATTTTATTAAGGATAACAGGTTTTTATTTTTACGCAGACAAAATTATGTTGTTGATTTTGAAAATTTGCCTGCAACATTTAAGTATATTTAAACACATCTGGGTGTAAAGTAGTATGTTATCATTGCAATAATACCTCAGTACCTATAACAAACTGTTAAATGATTCCGCAAAAACTTTTTTTTAATGATTATGTATTTTTTAAATTTAACACCTCAAAACGTATGCTTTTATTACATCAAAAAACAAAATAATACCATTTAACAGTTTTTCAAATTATTGTTTGTAGGTACCTATTATTGTTTTCGCTAAATTATTAATATTAAAATATGATTTTTTAAACTTGCTTTACTGTTTGTGTTGTGTTTTGACTTACTTTTAATACCGTATTAAAATCAAGTCAGAACTAGTACTACCTCAGATTATCTCAGCACATTATAATTTCAAATGTAAAGCTACCTAATATTTTCATAATTACCCATACAATAGCTCCCAACACCATAACCGTCTGGTACATGGTTCTAACCGTGACTTACACCGGGATCACCACCAAAAACCAAAACAAATCTCTAAACAATGGACAGTCGTATGCTCGACACTAGACACACTCGTCAACTGCGTATGTTTCATCCAGTAGGCGTGTTCGGAAGTCAGTAATTAAAAACAAAACAATGATATAAACTTTTACATAATAAACGAGAATATTCATTGTTGCAATTTTGCTTATTAATGTTTTAATTTATTTTGTCTAATCCTGTTATTAAAACATAATTTATCGAACTGGTTTCCATGGCGCTAAGTAACATTTTAAACACACCTCGATAAGTCGTGGCTTTGCCCGCATTTTAAATCACGGACTGAACATTGCAACTGACAAGGAGTGAAGTTTGCTCCTATATTTGACATTAAATTTTTGTTAAAAACTTAATGAAATTAATGATTTATTTCAATCATTGTCAATTTTTTTTCCAATGTAACAGTTAAATACACTTGGCTAAGTAGAATTTTGTTGCTATGTATCAATATGTATCAAAATATCATTAAGATTTTAACCTTAAATGTTCAAATTATTTTAAATGAAATTTTACATATTTATGTTGTTTAATTTGTTGTCGTAGAAAAAGTACAGTATGTGACTCGTTTATAAACTCTCTAGATACTCGTTTTTATACGATTATAAAACTTAATACATAATATAGGTACTACTAGTTTTTATAAATCATGTTGGAGCGTTCATAGAGAGATTAAAGATTTATCTCAATTTATTTGTTAATGTTCTAACTTGAAATTGTAAACTATTTAATTAAAATCAGTGCGTCTACTTACAAATAATGTTATAGATAGAATGAATAATAATATATTATAATTTACAATTCAGTTGTTTTAAAATTTAAATCACGGGCGGATACAAAGCAGAAGTAGGTGATGGCCCCATCACTAGGGCTGTTCGTTTAAATCAATTTATCGATAAAATCGATATTTTTTATTTTACATATAACATCGATATTCAAATCGAAACATCGTACAGCCCTACCCATAACCTCTCCAGAGATTTGTAGGCTAAATTTTAATCATGACATACATCATCTCCAAAAATTTAATTTGAAGGTATTTGATCTTGAACAAAAACTTTCTTTGCTACATTTTTAAAAATTATGTTCCTGAAAATATAAGCTGGATTCACCCTTGTTCTGAATGCAGTTCACCTGTAAAGTAGGTACAATTACAGTATCTAATAAAGAAATCCTAGAGTTCTTTACATATTATGGCTTCGCTTCCCTAAAACGGTAGAAAAGTAAATAAATGCATGAATTAGAAAAGAAACGAGATGAACAACAGAAGTGTTACCTACTGTACTTTACGTTTAAAAAATTTAATTCGTAGTTATTCGAAAATTCCTGGTTATATTTTTTATACGTTTTAACGTAGTGAATATGACACAATGCCCACTTTAAACATTAAACATTAAACAAATGTATACTTTTTCACGAATTTTAATGACAAACACAATTCAATCTATGATAACATTACAGATATATTAAAATGGCACCATTTTTAATAGTCCAATTTAAATTCTGATTCATAATGTCTTTTTTATCAACTGATTCATCAAAAATTCCTGTTCTAATAATTTTATCTATTATTTTTTTCACGTGAATGTCATTATTTTTATGACAGCTGGTCAAATATTTCTGATTCAAAAGTTATTTATATTTCTAATGTGTGGGCTGATTATAATATATTATGTTTTTAATAACTTAAGATAGCAATTATATTAACCATATTAATTTCTTATAAAGTGTCTCATTTCTGTTATTTCTGACTAGCTAATTTATTAAGCAATAAAAAATATTAACGATCGAATAAAAATTAATTTAATGCTTCATTTGTTTTTATATTGGAATAAAACGTAAGTATGTAAAATATTCTGAATAAAATAAAAATAATATTTCACACAGTTTTCCACAGAAAAAACTTGCATTTCCATATATTAAATGTCATCATAATTACGTTATTTTTGATACATAAAATTACATCGTTTGAAAGTTTTAATTTATCCTTAACAAGCTTAATGATCGTGATTACAAGTTGAGCATAATTTTCTAGATTGCACAATGCCATTTACATCTTACATACACACAGGCTGCATCATATTTGAATAAATAATTCTCATAATCGCATATGCACTCTTAATCAATTCGTAATTGCAAAGATACCACGATATTATAATATAGTAAGTTTAAATGCAAGGTGCAAACTTGAGTACAGTTAAACGATCTAACAACATTAGAAATGATGTTTAAGTAAAATAAGCTGCCGTAAATAACTGCAAAATTACTAGATGTCATTAGAGAAATACCGGAAAATATGCAAAATGTAGAATTTATGTTCAGCCACTAGAAAAAACTAGAACTAATACTCCTTATTTGTCAACTATTATCTTGAATATTTTTTATTATTAGTGTATTACAAAATGTTAATTTAAAGTAAAAGGTGTAATAGAATAGAAATACAATAAATTATCAAATATTTAGTATTATATTATGTTATATTTGAATTCGAAGCAATTTAACTTTTATGTGCTTATATTTGAAGACAAACGCGTAATTTCACTGATTTAAATGAATGCAGTATAGAAAGCATAATGTCAACTCAGCAGTGTTGTGACAGATCATTTTAAAAAGGATCTAGATAGCAAGATCTTTATATTTAATATATATTTCTAGATCAGATCATAGATCAATTTTTATGATTGGATCTTTTTTTAGATCAAATCAGGAATTACGAATTTTTCTATTTAGATCATAAAAAAGATCAATTATTCTAGACAAAATATTTTACTATTACATTAAATTAAAAAGAGAAAAAAAAACATCTAGTACCTACACATAGGCGATAAGCGATGCAATCTACAGTTTAAATTAAAATTAAAACAGATTGAAAATATTATAGATTAGGTACTTAGTTGTACTACCTTACTTAATTTTAACTTCATCTAAAAATCTGATCTTATTTTAATATCAATGATTATATTTATTTGATCTAGCCTAGATCAAAATCAAGATCCTAAAAGATAAGATGATCAATTGATTTAGATCAGTCACAACACTGCAAATCACATAGCTTATGTCAATATTTCAAAATAACATAATCAATTTACATTGTAAATGTCATTGTGTCATTTGACGTATATAATATTGTTCATTTTTTCAGGTTTTCTTTGTTTTCTTTTACGCAATATTTGATAATATTTTCTTAATTTTTACCTCTCGCCTAGAGAGGTATAGGGATCGTGAAAAAATTCGATGTCGAGATTTTTGTCAATAAGCACGTTTTAGCACCTTTAGAACCTATTTTGACTATTTTCACGATGATGTCTGTGTGTGTGTGTGTGTCTGTGTGTATGTATGAAAGTCTGTATGTGCGCCTACTATAGCCTTTCGTCCCGGTTCATTATCTCAAATTCTACTGAACATAAAATTTTAATATTTTGCATTATACATTTATATGTGTTAATGAAGAGCTGAAAAGATTTTGGTAAAAATCCACTAACCGGAAATGGTATTTTTCTTGTAGCACTATAACATTTTTTGCAAAAATTGTATAAAATAATGCGATTGTTATAATTTGACATACCACACATAAAAGAAGAAATTACATTGTACAATATTTAATCTTACTTGTTTCTATATCTTTAACAAATAAAGAAATATAATTTTTTTAAATATATAATTTTACCTACCACGATTTGTGAATCCCGAAATAGAAATAAAATTTAAAACAAAAATAAAATTGTCAATGTGACAGATAAACAGATGTCTGTGGTAAGGAGGTTTCTCTGTGGTGTAGGGCATGTGTAGAGTGTGGTGTAGAATTTTGAAATGTTGGATATAGTATACTGATAGGTATTAAATGGACATAGTATTATGTAAATATGGTATTTATAAAATAAAATAATATATTAAACTAAGAGCTGATTAAATTTGTGAAATATATAATTTATTTACCTACATAATTATTATAAGTCCATTATGCATTTTAATATAATATAATGTATGATTATTTTATATTATTATATCAAATGTTATACGGTGTGGTTGTATTTTATTTAAATTAAAGCTTAATATTTGGTTAAATACGAGGTTAAATAATAATACTTCAATGTCAAGGCGAGAGGTATTGTAACGGCCACGTCAGATTTTTTATATAATAATTTTTATCACCACAGTTTCATCATTATCTTAGTTAAAGTATTTTTGCCTTATAAATGTCAAAATTAGACTGTCACACTACAAACACCCACTTCAAAAGCGAATCGAGTAAATAAGTATCTGAGCAACAGTTATGCCAACATAGTATAAGTCAATAACATAAACTATGTGAACACTCCCATTTAAAAAATATACATATTCTACTTCATAACATAGCATTGTCATAGCAAGCATGGCATAAGCTATGTGCCCGCGTCTTCTGAATCGATGTTACCAAAGTATCATAAAATTTTCTCCAAAACTACTGCGTCTAACTTAAAATTTATTTTGCTACTTGCCTACAATATTACATTTCAAAAAAATAAAACAATATTATTAATCGTCTTGGTCGTATTATAGACACTGGGATACATAGTAAGTATAGTACCTACTATATTGTATGTTGTATGGTGTCATATTTATTGTTTTCAAATAAAATAAACTTCATCAATTTTTATTTAATTTCCTTTATATAGTAATAAAAGAATTTTCAAAAATACTTTGCGTGCCACAGTTTTTTTTTGTTTTCGGACCACGCATTTGAAATACTTGATATTGCTGATAACACTTTTTAATGCTGTAAGATAAAAATGAACATTATAAAAATATAGTTCATTGAGAACATTTAAATTCCTAGCAGTTTGAAAAATTCTTTATTTTTTATCTTGGAATAAATTAAATGCAATAAATGCAACAATGTAAAACCACCCCTAGTCAATAACGCTATAAGACCGCCCATAAACAAGCCCCGATTAAAGTTAAAAATAATTCATTGCATGTTTAATAACCCCATAATTACTCCACAACAAAAAACTGCATACGATTAATTCTTAGTAGGCGCTGAGCACAGCACTCTTTGTATTATACACTCCGCCTTTCTCGCCAGTCTTCTCGCCGTTGTAATTTTTAATTGCACCGTTGGCGGGACTGTACACCGCACAGGCTGCAACTGCTTTATGTTTTTAAAACACGAGAGCGTCGCCTATCGATCGACTTTGGCGGTGAAAAAAGTGAGCGTCGCGGTGCTAAGTGCGAGTGTGGCATGCACGCCATCTTAATCTCCCCTGCTTCTTGGTGCGAGTGTGTGCGCTCGTGTTGTCTCTCTCTAGCGCCGGGTGATGACATACAGGTTGTCTCTCTCGGCCTCGGCGGAACGTCTGTAAGACTAGCGTCTCCCTTTCTCTGTTCGGAGTTCCACAGATCAGTGATTCCTCAAATTTAAAGTGAAACGGACGAGAATATGATTTTTTTTAAGGAGGAATGTTTTTTGGAGAAACAGAGGTTGCAAAATGTTGACACTTTAGATTTGATACCTATTTAGATATTTGAAACTTATTTTACAATTATTACTTTGAGGAAGGTCAAAGATCTTCAGTTGTCTATTTTTAAAAATTTTAAGCTAGGTACCTATCGTTATTGCATATTTTTAATTAATAAGCATAGACAATTTAATTAAGGTTGCATTATAATCAATATTTTATATACCTAGGTAGGGAAAATCGGGGTTGGTTGTTAGGGGGTATGTTGTTACAGGACACATTACAGATAATGCAAAAGACTTAGATATGTGCTATAAAGACACAAACGATCATGGCAACGTCTGCTATCGCCTCCTGTACTCTATAATGGCGTCTACGTAATCAGTAGTCACTGAGTACATTATGCTTATGTGTGACCAAAAACAATATGTTTGTAACTTTTATTCTTTTTCGTAATATTAGTCTCATGTTGTAGATATTTGAGACAATTTATTGGATTCATGTTTTTTCGTTATACTTTAAGTTCCTTGTTTATGATAAAATAATTATATACCTTCAAAAGCTGCGCCAAAAGCCAAAAGTAAAGAAGATCACACGTAAGACAAGAAAATCAGCAATTTTGACAGACACACCAGAAAAAATGTTCTTTATTAACCAGAAAGAAATCAACATTGAAGACTGACTAATTATAGTGATTCCATTGATTAAAATTAGAAATAAGTGATTAAAAAGGTCAAGACGTGTTCTGTTACTTTTTGCCCCGTATGCTATAAAACCTATCCCAAGGCTGGGGTAGGTTGTGGTTGTGACACCTGCCAAATTTTGAAAAAAATAATTTTGATCTACGTTTATTATGTTAGCCTGCAAATAAATATCATATATTAGCCAACAAGCTATACTTTTGTTAAAATCCTAACAGTTTCATTTTAATCATTCTACCCAATACAACGTTAGGATAAATTTTGTAAAAAATCCAATCCCGGTCACCCCTACTAATTTTAATGCAGCATAATGCATATTAACACAACAAGGTGACAATGAAAACGGAGAAAAAATGATTTCATAAACATTAAAATATTTCGTCTTACACCGTAAGGTAGGAAAGCACAATAAAATGAAATATCTATTCCATGTATTGTTAACAATTGTTTTAATAGATTGTGGTACCAATCAGTGGAGTAACTAGTAAAATCTACAGGCGGGTATTTGTCAGTAAAAAGGCGCCATAATAAATTCAAAATTTATCTATAATAAAAAATAAAGTTGTTTAACGAAGAATACAGGAAAAAAAATAACAAAACTTAGTAGTCGATATGTTCGTTCGTTCCTGATGGAACAAAATTACTTGATAGGCTCGTATAGCTAGATCCAAAGTTGAGTCTATACGTAGGTATTTACAGCCCAATGCAGTCATATATACAGCTTAAAGTTACGGCGTAGTATAATTTGTTGTGAAAAACTTGATTCTGGGTTAAATGCTTTGCAATTGAATTGTATTTTTTCAAGGGATGTGAAGCTGCATTGTTTTCAATCATTTCATGTGCAAAAATAAATTATGAGGTCACAGAAGTAAAATTACTTGGTAACATTATTTATCAATCTTTTACCACTTCGATTTTATTAGAGTGGGAAACTTTTTCTTCTAGAGTGAGTAATGGAAATCAGTACAAAACTTATCAATACCTATATATTTTTAAAAAGAGAAAAAAAAATTAAATCAGTATAAGAAATGCTAGAAGAAAATGCGCTGCGGGCGAAATTTTTTTTAGAAGCATTATTGAATATTGTACATTTTTATGATGAATTTAATAGAAAATGTGTGCAAATTTTCAGCTTTACACTATTAAATGCAAAGATAAAACCTTATGTAACTGCAATATTTATCTTAAACAGACGCATAAAACTTAAAAATGTTGACAGGGAGTGAGCGTTCCCTGCTACCCCCTCCCACATCCTTAGTTTAGTTACGTTACTGGTACCATTAGTAATAGTTTTTAGTTTTCTACGGCATCGGAGATCAAGTTTTCAAGATATCAGTATATTTATTTGGTGAAAATTATAAAATTATTTTGCCTCTCATATAATAACAGAAACAGGGAATTAGTAATCATTACCTACTAGTAATAATAATAACTAGTATACAAGTACTAAGAAAAAATTGTAAGAAAACTAAAAATAATTGTGAAAGAAACTTATTTATTTCATAGAATAGAACATCTTAAACTTTGTTAAAAACTCCTCCTAACATGTTTCATATATTGTGTTTTATAATTTTAGAAGACTGCTGTAAGATTAACGTCAACTTTTAATTAATAACTGACAACAAGCTCCAATTTGCACACCTACTGCATCGTTTATTACTTCGCAATTACTTCAAATTTATGAACTGCAAACCAAATTTATCATGAAAATCTCCTGCAGTATTTAACCCCTACTTGAGTATAATTACCCAATGCAGATTTCGTGTACTCTACTCTAAATGCCTTGTCTATCGATTAGCTATAACAAGTGCATGAATATGAATACAAGAAGCGGTTATTAAGATAACCGGTTCTGGCAATTAGCGGGCAATTTGAGGTATGTGTTTTACCGGAGCGGAGCCCGGAGCCGAAATCCGGACAACCGGTAGACGTTACTGCATCATAAACAAGGTTATGACGGCATATAAAGCTTGTATTAACTCCGGTCAAATTCAGGGATAAAGTGTAATTACTTTATTATGTTTGCGTAGATTATACCGTATGTTCACAAAAAAGTAACTAAGCCAATAAAAATTGGTCTCCAAACTTATTTTCAACAACAGTTTCATAAGAATATTTTAGAAAATATAATAAATTCTGCATCGAAATTATTAAATAGTAACCGAAAAGTTATTTTAAAGTTACTTATTAAAATTACAATTCAATCACATTCTCACATATTTATTGATTCATGATTTTATAACTTTATTTCCATAGATGATGTAAAAGTTCTACTTTATCGACTATTTTGAGTCGATAAAATAACACTTTAACCGCAAGGATATAAAGAAAAACTAGAGTAGATAAAGTAAAATTTTAACATCAAGGATAGTAGGTACTATAATTTTTTTACATTTTTTCTTCAAATTCGTTTTCACATATTTCTGTATCCACTTTGTGAAAATAAAGGTTGAAAAACACAACAAACAAACTCAGAAATTGAGTGTTAATAATAATTTGTTTAAAATTGATTTTCTTATAATTTTTCTTTAACATTAGCTATAGAAAAAATATAATTTTATACACGACGATAAAATTGTGTTTTATCGTATTGTATAAAAAATATCTATTATTTAATTTTAAACAATTAGATCATTGCCCTCTGGAAGTCACCGGTACTGAGAAATTTTGTAACTGAGTAAATTAGCTTAAATTTTTCGTTAGGTGTATAAGGTGTATGAATCAGTCGAAATGAGGTCTAAGGCTTGGTTTATATTTGATGTAACCGGTTTACTTATTCTGTATTCTGTAAAGTTGAACTACTTATAAGCGTTTCTATGTTACGATAATGACACGGAACCGTAACCTTAACTCTTGTTCAACTTTACAGCATACAGAATAAGTAACTGGTTACATCCATTATATAAACCGTAGCCTTGAGGGTTTGTATAAGCAAATCTATTCTATCTACAGACAAATTCCACTAAAAACGACTTTACAGGGTGGCGCCCTTAAGACGATCCACCCTTAATAACTATCAATATAGTAGAGGCACCGAATCAGACGAGATAGGGATTCAAAAGAAAAGGCCTATAAATGACTATAACGCTATGACTATGATCTATGTGGTCTTCAACGAATATTATTACATGTAAAATGTTTGTTTATGATGACATAGATCATAGTCATAGTGTCATAGCCATTTATAGGATTCTTTTGAATCTAAACCTCTTCTGATTCGGTGTCTCTCTACTATACCTCTTATATATATATATATATATATATATATATATATATATATATATATATATATATATATATATATATATATATATATATATCCTAATAATTATTTATTATTATTATTATTTTCCAATATGATCCTCAAGATTAGAAAAAAAGTTTGATACGTGTATAAAAAAGATGACCCTCTTCAATATGCATATAATTTGAACTATAACATATTCGTATATTTATTCTGTGCAAAACATTGCTACTGATTTTTTTAAAGCTGTCCTGTTGTCTCAAATCTTAACTGTAGGTCAGTGATTTATGTTGATCAAAAAAGTAAGCCTTTTAGGTGGCAGTTGGTAGATGTATGAAGTATGAGTAAAAACAAAACTCAGTTGCAATTTAAAAATAATCAACCCTTATTACCACCAAGCCGGCAAAAACAAAAGAAAATAGAAACCTTTAAATCGTGACGAGTTAATAATATTTTTTCCTGGAACATCCGTGATCGCAGTTGGCGTGTAGTGGCGCATAACTGCACGGGGCACATTTAACAGTGCCCCCTTCCTGCCCCCAGACCTCCACCCATGCCGTGCACATAGAATCTGAATTAATAACTTGGTTCATCGCGTGAAAGTCCCACTAATTCGACCACTAGACAAGTTGATTATTAATTTTCTTTTGTCGGAAACAAAGAGAAATTATTTTCGCCTGCATTTAAAATACGTTCGCGGAAGTATTATCAAGTAGGCGTTGCGAAATTGTTTTGTTTTTTGTTGTTTGGACGCTCGAAATAAGTGCAGTGGACTATGACTTGTCGGAAATATGAAATATATTTGGAAGTGTTGTTAGTTTCTATTTTATTTTATTCAAATTAAAAACAAGTTTTTGCGTTGTATAACAAAATTATAACAAGTTTTATTTGAAACATACCATGAAAACACTGTCCATTTACTATTAGAAGAAACAAATTAAAATAGACACAAGAATATTATTGTTACTTTCTCAAACTTGAGTTTATCAGGTACAATTTGACTATTTTTATTAAAAAATTAAATTAAATTTAACTACAATGCTATTCAAATATGTACCTCAAGTTATGGTACATTCTGTATAAAATTTGCTATATTATAAAAAATCTACATTTAAGTTCGGTAAACATTTATGCCATATTTAAATTATAAAATTTGTTGGTGCAAGCAACTAATTTTAATAAACCGTCAATAATAATAATAATTTATCATTTAAATAATATTTCCAACTTTAAACTCTTCTAAAATTTATTGCGAAATAAGGTAGAATTAACATGGAAAGAATGAAACCTATCTGTGTGAAAACATCTCCAAAATCTGGTCCCAGATCTCTCGGAATCCAGCTACCACCCACAACTGTTTATAAATTAGAAACGTGAAGAATTCATAACTCCCCCCTCCACTGCACCCCACTCCATCCATCCACAAACAATCTCGACACCATTAATAACATTTACGCTCTTTGGATATGTCACTGGAAATTGAAAATCCATTAATTTCCAGCACTGATACAGTCTTGGAAAGGTATAAAACCTCCTGGCCGGTGCCCCTGCTTGCGACGGGCGGCTATGGAAGGAAAAAACTTCAAATCGATACGTTAATGATTGCTCTACGCTGGCATACGTAATGAGCCGTGACGTCATCCTTAAATTAGTGACCTACTGCGGGGTGGGATCGCCCTGGAGCGGAGCGCACATGTGCCGCTTTGAAGAATTGTGGCCTGAGGAAGTTAGTGAGGCGTGAGCATACAAGGCAGTTTTTCAAATATGAAATTTTGAATTTTTTTCTGGGATTTTAAATTGATATAAATTGAGGTATAAATTCCCGGTTCCCGGAATCGAAACCATGATTTTGTATGTTTGCAATAAATTTTTTATACTTTTCAGTAGGATGAGAATGGCAATATTGATGAAACTTATGAATGATTCATTAAAAATTTTAAAACTGAACGATATGAATTCGATTATACTAAAAATACGTACCAATTTAAAAACATGTACATAATTACCTATGTACAAGTTACAATAAATAAAACTTGTAAAGCACATTGTATTTTGAAGATTTTTTTCTTCACATAGCATCTTTGTTATGGAAATTACGAACATCTTTAAAAATAAGAAATAAGTAAGCAAAGCGTGCTGTTAACCTGAAGAAGAGCTCCGCAAAACGTTTGTTTAACTGTTTGAAATTTGTTGAAAAGGATAATATAAGTAACAAGTTCAGTGGGCATCGGGTTGTTTATTAAAATGGTGAACTTACTTAAAGACAAGGTTTACTAAAGCAAAGTAATAACCACTTAAATATATGAGATATAAGATAAGAGCTTGTTTATAGAATCCAGCTCTGGATCAGTATTTGCTTGGTGTAGTCAGATATTTTAGTACTAAATTCTATCATTGGTTTTGTTACGATTCCAGTGAAAAGAAAGTAGATAGTTCTATATTTACTGGAGCAAATTGCATTTCCACTCCTACTATCCTGTAATATAAACCTGTAGACAGATTTTAAGTAGTGTATCCTTCGTTTGTTTTTAGTAATTTTAGTAAATTAAAATTGAATACGCCCCTCTTGAAATAAACACTACGATTTCAGGAAGCGACTTGAATTTATTGCTAACTTTGCAGCTATTTACCGTAGACACCAACTTTCTTCCAAATCATTCACTTTGAGTACTGGATTTTGATGACTTGAACAAGGTACTGGCACCGTTTTTAGTTCGATAATTCAAGCAAACGACAATATTACTATTGGATCCCTGTGACTGGATTCCACTCAAATACTACTGTTGAGTGATTACCATAAAAAATGTACATGAAGGACGAAACAAGTACGAAATAATTCTAGCTTTCAAATAAACTGCAACATTTCATACAACTTCAAGAGGGTTTCCAACTTCCAAGCCTACGGCTTATTAAGAAATACTTATTGGATATCCATTTTCAACATATACGAGTATAAGTTATAGGAAAGTGATAATAATGGTTAATTTTGATAAGTTTATTAACTTTTAACGAAATGAAAATGAAACTCTTTTGAAACGTGCATTAAAATTCGCCATGTGTGACGTAACCGGCACTGAGACCAAACCATGAGTAAATTTGTTCGTGTAAGTTCGTTTTTTTGTCGTTTTGATTGCGGAATGCACGACAGATCTGTCTTGAAATAAAGTAACATCTCCGTATCGTATCCGGTCCGTCAGCGCATTGAATATAATGTTCTCAGTGCGGATGATGTCACATCGTCACACAAAGCACCTTTTTCGCGGCAACTATTTTTGAAACTTTATTATTTTTTTTCTGGCTTATTAGCAACTTCATGGCAAAAAGAAAAATACGGGTTTCATATTTTAATGTATAAATTAACATATAAAAAACCAAAAAATCGTAGAAACCTCCATTTACCATTCGCTTAAAATCTTAATCGAATCGAAACTATCCTCTTTTCTCCTCCATCCTTAAAAATTCCTAGTCTACCCTGTGCCGCTCTCGTGTTTCGGTCTCCCGCACTAGCAATCAGCTTAATGAATGATCGGGCCTTAATTAATGAATCTGTCTTGCTAATCTCTTAGATGGAGCGCGCGGCGGCGGCGGCGTACAGCACAGTCTTGCGTGGTAGCAGACAACCGCTGCACTGTGATAATGTGATTAATTTTTATATAAGGATGGGCACGGGGCACCGGCAAGATATGGATTTCTTCTTCTTCTGCGCCTTCCACAGCGTTATGTAATTCTGATGTATCGATCATGACGACGGAGATCATTTGGGGATTGGTATTTTGGAGAAATAAATTAATTAGGGATGGTTATCTACATGAGAGGATGTGATATACTTTAGATAAATATGAAAAAGTGTGTCATAGGAGCTTCGTGATTGCGTCTCAAGAAAGAGAGTAGACGTATTTTTAGATTTACAAGATTTGTTTATTCTATACATGAACTTAAAATATATTTTTAATATATTTTAAGTAAACTATACTTTAAATATATCTTAGATAATAAGTATACAGCTGGCAAATATTTTTATTGTTTGCTTTAATTACTATAAACATAAACTAATTTACCCCTGTGTAACTCCACCTTAATTTTTAAAACGGTTTCAATCTGTTGTGGCATAGTATCTGCACGTCCTAAACATACTTTTCTGGAGAAATAAAATCTCAAATATTCTACAGTCTGTGTCAATATTCTTTGATTGTCCTTGCTCAGGATGATATTTCAAAAAAAATTTATTCGGTTTCGACTGATGATTTTATTGATTGCATAAAATATATAGCAATTTTCAATAAATATAAGATACAGTACATTATTCTTGTATTTTCATTTGTATTTAAACTTTTGTACAACAAAAATCACTAACGTACGTTTATGCTACAAATTTGTATTGCAATGCCATTGTCATTATGAAAACATCTTGCCAATAATTAAGATTTAAGTAAGAATGAAAGGTGTTTAACAAAATATTACTAAGAAATGAATATTTCAATTTAATCCAATATTTCCACAAGTCCTTCTGAAATTGTCAATATTTCCATTTACAACACTAGTTGTGACCATCTTAAGGTTTTTAACAATTTTATATCAGACTAACTGAGTTGAGTACCCGGCGTTGCCTGAATTCAAAAAACATACCTTAAAATCTGACTGATCAAAAAGACCTTCATGCAAAATTTCATAAAGATCGGACAAATGGTCTAAATTCTACATTTTTAACCCTCACCCCTAATTGTCCCATCGAATTAAAACATACCTTAAAATTTGACTCTGGTCAGAAGAGGCCTGTATGCAAATTTTATAGTCCAAACAAATTTAAACATAATGTATCTTTCTTATTTCATTTCAAAACCGAGTTTCGTTAGAAAAGAAACAAAAATTGCGTTCGCCAGAGCTATTTTTAATTTTTACCTCCATCACGAATAATACCTTAAAATCTGACCCTGATCAAAAAAGACCTGCATACAAAATTTCATGAGGATCTGACTATCGGTCTAGGTCTAGATACAAAACAAACAGACTGACAGACAAGCATTCAGCTTTATATTAGATAAAATTTCAATATATTGTAGAACTAAAGATGTCCGCAATAATTGGGCAAAAAATAAATATCGATAGTAGTTATAAAGCTAATTTACCATATTTACATCCTGTAAGGTACAGGATTCAAAATTTATGTATCATAGTATATACCCACACGTATAGAAAGTGTGTTGCCCGAATCTTTCAGTTTCCAGAAGGAATTTTAGTTACAAAATCTAAATTTCCACTCTATATTTACCAACTGCATTTACTCATTTACATACATACTATAAAATACAGCATTAAAAATTTTTGCTAATCATTTATGAAAAGTGTGTTCCTCGCATCTTTCAGTTTATAACAAATGATGAATCTAAATTTTATGAAGTGTGAAATATAGTTTTACACATGCATAAGAAAGGTTAAATAAATTATTTAGTACTTCTAAACAGTTATTGTAGGCTTTTAACTTGGAAAGGTATATTAAACATGTATGAAAGAAAAAGAAAATAAAGTACCTACCTACCTATAATTAAGCAGACATAGAACTTGATAATTACCTATAAACGATTAGTGATTATTGAAGAACTGTGAATTTTTCCACGTGTAGTGTCATTAAGAAGGACCTAATTACGGCTTTTCCTCTTTTTATCAGTAGCTGACAAATAAAGGAATATAATTGCGCTTGTTATTATTTTTACAAATTAAAAGCGCGCTCGACATCTAATTTACAATGAGTATTCCTCGCCTCTTCTCTTCCTGGAACAAATTTCCAATTATTCTGGTTGGATTTAATAATAGCGAATTACGAAGAGAGTAAAGTTTAATTGGCGCGACTAACGAATGTTAAAAAGAAAACTCAAACAAGAAGAATTCGGCAGTCAGAGAGATATTTGTTTCTGCACAATAAAAAACGAGCAAATTAAATAGGCCTTATTAATCACGCAGTGGGCTTCTTAAATTGAAGACGATCAAGCAGAAAATTAAATACATTCATTACAGCCTCAGCCTCCTGAAGTTATTAGACAGGCAAGAAGAACGAAGAGAGTGCGGAGAATGCCTCGCCTCGTGCGGTTCGGGTTAACACTGAATTAAGACATTCGAGATGAAGATGGGCTTCTTATAGCTACTCTACTTTGATGCTACCTACAAACTTGCCTCATCTTTATCTGAATATAACTTACATAGCCACAAACACTTCTCCGATCTAATTATTTGGTGGTGTATTTCTAATATGCCAATATAGACATTCCTCTGTAGATACTAGATAGTAATAAAATTTTAAATTACACGAATATAAGTTGGAGATAGTGAGTTTTCATGTTGTTAATTACCTAGTTGCTGAAGATCGTTGAAGTTTTCGTCATATTTTCATTTTATTTTAAATTGTTTCCCATTTTGATATTAAGAAGTAAGAACATGAAAACATTATACCCATTCTATTTAATTTGCGACACTGAATTTAAGTTTATGTTAAACATGTTAATTTCACTGGACCTAGCCATCCACCAAATACTAAAAAAACTGTTTTTAATTTAACTTGGTTACTTATTGGTTATTTAATTAAAATCATAAAGCTTTTTCCTCTCTGTTTTCAGTTTAACATAAATATAAGTTGAACTGTTATAATATCTTCTGTTTGGTTTGTTATATCATATTTGTAATCGTGTTACAATGCGGTGTTGTTGATTTTATTTTTTATTCAATTTCCTGTAAGTCTCACATACATATTTGCAGAAGCGCGTGTTTTAATGATATTTGACTGTAATTATATGAATTACAAACATAATGATTATTATCTACATATTTAAAATTTATGAAAAAAATCACAGCATAAAGTCAAGGAAACCGGATGACAATAATTATAACCAGTATTATAATATAATTATTCGAGTTAATTACCAACATTTGTATTTATATTTCTGTTCCTGTTTTAAATGGACATTTTTATATGAGGCATAGTTCTCGCGAATAATAGAACTAGCAATGAGGAATGATGCTTCATTATTTTATAAATATTTTAGTGTGACCTGAATAACAAAGGTGTCGAAGATAACATCATGTTATAATTTCTAGTACCTTGAAATAAAAAATTAAACATGTACCTAAACAGTCGATCATTTTGTGTCCAAAATTGGCAACATTATTTTATTTAAAAAAATCTGATGTGGCCAACATACGACCTCTATAATATATATATATATATATATATATATATATATATATATATATATATATATATATATATATATATATATATATATATATATATATATATATATAATAAATAATTACTTACATATCAAATTTAATAGTTTCATATTGATGTAATAATTCCATTTTGATATTTGCTCTGAAGACTAACTAGTTTAAAAACTAACAAAACAAAAAATAGCTGCTTGATGATTACTATTATGTATTTAAAACAAAACCTAATCTTAAAAACAAAATATTCACCAATTTCAGTATTGATTCTAAAGTTATTTCTTAAATTATATCATATTCAGTAATTTACCATTTATAAAATACAAATTAGCATCCATATTTCAAATTTCATTCCACAAAATTATCCTCAGAAACATTTGTCTCCCATAACTTCGTAATCATAATACGAAAGTCTTCATTCCAGAGTCCATAACAGTTAAATCCGCGCATTAAAAAACAAGCCCAGTTATTAATTTCCCCAAATTGGTGTATAAAAAGCCAGTTCTCCCACTGCTACCAACTGCGCAATTAAAACCCTAGCCACAGATGTTCCGAGGAGTAATTCCCTAGTTTGCATGCTAAACACTTGATTTGCATGTTGAGAAAGATCCTGCCGCTTCAAACAATGTCCCTATTAATCCCTTAATGAGAGGAGATTTTCTCTCTGTCTAAAGGCTTCGTTCTCTCTCTTTCTGAGGGCTCCCTCAGAAGCCTTCGAGGCTTCGCCCTCTTGTAAAAAAAGTGTAAGCGAGAGTCTTGTCGCGGTGTTTGTTTTAACTCTTGTGATAATTACTTTGAGGGAGACTAATTAATGAGTTTATGAGCTGTTATTACTGTTGACTTTTAATGGCCTTTTATAGGAGTTGGAAACTTGGTACAATTTAATTATCACGGATCGTGATGAATAATTAAAAATGATATTTCAATATTGAAGGAAGAAAGAATTAGAGTGTCAATTGCTTTGATGTGGAAGTTTGCTTTGATTGCCGAAGTTTTTCTTTGACTTTTATTTTTATAGCATTTCGTATAATAAGTCCGTGTACAGTTCAAAAGGGTATAAAATGATTCATTTAGTATTACTTAAATTATTTTGTAAAAAATTATCCTTTGTTTTCTTGAGTGAATATTTTGTTATTTTAATGTGGTGAGATATAAATATAATACCTGATTAGTTTAGTAGTAAAGTAGGAAAATGACAGAAATAGTCAATACCGAATAACGAATATTATGCAGGACTGTCTGCCGAATAACCGAATATTCTGCACCATTTTGGCGCCAATTATAAACTGATGAGGGTGCTTTAAATACAGAGAGACTTATTTTTTGCTCCATAATTTGCCGCTTTTAAATTTACATAGCGAACAGTTAATCATTTTTATTTTTTTTAATTACAAAATACATTTTTTGACATCTTTTTTTCTGAGTAATAATAATTAATAAAACTCAAGAATAAACATTTATTTTTTTTTCTGTATTCGGCCGAATTGTACATTAATATTCGGTGTTCGGCGGAATACTGAAAGACCTGCCGAATAGGCAGAATACCGAGTAGTTTCCTAATATTCGTTGCAACTCTAGTTTTTACCTTTGAAACGCGCCTATTAACTGCGAATAATATTATTTGTTAGGTCTTCACAACGAAAAGCAATAAAAAGATACTTTAAGTGTACTTGCAAGAAATAGAATAGTTAAATTATTTTATACGCATTTGTAGTATTTCACTTTCGATTTGTCTAATTTTTCAATACTCTTTTCAAATAGGTACAGTAATCTTAAAATTTGGTTAAAATAACAGGAAGGGAACAGCAAATTTTTAATTTCACCTTTGAGTTCTGTACTGATATTAATTTACTACAAATACATTCCAACATTCCACACTCTAAGTATAGTGTGGACTCTTATGGATTTGGTACATATACAACAACTTTCTTGGGTATCAGCCACAATATATTTGGGATAAACTACCCTCTACGTTTCGGCCCTACCAGGGCCATCTTCAGGAGCTACAACATTTATTAAGATTTTACAAAGGAAATATACAAAAAAATATAAAGGAACTTACGGTGGTGTCAACAAATTCTTGTGACACTTAAAACTTAAAATAGAGACATACCTACATCGAAAATACTAAGCAATGGTCGTCAAAGAAAAAAACGTTACAATGAAAATTTTTTAATTAACGCATTAATTAACTAATTGCAGATAAATAACTAAGTAAAACTTATGTTTAAGTGAAATGACTAGAATGCACTCTGACTTAGATGACAGCAAAGCAAGAGAATCATGACTTAATTTTACATTTTATTAGATTGTTATTAAGTCATGATTCTCTTGCTTTGCTGTCATCTAGTATTTTCGATGTATGTCTCTATTCTAAGTTGTTTTTAATTATTTATTACTTATTTATTATTTTAATGATTTTTAACACGTATCACAAGAATTTGTTGACACCACCGTAAGTTCCTTTATATTTTTTTGTATATTTCCTTTGTAAAATCTTAATAAATTTTATAGCCCCTGAGGATGGCCCTGGTAGGGCCGAAACGTAGAGGGTAGTTTATCCCAAATATATTGTGGCTGATACCCAAGAAAGTTGTTGTTTATTTATCAACCTTCCAGCTAAGGAAAATCTTCACTAACATATACGGATACCTACAAGAATTTCAATACTTTGAATCTGCATAAGATTCAATATTGCCTAAAGAGTGACACACAAAACATCCATAAGAATAGCATTTCCTATCATTACCACAATGAACCTAGAGTATGGAAGCATGGAAGGTTAAGTAACCAAACTTAAAATATGAATGTAGGACCTCAAAACAAGAAAAAATATATTTAGAGATTTTCTTGTAGATGCGTCGTTTAGGATATTATATTGGCTTCCGAAGTTACGAATAGGAATGTGAAGAGTTTTCGAAAAATAATAAATAAATATTTTATACCAATTTTATTGCTTTGTTTAAAATGTAAACCTCCAGCCCGAAGGCATCTGTCGCATCTATGGATAACAGAACGCGTAACTGCTAGACATTGCTTCTCTGTTATTTCTTCGCGTTGGCATTGCAAAATTTGTAAACGAACACTATGTCAACATACTCACTACTACTAACTACTACTCCACAAAAGAATTAAACAAATTAAATTAACTTTGTATGAATCAAGAGAGTTCAGTTGTCGTGTTCGATGTGGACATGTAATCATTATTCACTGAATGATGTATCAAACATAATAAAAAATTAAGTTTAAACTTAGCTGGAACCTGTAATAGACCTACGAGACGTTTTCAGGAAAAAGAGTGACACTAGAGGGACCCCCTTTCATTGCCCGATTGCTTCTCTGCCCTTGTATTTGCGCTTGGCTAGAATATTTTTATAGCTATACATTGATAGCTTACATAATAAGGTAGTTTACCATTGTTTTTTAAAGTTTTTTATTGAAACTTCATGTTATTTGAAAGCGATTGAGAGTACTGATAAGCTAATAAAGCTGTAATTAATTTTTAAAGTTTGTGTCACGTAGATGTATAGCTGAAAATCTTTTCAAACCATGGGACTGGAATTAAAATGTGCTCATGTAAAATCAACTGTTTCTAAATGTTACAAAATATAAAATACAATTTGGCAGTTTCTTTATTACTGTAAGTAAGAATACACGTGAAACGCATTATTGTGACGTAGATGTATCGATACGTAAAATCTCAAATATTTAAAGAACTATTAACTTTTTGAAAACTTTTTTCATGGCAATAACTCATTTTTGTTGTCTCCTTTCAATATAATTGACTGGATTGCTAATTTGCTACTATGGTAAAGTACCCTATTGGATTTCAATAAAAATTAAAACAAGAAAACGTGAAAAAACTAAATCTCATTTGTAACTTCAGATGCTAATGACGAAGCGTTTACGAGAAAATCTCCAAAATAAATTTTTAATATTTTAAGTTAGGTTACTTAACCCTGACACATTCTGTAGAATAGTGGTAATAAACTAAATTATAGACTAGATCAAATGTTATTATTTATTGACTTAATGATGATGTATTAATTATTTTTTTTCTGTTTGCAGGTAAGTGGATGATTCCTTTTCATTAATTCAAAAGATCTTTGAGACCCTAATAGCAAAATTTGGTGAGTTTTGAATTTTGTTTTTAAACTAATTACCTACTGTAATAAAATCATGAAATGACTTTTGTGCACAATATTATTGATTATAAAAAGCTAATTAACAAATGCAAATGAACATATTAAATTTTGAAAAGAAAGTTTGCGTATTTTGAAACAGTCTCAAGTCTTGATCATTTCAAAGTGAACATCTATCTTCTCTTCTCAAACTCTATCAGCAAACAATGGCCTGAATCGGCGAGAAACCGCCGTTTAACAAACAATACACCGTGTTGTGGTTAGGGGTGTACAACTAGTGATACAGGGGTGCAGGGCTGACCAAAGCCCACCCTCAGGACAATCAGATCACACAGTAAACCGGACGATCTGATAATGCGATAAGGTGATAGTAATTGAGGCAATATGTGTTGAGAATAGAAGTCAAGTAAAAGTAAAGAGATAGCCACGGAAGAAGGAGGTTTCAATTTAGTGGACTACTATACCTTTCGATAAAGTACAGGGTAATTCAACTAGTAAATATATCAAAAAAATCACAAACTGACCGTCATATTTTGACAGGGATTTTACTTCTTGTGTTAGGTACTTTCTTATGTTTCTTTTTGCACAAAATCATAATACTTGATAGTTAAAATCTCGTCGAATCAAATTCCGACAAATCAAATTCTCCGTATAAAATACAATATAAGATAGTAGGTACTTATACTCGTAAGAATTTATGTGTAGGAATTAAAAATACTTCAAGTATATTATGTAGATCTATAGCTAAAAATTATATTAACAAAATTTATTTTAAATGAATAAGGATAATTACTCAACTGGTTATATGAATACTGTAGAAAATTACTCGAAATGCAGTCTATTATTTTGTTTACTTACATGGTGAAATTCAAGAATTATAATGTATACATAATAATAGCTAATTCAGTTTCAGTAGCGTAAGAAACTTCGTTAAAAATATTTGAAATATTTTGCATCTAATATGCACAGGTTCACAAAAAGAACAATGGCTAACGTTTGAATGATTATACAGACAAATTGAATCTTGTACAGTTTAAAATTTATTTTAAATAATTTATTTGGTTGGGAATTCGTTCTGTACAATATTTTATTTCAATCTATAAAATTTGTTTTAGTTTATTTTCTATACTAGAGAAGAGATTAAGTTTTCATCTTCTTCGATTATATAAATGAAATTTGCTTGTATATGGGTTCTGTAAACTGTAATATAAGATTTCAAATGAAATTGTTCTTTAATATTTTTTTACAAAAATTTAAGTAAGAACTCTGTCCTTTTTGCAAACTATTTTCTCGTTGGTTTATTGTATACCCAATTAAATAAAAAATTTAAATAATTACATATCTTATACAGAATTTTCAATTTGGATCTTATTAAATTAGACAATTCAATAATTTGACTCTATCTGGCAATAATTAATGCATAAAGTAATATAATTATCTAAATTAAAAATTCAATCAATGTTTTCTTTATACTACTAATTTTTATTTTCTTAAAATAATTATTTTATTTACAATGTGTATGGACTAAAACATATTAATAAGTACGTATTCATACTAATTTACTGTATTTTAATAAATGGGTTGTACACATAAATTGTAATAGAACAACATGGCATTATTTTATTCTTTATAGAGAAATGTATGCATGTATTTATTATTTTAATTATACCATTAGAGTATACTGTTTTTTATTCTATTTAAACATAAATTAAAACTTATACATGTATCATTGTCATCGTCATCATTATTATTTAATGTGATAGTTCCACAAATTCTATGCAATCTAGTTTTAATTATAGTTATATTGTACAAAGTTACTTATTTCAACTATGTGATAATTTAATTTTACAATATAATAAAGTTTTTAAATGCACAGAAATTAAATTTAGGTTAAGTAAACAGAAATAAAAGTAATTTTTACTTTATCATATTTTCATTGTTTAATACCATTGTGTGTAAGAAATATACTTTTTATTGGCAGTTTTATTAGAAATTAGTCTCACTTTAACAATTTTCAATCTATGTTTTCATAATTTTCGTATTTCTTTAATTGGTTATCAATTATTAGTGTGTATGAAGTATGAATAAAAATATATTTACACAAATTAAGGTTTTATAGTGCGTCATATTTATTACAATAGAAATTTTGGAGCATGAAACTAGATTAATGTTGGTATGCAATTTATTAGGGTACTAAAAATATTTCTTGTTTGTTGTACGTACTCTTACACTATAATTAACTAAATGTTGGGAAACCCATAAAACTAACAATACAGAATATTTACCTAACACAATTCTTTCACCTCCCCCGTATTTATAATAAACTAAATGAAAGATTGTTACATATTTGTTTTGTTTAACTATTTCTCGGATTTAAAACATAATTTATTCGAGTACAACTGTACCTATTCAAAACTAACGGAAATTTATTATAAAAAAATATAATCGTTAATCGATTCCTTATAATATGCAATCAACTTAAATTTGAAATTTTATTACAATTAACACATTTATCATGGTACAATTTGTAAAACCTAAACTTCCAAATTCATCAAAAATGCAAGTAAGGTATTATAAAACTGTATTTTGTTTTCTATTTGCATTTTTATATCATATGGATAATTTGCCACCTAAAAAAGACATTCATAGTTTCATAAACTTGTATTTATAATAATGCTCAGTTCACACGAGGAAAGTTTTTCTTAAAAAGTTTCCTTTTTAAAAAAATGTGCTAGAAACTGTCATCAAAATGATTCAATTCCGTGTATACCGGGTAATTAATAATTATTATAAAATATATTAAAACTAGTGATCTTAAATATATTTTACAGAAATATCTAGTTTTCCCTGATGTAAAGAAAACTTTTTCTTATACTAGTGTAAAGCTTGAATTACATTTTACTTTTGTCGGACAGAAACTTTGTCTGGTTTCATATTTAATTCTAGAATGCTCCACTTGGATAATGTAAATTAAGAAAAATTCGATCCAAGTTTCACACTAGAACCGTCTTTTTTCGTCTTAAAAAATAACTGCGGACCTATTTTCATCCAATTTTCATACTAGACTTGCGCATGCGCAGTGAACATACATTTTGTGCTATCAACCTTATAATCTCAAAAATAAAGAAGTGTAGTGACATTAAAATTTTCAGTTGGCAGTATTGATCGATGAACCAAATACAATACGTTAGTCGGTAGTGCAACAACAAATTATCTTTAAATAAGGTCTTTTGCCTAACCGAAAAAAAGAAAAAATGTAATTATCAAGCTATAAATGAGCAGCTTAAAGTATTTATGGTACTGTTAGTGTTAGTAGTTTAGTTACTTATCTCATTTCCAGTATTTCCACATTATAAGTTTCATTCAAAAAAATTGAAAGTACCTACCTATCTTAAATCATAATATTTTTATTGTTTGTTGTTTACCTCATTTTTGTGGCTGTGTGTTGCAATGCTAGTAGGGGAGAGGGGAAAACAGTTAATAAAATCTACTTTCAAAGGTTTAATATACTTTGAAAAAAAAAGTTTTTTGTCCGTATTGGCCCCTGCCAGGGACTAATGTGGACAATGCCTTATTAAGAGGTTACAGTGGACATCTTTTAAAAGACAATATTCAGTTGTATATATTACTTGCAATAATTGAAAATACAATTCTTGTTAAAGAATAAACTGTAAAATATTAAGTATTAATATAACGAGAAATCGCAATATCAAAGGATAATAAAAAATAGAGGTTTGTAATGTTCCAGTTCCAGCGACTGTAAAAGCTTTTCTGTCAATTTGGGAAACATTTTCAACTTTTGAATAGTAAAAAAGGAATTGTCCTATTTCTTTCTTAAAAAACTCACGTCTACATCGTTTCAATCGTGATTACAACCATAATGGGGCTTCGACGTTACTACAAAGTATACTTGGCACGATATTTTAGCTATAACTTAACCAAATATTTTAATTTCAACACGTCTCTATTAGTTCAGGTTCTGAAAATTCATCGCTTAATTTATCGATATCTTCATTTGATACAAAATCGATTCCCTCATCTGAATCTGAGTTTCAAAATTATATTTGATCCTTGATCAGTTTTGATCTTTCTATTAGATTTCTCTGTGTTTCTTCTTTCCTTTCTTTCTGCATGTAGCTCTTCTAATCTTCGCTTCTCTGATGTATTCCTTTAACTTTGTTGTTTTAAAATTTTTCGCGGTTCGGCGTTCGGTAATGGTTTAATATCTTTTGGCATGCAGGCGTGGATATGTCCAAATTCGCCCCCTTATACATTGTCCATAATAGCAAAACGATACCATTTGTATGTAAATAATTTAAAATAAATTTACTGCAAAAGATAGGCAATTTAATGAAGAATTTTTTTGTACTTACCCCTAGTTTAAACAAATATTACAAAATTACAGAAAACACCTTGAACGTAATGATGTAACACACGATTTCCATTTCACTGCCAATCATTCCAGTACAAAGGAATGGATCGTAAAGAAATTTCATATGGTCTTACCTACTAGACTCAGCAACCCACCCGATTTTTATCAAAAATTTCCTATGTCCCAGTTTTTGAAAATCGCTGTTGTTTACATAAATCCCATGTCCACACTAACCCCCATCTTCCCTACTCTTGTATCCTTTGATCAAAAGTGCATGTGTGGTGTGTATTAGTAGAATTTGCTAATTCAAAAATAATTACAAATCTCATAATGCAGTTCAAGTCTTATCTCATCTGGTGATTTTGTGCTGTTGTACGGCATAATAAAGACCACGTGTTGCATCAACCATAAACCGTTTAAAATTTCCATCGCATGGCACAGCATCCCTGCTCTGTGGACAAACTGCCAACAGCGACAAATTTAAAACAGACCACTTAGAGATATCAACAGGTGGTTGTTAATTAATAGCCTATCTCCCTTTAATGCTTTAATTACCCCTTTCTGCCGAGGCGCTGCCCCTCTGGTCCATTATGCAAAACGAGCTTCGCCAGAGCTTCTGAGGGAAATTCTCTTCTCTCTCGTCGGTGTTAAATATGTAATTAGTTAAGTTCTAATTGACGTTTATTACGTGGAAGGGTGCGTAAGACAGATTTAAATGCCCCAGATTATCTCTGGTTTTTTCTTGGGGGTGTTCTCTGTTTTGAAAGGGGCGGATTGTAGACTTTGGGTTTAAAATGTTGATTAATAGACTCTGCTGAAAGATGCGGCTCGCGGTGGTTTTAATTGTAGACTGTGAAGATTAACTCGTTAGGGTTGAGGGATATTTGACTTAAAGGGTGAATCGCGGGATTATCTTGTCAACAAAGGGGTTCATTTGATTTTATCGCTGAGTAATTAAAAAGTTAGCACAGCTTACACTGATTATTATCACCGTAAACTTTATCAAAATCAAAAAACGATATAACGACGTTGACATTATTACATTTTCACCCATTTTCAATAGACATATCTAACTCACTGACTCGTCAACATGCAAAAATATAAATCTTGTATTTATTTATTTTCTTAGTTACTAATTGTTTTCTAATTATGAGTAATACATTATTCAATTTTCAAAATTTTATAATTAGTTGAATTGTTATCTTTCATGCAACTCTCAACCCTCAAAACTATATGTCACGTCTCGTTATAAAAGCGCGATTATAATGATGTTTTCATATTATATTTTTGAATTGAAAATTTAAAATCCGTAACTCACTCTTATCCAATATGACATACAAAAGTAGATAACAAATAATTATTCAACATGCATGAACGTATTACTATTTACGGCCAGTGGTAGCACAATGGTTGAGTATAAGCTTAGCAACTAGCAAGCAAGAGGTCCCAAGTTCGATCACAATAACTATCAATATTTTATAATAAATATTAACATACGAACATACCAATCCTATACAATACAATACAAATTTGTTTAGGATGTTTGGATGATATGCCAACATGGTAAATACTCAAATAAAATTGTGTGAAATAGTGCAATATAAAAATATCTCGTAAGTAGTAAAATTAATAATATCGCATATATTACAGCGATAAGAAATTTCTGATTACAGAAATTTTATATCTTTAAGTTTCTAAGAAAATGTTAATTTATTTGCAGACATTTATAAAGGAATTAAAATTGTTTATGTTCTGGTTAATTTTATCATTTAATGATTTCATTAATTTAGTATTTAATGTGCAAAAATAAATTTATTCAATAAAAATATAACAGAACTTACATTTATAGCACACATTTCTTTTTATTTACGCGATATACCTATACTTATTTTCTCAGATTTAATAACAAAATTTGTAATATACTAGTTCATACACTTAGCCGGTTTTTTAGATGCCATTATAAATGTTAGTCAACTATTGTCAGCCTAAAGACAGAATTTATAAACAAATATTATTGATATTTATGACCAGCAATATCCTCTAAATACTTGCTGCATTTCGGTCGTAATTTATAATAAGTACTGCTAAATTAAAACAAGAATAAAAGTATGCAGTAAAGGCGTATAGTTAAATATTTATTTTTGTAACCATCGACCATAAATTTTAAAAAGTCGGTTAATATTTTTTTGTTTCGTAAAGAAACTGTTGCAAGTAGGAGGAGTCATTCCTCTTAATAAAATTTTAATAAGCGTAGTAGGCGTTGCTGTACAACATGTACATCCTCATACAACTCAATAATTTGTCCGTGTAAATGTGTATGTGTGTGTGAGAAGGAAAGACAGTGGTAATTACAGTCCGGAACGGAATTAATTAATTAAACAAAAGAATCGTTCGACATCCGCGTAAACACGATAATGCGATAAAACTCAGATCGTGGTGTGCGTTGAAATTACAGACAAAACACAAACAACACCACCTCAAATTACATGTTCACAGTACGTTTTAATTAAAAAAATAGTCGGCTGCACGTCTTTAATTTGTAACGCATTATACGCGTTATCGCGATCAGGTAGGCGTCGGACCGAAGACAAAACACTGCCGAATGAATTTATTTGCATTTCATGGAAATTTATCTAATTGGTACGTGTTGGACTGATGTATCTGATCTTCTGAGCCCTGAGAGGTGTTCGGTGTTGCTCTGGCAGAGGCGTACGTCAGGGGCTAGAGGGGGGCGTGTAGTAATGTAGAACGATCTCGATTGTGACTTGTGGACTTGTTGAGGTTATCTGTTTGGGTTTTAATGATCCTAGAGTGCCTTGTTTGATCACGGTGATAATACATGTGGAGGTACAGCATTTTGGGACTATTAATTATTGGTTTCACTTTGAATTACCTAATGGAAGAATACGACCAGACGAAACAATTGTACCAATAGATCGCTTGGATTTTGGTTGGAGGATTTAAAGGATTTCAATTTAAATTAACATAAAAACGAAGAAGAAACTATGCAATGTTACGTAATTATTAGGAAAAAGCTCAATTCAAATTTTAATACAGCCTAGTATGTGAAAAGTAAGGATGATACACTGCCAGAAGAAAGAAACAAATAATTGTTTTCATTCATATTCACCTTCAGAGACAATTTCTTTTTAAATATCGTTGTTTTAAGTAGGCTTCAGTTTGTTTATTTGAGGAGCGAGCGAAGTGAGCTTAACGGCAAGTTTTACTTTAGACCACGAAGTATAATAAAGACAGGAGATGACAATCGATTGACATGTTACATTTTTTTACTCCGCGAGCAACTAAATTGAAGGGGGAAGTGGGCCACCATAGTCAGAACGTCAGAAGTTAGAAGCATATGAATGAAAATTAAATTATTTAACTTGTATTTTTATTGTATAATAAGTTTCTTTATTCAATATTGACTATTATTTGTAACACTAACATCAATTTTAAATAAAGATTTATTCACTTGTGAACAAATACATAACGTTATTATTATATCAAAATTAAATACAATATAATTACTATAAACAACATAAATAAGGTTTATAAATACCTATGATAATATAGATAATGGAGGTAATATCTACTTAAATTTTAAACTGACAACTCGCCACTAACATCACTGCGTCCTCTTGCCCCATCCAATTTGATTGTTTCGGAGTAAAATTGTGTGACATGGAAACATATACAAAATCAACATTATCATCTCATTTCCTGTCTTATACTTGTGCTTTAGACAAAGTTTTTTTTAACGATCTCAGATAAATTTGTAATGATATGAATCTAAACAAACATAAATTTTTACAACCCTAGTTCGTTTTCTCTGACACAATGGAAGCGATTAAACGTGCTACTGACTACTGGTTTCGTTTAATGCAAAAATCACAAAATAAATGTGGTTGATAGTCGGTTGTTCATTAAACAGTAAGTAAATGTTTTGAATGTAGAATTTGCTAATGTGACATTCTTAATTTTGACGTATGTGTGACGTCAATGAGATTTAACTTTAAAATACTGACCATATGCCACATGTTTTGTGAAACATCTATACACAACTACTTATGAATGAATGAAACAAACTTCTAACTCGTATAATTTCGCCTTTTCAACTCTCAATTTCTATTTCGAGTGATCCTCACATGACTCACATGTGTGATTATCTCACCTGAGCTCGTTGGCAGTGTGAATGCGTTGAAAGTTGGCTCTGTGCGTGGTGCGTGCGACTGTCAGTTGTTAACGGATGTATCAGAGCCGGGGCCGCTGCGCGCTTGTTATCGGCCGGACAGCAGCGTAGAGCGACGTAGACGTAGAGCACTCACTGCCCGCGGCCTTGACGCCTCACAAAAATACACACAAGTTCAAGTTCGGGCCGAGGAGGTTCAAGTGCAGGATCAGGATGGCCCAATAGAGGAAGAGGATGATAGAATATATTTTTATAAATAAGTATCTCCTACACCCTCATACTTTAAATTTAATTTGGCCTATAATTTAAAACGTAAAAAATATAGACCTGTTGACTTCATTGGAATCAATACTATTTTCCCGCCATTAGTAATAAAAGTTTTCAGGCAAAAATTCTGAAATTTCTCATTATTATGGAATAAAAGAATTGATTTTTGTTCCAGCTAGATGAATTTTTTTTTCATTTTATAACCGTATTATCCGCCAGCACTGTTAAGTATGCAATGTTTTTAATTAAATGTCACGAAAGAATAGTCGTAGAAAAAATAATATGCTTACCTCTGCAGTAATATTATCATTTTCTTTCTAAGAGCGAAATCAAAGATCAAAGTCCACAACTATCATTACATATCCCAGAAACTCTAGCTGTTATGCTTCAGTTACAAAAACTTATAACATTATATCAAATCAGTAGGTACGTACCTTCTTCCCTAAGGGCTAAGGGCCAACATTGTAGCGAAACATAAAATACTCATCAAAATGTAAACAAAGAACAAATAGGATTTGCTTACTATTTTTTGGGTAAGAGTGACGAGTGAAGTATGTAAAAGAGTGGCTTTATACTGAGTATGGCTGACTTCAATAAAATTGTATTTGAATAAAATCATATGTTTGGTAATACATGAAGAGTGTTTAAAAGTTAGATACTGAACTAATTTTTGGATATCATATTGCTACAGTACAGTTAAAAAATTAATTAATTCCACATTTTTTACAGTAAGAAACCATGGCTACTTGTTTGCAATATAGCACCTATGGCCACACTCTTTATAGATACTCTAGTTTCTAGTTAGTTTTCTTAAAAGTTGGCGAACCTTACTGTTACAGTATTGGTAAACGTCAAATCCTGTGTCATTATGAACCGTAACATAGAAATAACAGAACACAGAAGAAGTCACCAGTTACACCCATTATAAACCAGCCTTAATCTCTTTTTATCCGTTATACAAATACCTATTTGTATTTCCCAAGATCTAAGGAGAAGTATAAGTAATTTGTTATTAGCTCTTTATTTTGTTATGTAATCTGAAATTACCCACAACAAAACCAAACGATAATCAGACCATTTCATTTACATATCCTACAACTTCTCATACCTAGCGTAGCTAGTAGGAAGCTAGTTCAAGTTCACACACAAATCAAACCAAATCATATCACATCTCAACATCCTCTGCTATCACTTCTTATCACTAATCAGCACATTTCACAAGTCTGAAGTAGCCGGTCCTCATGTCTCCGGGCGACCCACGTGTGAGTGTCACTATGTGTGTGACAACGTCTACCGAATGCACAGTGTACACAGTGCCCAATGCCCTGTCAAATCTATGAATAATTACACGGCGAGGATGATTGACCGGCCCGCGTCTAATGACAGACTCATTAATTCTGTGACTAGGAGCACGGTGTGCGTGTTAGGTGTGAGAGTGGACAGAGAGGGATTTGGGAGACGTTTCTTAGGTTTTTTGTGGAGTGAAAGATGTTTGGCTTTATTGTTTTAAATAGTTGATCATTAGTTTGTTTACGATTAAATTATTGATTTAAATTTAATCGAACAGATTATACAGGCTGTCCGTTTTTCGAGCCTCACCATTGGGTTCTCGAAAACCATAAGAGATATGAGGTCGGTTAAATTGGGGCAAAGTGATATGTTTATTTTTCCGAAAAAATGCATAGATAACTAGATAAAGCAAAAATTTAATTTTTTGCTGATTTAGTTTTTTAAAACTTATAACTTTTTTGTTTGAATTCATACACGTTTCTAATTTGCACGTTCTACAGACACTTTTTACGAGGAATTCACAGCAGTTCTCAAAAAAAATATTATTAAATTTTTATATGGAGCTCATAGTAGACTAGGACTCGTCATAATTGAGATTACATAATACTTATTATGTCATTGTTTTTATTAAGGAAGACTACAAGAATCGATAAAATCATTTTAATTAGGTATAATAATCCCCGATTTTAAAAAAACAATTTACACCTAAAAAAATGGCAAGTGATTAACCTTTTTTCTATTTTGGACCAAAATTTTGAATGCTCACATCTCGGAAACAAATAAAATATATTTAAGTGCGGTTTACGCCATTCCTCGTAATTTAGTTAGCATAATCTGATAATGTTTTCAGAAAAATAAATATTCGTAGGCTTCCTCGATAAAAACACTGAAAAAAATTATATTATGTAATTTCTGCCTTTATTTTAATTTCAATATATGCGTACTTGTGTTTTATATCGTTGAAAGGTCCCACTGTGGGGCTCGAATACATCTTGTCGTTAGGTATTGCGATTTTACCTAACTTGAAACTAAAATGAAATGCAACATGCAACGGAATTAGACATTAACTAAGACCATATATTTCAATTTCAATATGGTAATAAAAAATTGAGAATTTTCCCTCAAAATTGTTATATTGGTGGGATCAGAAAATATTTTCTGACATATATAACAGACGAAGAATTTTTACTTTTCACAAAAACTACCCCTGTCACTATACCACGAATAATACACGAGTACGAGTGTATTATTTGTTGATGTTTTGAATTTGAGAGAAATTACTAAGAATTATATTGTACCTTGTAGGTACCTAATTTTTTTAAGAGGCCCGTCTGTCTTCTAAAATCCAGCATAAATGTACTAACGTAGCGAGTGTTTTGAGACCACTTGGTAAAATTTCATTCCAAACATGGATTATATACTCAAAAGATAAATTAACAGTTGTGCCTTTTTAAAATTTTAATAAAAAAATTGTACATAAGAATTCAGCAATATTCAAATAATTTTCAAATTTATGCAAACTTTACACGGGTACGTATATCTCATGATAGTTTATTTTAATAATTACTAATTACCCACCAAAATTCTAATAAAAATTATTTATTAGTTACTTAAAATTGGGAATTAAATTGTCTCTAAAGATACAGAATATCCTCCTAAGAGAAACTGTACGTTACTGTTCATTTATCTAATAAAATTTTTGCAATAAAATTGCTCGATCGCATCATTGGTTGTATTACATAGATGAACATTTAGGTAGGTATTAAATAGATGAACATTTAGGTAGTATTGGTGGGCAAGCATGCACATAATAGGTATTGCATTTAAAAAATAATAATTGAATAACTGAAGAAAACTTTAAATTGTTTCTGAAATATAAAAAATGTGTCTTTATCGATAATTCTAAAAAAATTCTTTCTGTACGGTCCTGTCCTGGAGATGTTAAACGCTGGGTGCGCGAACACAACAACGGCGATCGCGTCACCCGATTTCCAATTCGAAATTAATAAAAACTTCCATTTCTTGTTGTCCGTGACACCTGTGATTAATTATTCGTGCGTATCTTTGCTATAATTAGGTGCTAACGAACTTTACGCGAATCATTTCAGATAATATTCCACTCTGTATACTCCGTACTGCTGCTTAGCTTCTTACATCATTCATATAGAATATCATACGCGCGTTTTATCAGAGGTGTCTCTAATTGATTAATTGAGAACGGTTCGAAATTAATTAAGCGCGCTCGGAATGCTTGATTTAAATGTATAAAATATGATAATATTCAAGGAGTGGATTCTTCCCCACAAAAGACTTGATGGAGAATATAAAAAATAATAGTAAAATTTTCTTAGATTGGACTTACGCCCCTTCGGATAATAATTATTAAAACCACACTTCGAACACTGAGACCATTGCCCTATTGTAAACAGCAAATCAGTAGACAGTAGACAACAATAATTACCGTTGCCTTCACAGTAGTGACAAATGACAGCAGTAATTAAATTTTTTCACTGTCTGACTGAACTCTAACGTAGAAATTGCAAAAATAATTAAGACTTGCCCCCAAAATTTAGGAATATTTACTTCAAGAGGCCCGTCTACCTCCTAAAATCCAGCGCATAAAATGTACCTACTAACGTAGCGAGTGTTTTGTGGCCAGTACAAGAATGGTAAAATTTCATTCCAACAAGGATTATATACTTGAAGGATGAATTAACAGTTGTGCTTTTTTAAAATTTTAATAAAAAAATTGTACATGATTATAAAAATTCCGAAAAAATTTATAAAAATTTCCAATTTATGCAAACTTTACACGGGGGTATATTTCATGAATTTTTAAAAGACCCATAAGTATGTAGATACATTGTTTCTCTATCAAATGTTTAAAAAAGCATTATTTTGAAGTCAATAATAAACTGTCAGTATAGACGACAATTATTACCCTTGCCTTCACAGTAGTGACAAATGAGAAATGACAGTAGTAATTAAATTTTTTCTCTTCCCGGTCTGGACTATTTCAAAAATTATTAAAACTTCGCTCCAAAATCTAGGAATAAGTACTTACTTTAACCAAATTGTTATAGTTTTGATATTACTACTTATTACTCAATAATTAGGTATACACAGTGTTCTACTTGCAAATTATTACATGGAACATGATTAAAAGTGAACCTATATATTTAAATCCTTTTTTTTGGTTTGTCAGTACCTACCTACTTAATTTGACATATTCTATTAATCTGTTACCGACGAATATGTAGGTACCTACTGTTAAATTAATTTACCATAATAGTACCTACTCGTAATTTTAAATTTTATTTTATATAGGTATACCTCTGGACAATAATAAATATTGCGATCTAAACTCTGAACCCGCACTTTTACTTTTATACTTCTTGCTCTTGGTTCTTAAAAGTGGCAATGATTTTGGTACGATTTTTATAGTAATTTTCAAATTGTATACAACGTTGTATTTTTTGTAGTACCTACTGGAATTTTCACTTACAAAATGAGTTGGTCTAAAAGTTAATTAGCCAGGATGATTTAATGAAGGACAACGTGACAATAAAATTTAGTATCATATTTGCAACTCTTTTGAACATGGCCATATTTCCCCTGAAAGGCAAAGACAAGGTGCTATATTAAGCTTGTCTGCTTCCCCCTATTTAAGGACACGCATGTAAATGAATAATTTCAATTATTTTCCTCTAGTATTTTTATTGATTCATCACCACACTGTGGTAATATAAAAATGTCATGAGTTTGAAAACCTGTAATTATTATAATCGACAAACATTTTGTTAATTATATTTTATGTCTCTAATCAAATTAATAGCCAGACACAATTTCATACATCAGAATTATTAAATATTAATACACTTACCTACGTATTATAATTATTTATTAGAGATATTAAATTTGTATGAATATGTGACTGGCTATATTAATATAATTTATTCAGAACATTTCAAAAGTATTAAATTTTCCTCATATATAAATCGTTCTAAATATAATTATATTAAAATTTTATTATGCTTATAAATCATATGAAAATTGAATATTTGCATTTATTATTACACGTTTGACAATAAAATTTATTTTACAGTGGCCATTTACATATTTAAGCGAGAAAAAACACTAGAATGAAAATTAATTATAAAGTGCTCGTAACTTAATTACAGTTCCGTATCATTTATAAAGTAATGAGTGATTAATATTACTTAGAACCGCGCGTTGTCGTAATACATAATGTCCTTTAGAGCTTTGTCCTATCTTTGTAGAGCAAGCGAGCAAGAAATAAAACCGAGCGAGACAAACAGTCCAGAAAGAGAAAAGTGTGAGCGAGAAAGCGCTAGCACCGTGCTCGCTCCGACACCATTAGCGAGAAACACTCCTCTCGATTTGAAACTCAAAAATATTGAATCTTAAAAAATCTCGTAACATGTCACCACTCAAGTTGCTATGGCAACGACGTCGCCAAGCCGCGACGTACGTACCTCAGCGTCGGGACGCTTAGTGAGACAAGGATAGCGACAGACTCTTTCAACGCAGAACACAACGGAAAGTGTCACCTAAGACTTGCTAAGTAGAATTCAAAATCAATAAGTATTCCATTTCTTGCTGTAAGTGTGCACACTTCGTTCCCGCTCGGGCGGGCACTCGGACGTTTTCGGAGATGGATTTTTTATTAGGCTACGCCTTGATTTGCATACACATTCTTTATTTGTGGGCGGGTGGCTACGACTGACTGTCTTTTGTTGAAGACGGCCGCACTTGAATCTTATTGAATTTTTTTATGAAACATATCGCTGAACGCTCATTGTTCGTGGATTGGTCATTTTCTCTGTGATTGTTGGGTTTTTTGTGCTGCGCTCTCAAAGTTCAACACACTGGCAGAGGCGTCCGTGGGGAGCGGGGTGAGGGCGGGTGCTCCTAAGAGAAATACAAGATGACATCTTACGAGACAAAATGATACTGACAACTGACTCAATTTTCATTACTACTTCAAAAACAGTTTTTAATGCCTGTGTTCTGCATTCCAGAATGAATGCGAATATAAATAAAAAACTGTACAGTTGCTAGTTGCATTTGCCATAAAAACCAGATATCTACCGGGAGTCTTGTCTACCTACTTGAAATATGTTATATTTTATGGAAGAAACAATGTTAGTTTTTTAAAGTTTGCTGTAGTTACTTACCTATTTATTTTAGATAGACAAAATTTAAATATACACAAAAAAGCAATATGATCGATTGTGGTTTCGTCAGAAAAAATCTTCAAATTTCATCTTAAATCTTATGGGATTTTTGAAACAATATAGAGAAATGTTGGAAATATTTCATTCTAAAACCAAATCTCAATTATTTTATTCGTCCAGCTGATACAATAGAATTTTTTTTTAAATGTAACATTTCATTTTCTTTACATCTAAGAATATGTGTAAATTTAAATTGCAAGCCGACCATATGGCGTAAAATTTTGATAATTATGTTACTACCTACTAAAAGAAAAATGTTTAAGGTGATCCTTTATCAATGGCAAAAAAAAATGATTTTGCGCGCTATTCTATAGCGTTTAGTGTTTTGTTTGAGAGGAAAAAATAATTTTGGCACCCATATTTGAAAAAAAAACTTAAATATTTGTAACAAAATAGGGTTTTCGCGCGCCACTGTAGGTGCAGCTTTTGTTTATAAGTGAATTAATTTGAATATGTTGTCAATAAAGAATACAGCTTGGATCTGCGAAATAAGCGATCGAATTTTTTAAATTCGTTTTAAAATAAAGAATATTTGTGTTAAAAAAATAACCAAAATTGTCAAAATTCAAATTAACATTTCGATTTGAAAGCAAAATTTTAAAATTCTGCATTGATAATTTTGTAGATTGTATCTTCAACAATATCTTTAGATTATTATATTTAACAAAACAATAAACGCTGTGGAGTGGCGTGCGAAATCCATGTTTTTGGCTGTTTCTGGCGCGGTAGAGGATCGTTTTAAGGAATCGAATGATGAAAACCGGAAATCGATATCTTTATTTTATGAAAATGGCAGTCATTTTCGTATGATGAGGCAAAATATTGACTTCATTCAAAGTTGTTTTTATGTTAAAAATACATTTTCATTATTTTTTCGAAAACTATATAATACTTACACCTACATGAACATTGGTAAAATTCTTTTCTATATAAAATTTTATTCTTTACAATTTCATAATTGCCAATTTTTTTGTAAAATCAACCGTCCACAAGATAAATCAAAAAAATATACAAAATTGATTATTTAAGGGCCTGTATAAAATTAAAATGGACCTATATAAATGGAGTTCCATCTTCAAATCGTTTCTTATATGCCGTAGAAAATTAAAAGAAATTCAAATTGCTTTTAGCTCAAAGATCACAATCCATTCGCTAAGCTGCCGGATTGGTTTGTGTTATTTTTTACACAATATTTACTACATAAGAAAATTAGTGTACCTTACCTATACACGAAATAAGTTTCAATAGGTAGGTATATGTGAAAACATATAATGTGTCTTCTACAAGAAGCATCATACTTTAATATAGGTACCCTTTTCTGAATTCGAAAACTTTCCCTTCTTAAAATTATTTTTCAGCACGCCACTGCCTCCCCCACTCTTCACTATCTACCACCCCCTCTCGTGTCTGTTTCCCAGTGTGACGGTGTGAGTGAACAACAATAACTTGCATACATTTCGTACAACGAATACTCACAAATACAACATACACTCATAAATGCATTTGAATAACAATTAAGTCTGCGTTAAGTATATCTGTGTTTTCTTCTGCACTTGGACGTTGGACCAGACAGAGAGACAGCTTCAGGGGGGTATTTAGTCCGTTTTGGGGTGAATGCGCTGTACGCTACTGTGTGGTGTGGGAGCAACCCACAGGCAATTTGTAAGATGTTATTCATCGCTCCTTGAACTAAAGATGCACTTTTAGGAAATGATTCTTTTTATTTTCTTTGCTGTTCAGTCAAGTGAATAATGCAATTTCATTTTTTATAGAAAATAATTCTGCGTAATTTTGAGTTTGACAAATACATACTACCTACCTACTACAGCTATAATATAACTTTTTTAATTTCTGATTTCAGTGTACGTACAAATTTCAGATGGTATTTAAAGTAACAAATGTTAAAATTATTTAAAGAAAAACGATACTATCGTAGCTGCCTACAGGGCCGTCGCTAGGTATTTGGCCTCTCATGTCCAATAATAATTTTGGCGCCCCTTAGAAACTAAATTTTGTTGTATTCTTTAATGCATTATCTTCTATTATTGAAAAGAGATAACCTACAACTAAAATATACATCGAAAATACGCCGCAGATGAAAATTTTTTTGGTTCAAGGTCAAATAACTTTAAATTAAATTTTCAGAGATAAGATAACCACACGTTTTTGTCTCTTTTATGTGAAGAAATAAAATAAAATTGGACAAAATTACGCATTACAATTAGTACTATTTTCAGAAAAACCATTTGAATGATAATACCACAATAAGATCAATACAGGGTTGTACTGCCATAATGTGGCCCCATAGAGAACAATAATTGACTCACTCACAACACGATATAAAATATCTTTGAGTTACGGTAGGAATGTGTCGTATTATAAGAGTTGAACAAAATTGTACTAAAATGCGCCGCAGATTAATTTTTTTTTCATTCAAGGTCAAATGCCTTGTAATTGAAAGTTACTCCCTTGTCGTATCATCTTATGTTTTCTTTTAAAAACAGTAAATAATAATAAATTATTATAGTAAAAAAAGTGCTACATAAAATTTGCCGCCTGTGTGCCATGCAAGCCTTGCACCCCTTGAACTCCCTGGTAGCGACGGCCCTGGCTGCCTATATAAAAAAAACTGTTGTACTGATGATAGCTTGTCTATCAGATAAATGAAAACATAATATACTCATATTTAAAATAAATAAATTTTGATGTACTATTCGTTTACAAGAAAATATTGCTTTTAATCAAAATATAATAGTTAGGTATGTAACAAGTATGCAAAATAGAGTTTTATAGGTCGAATTTATATTTACGGGCGAGGCTCAAGCCGAGTCTTTAAATTAGATGAGTCATCTAAAACTCAGTTTGTGTACTTGTTATACAAAAATTTTAGTATTATGCTTTCCAAATTAGTTTAGTGACTATACGAGATATAACTTTAAACTTTAAAATAAAATTTTGAAAAACATAAGGGATGAAACATTGAAAATCAATGAAAATAATTCTTAAAATGTAAATAACAGTTCATTGCTCAGATAACGTCATTTTAAAGGACAGGATCCGCTAAAATATTATTTTGCGGACTCAAAACAGTTCGCAAAGTATCGATTTTGGGGAGCATATATTAAAATATAAATTTACAAACCTACATTATATTTTATTTCTACAAATATTTTTTAGCTAGTAGGTTACCGAAAGAATTTTTAAGTATACCTAAAATATTATTAGATACATAACATCAAAGTTAAAAACAATTGAAGATTTATTGTTTCAATTAAATTTTATTTAAGAACACAGAAGATATAAATTTCATTTATTTATATAAGATAAAAATAAACAACGATTAAATTCATTGTATCCACAATTCGGTCAGTATAAAAATATGTAAAATAAATGAAATTCATTTCAAGGTTTTGTTTTCAAAGCCAACGCGATGAAAACTCATTAATTGTCTCTCCTTGAGACATCTTGTAAAACAAACTACAATCGTTTACAATTCAGATTTTCTCTCGACTTTAGTAATTCCAAATCATGGAATATGTAACAGTATGTTAAACATATATTTGAAGATTCTATGATGTCATATCGATCAATCAAAAAATATTAGCAAAATAATTCGCAATTTCAATTTGTCGACGAATGTTTAAAAGTCAAGTGTTATACGATGCGTTACTTAATATGAAATGAAACTTGTATATTTAGAAGCCGAATTGGACGCATTCCAGAAGTAAGAGTTGTATATCTTCTGAAGATCGTATATTTTATAAATTATAATAAGGAAAAACGGGAGAAATATATTTTTAATTATCACAAGTAAATATAAAAGGGAAACATTCTGTTAATTTATGGTCAAATGGTTTTGACATTATATTCCTATCCTACATTGGGAAATATTTAGTATATATTATAATATATTATGCAATGAGAGTTTAAAGTAGGTAGATATTTATTCACCATAATGAAAAAAAAAACAGTCAAGCACTTCATGCGCAGAGGGTTCCGTCAAATGCTAAAACTGAATTAATTTAATAACAATCTTATTCATAATAATTGTTTTTATTAACTAAAAAACGTTTCCCATATTTATACCAGCTTGTATATTGGCTAATAAGAAAATACAGTATCAATATAGAAGTTATATTCAAAGTTGTCGATTTTTCAATTTTCAGTTTTTCAGACAAATAAATAAATACTTTATATTAAGTAAGATTAGGATAAATTAATTTTAAATTTTCTTGACATATTTAATAAATAAATGAAATTTTACAATTATTTATAAAGAAATTAAGTTGGGTAAATGCGACATAGATTTACAACTTTTGGGTTTGTAAGCCCATAAAATTTTATCTGTTCATATGATATCAATGTGAATTAATTCTCCATCAATACTCAATAGCCTAAGTTTAAATTTTTTAAAGTTATCAGGAATAATTTTTTTGATTAATTTTTTTTATGTAAGTGGTCACATTTGCCCATTTTTAGGTTAATGGAACCATATAGTGTTTGATTTCTAATACTGCAACACTATTGATTTGATAGGGCAATTGAGACATTTACAATATTTGCAATATTTTTGTCTCTTGGTTTGTTCAAATAGTAGGTAACCGTCTAAAAGTTAGAAGGTATGACGTGATTATGAATAGTTTTATTGAAAATGTATATGCGCGTTTCTTAGTTTTGTATTATAATAAGTCAAACCAACATTATTATGCGCTATTATTAATTAGGAAACAACCAATCTTTAAATTGTGCAAATTTTAAAAAATATTCTGTTATTCATTTATGTTTATACGGAGGTATTATTTGAATATTATTTTTTATACCGAATTTCGTCTTTAGGCGTAGATCATTTCCAGATTGTCGAAATTGTCCATTGGACCTACCTGTCCCATTTACTCAAAGGGCTATGTCCCATTTACCCCATTTTACATCCTGATTCAGGATAACTTCGACATGTCTTTAAATAACATCCGCATAGTATTTGTCAAATCAAATACCCCTAAACATAAATATATGCATTAATCACTTACCGTAGACATAAAACATTTTTTTAAAACACTTTCAGTATGCCCTTCTTCCTTGTCTTGCACAAAGTTATACTATCGAGAAACCAAGTGCTCAACGTTTTGCGCCATAATAGTTACTAATCTAAGTCGAAACTTACTAGGGTTTCTTGCTTAATCCTCGCGGGGCGTGTATATTTATGTTGTGGGTATATTTAAATCACAAATTTTCAAATACTGTGGCAAAAGTTTCACTTACCCAACTTGACTAACGAATTTAAATGTCAAATATAGGAGCCAACTTCACCCCGTGCTTAATATGGCCGTTGCTATGTTCAGCCCGTGCATGACTAAAAACTGATGGTGAAGTTTATTCACGAGCCGAAAGTGAGGGAAATAATCACCTAAGGAATTAAAAGTAAGATTAAAAGTACTTTAGTCCTGTGGTATATACCTACGCTATTTTTTGCACTTCATCCTCAAACGAATAAATAATAGTTTAAAAGAATACACATATTGCAATTTTGACAGTAAACTTTATGACAAATATTTATATTGTTACCATAGACAACGAGATCAAATTAAGAACCTTAGCCCCTAAAAATAAAGACTAAAGAAGAGTTTTAGTCCCGGAAGAAAATGTTATTTAGTGCCATGGAAACCAATTCGTTAAATGATGTTTAATACCAGAAGTAGAAGAAAAAAATTTAAATATAGGTATAATCATTGAGAAAAATGAGAGCTTTTCATGTGGCAATGACCTACTTCTGACACTAATAAAATTTGTTTTCACTGCCAATGCGAGCATTATTACGTAGGTACACTGAAACTGAAAAGCACTGAAAAGCAATAGTATCAAAAATGTAATTTTTATTTAAAAAAAAGTTTTTAAGCTGGAAGTAGTTGTTGGGTAGGCTCGCACTTTTAATAAACAAAAGCTAACCCTACCAAATTACTTGTTTTAATGAAACTAATCCTAATTGGAAATATGGAATTATCGCAGCAAAATATTAGTGTCAAAAGTGGAATTTATTGATTGTCTGATGCAGTATACAAACGAACTTGACTGTTTAAGTTGATCCTTATTTGATTATAATTTAATTCATACCTTAACCTTAACTATATTAGAAAACTATATTACTATTTAATATTTAGTGAATGTGACACACACAAAATACATCCTGTATTATAGTATTAAAACCAAAGCCAACATCTCCTAAACACAAAACTTCTAAACCAAAACAAACCCCCTTCATCCGTTCCCCTCCTAACACCACGTGGTACCCCACGTGTCAGACTACCCCCACCCGCCGCCGCCGCCGCTCGACAATGCCTCCACTATTACACACTAGATGTCCGGCACCCGGAGCCACACACTTGGAAAAAAGTAGAAAACACCGGCGTAGTTCTCCGAGACGCCGCGCGACGCCCGCGGCGCCACACGCCCAGCGTCTTGCGGACAGCGCCGCGGAGGGTGCGGACGGTTTGAAGACTGGCGCGAGGCAGGAACACGTGGGTGCCATGCGTGAGGAATGTTGAGGATGGTAGTGTTTGTTTTCGTTGGCTTTACGAGGGTTGTTTATGCTTTTATGAACATATGGTTACTTGGATATTTTACTAACGAATATAATTTGTAAGAAACTTGTAGAATGTATGTTAAGTGAGAACTACTTCACAAAAAATGTACTAAAATTGTAAACGATGAGAATATAACGATTTTAGTTTGTTAGCCGTGAGTTCAGACAGCATAATATCATATACAATACATATACGGCCAGTGGTTAGCTCAGCGGTTAGGGCTCCGTCTAGCATGCTAGCGGTCCCCAGTTCGATCTCGTTCGATTCCCAGCACAACCGACAATAAAACCACTGGGTCCGAGTGGTTGGATTCCACTATAATAATAACATCTACCATCCTGTAATTGGGAGTTAATCCTGTAGGTTGGTTACCATCAAAAATAAGAAAATAAGAAAGTACTCCTATCCCCTACGGCAACTTGAGTTCAGTCGGTTTTTAAGTGCGAAACGTCTGTTTCATAAACTTAAAGTGATCCTCTACCCATAGCAGAAAACTGTCGGAAACATTGATTCCACACAAGGTTTATAGAAAAGACAGGTTGCGCCGAAACTGTCTAGCCAATCACAGTCTTGCTGTGATTACGTCACAGGATTCCTAAATATGAAATATTATGATATAAATAAGAAGGCGGTTGTGTTGTTTTTGTCGTCATTCTGAAACCTGTGACGTAATCATCAGTACCTACCTATGTTTCCTTGACCACCAAAACATACGGTGCAATCTATACCGGGTGTAGAATTGAAATGTGGCGTATAGGGATTTCAATGTTATTTTTTAAATATTGCTGTATCTCTTTACCTATTCACTTTAGAGCAAAAGCGTAAATACAAAAGATGTTCAGAATAAAAATCTGCATCGAATAAGCTTAAATTTCAAATGTTCAAATCGATTTCTTTCACGAAATAAACATGAAATAAAAATGAACAATTTAGGCTAGTTTCAGACTGCCATGTAAAATTAAACAAAACAAAAATATTTATTCCGTCACTCTGACAGTTGACAGATTTGAAATTGTTGTTCTAATTGATTTATTGGACCATAAGAAGGATTCACTAATCAAAAAAATTTATTAATAATTATTTTATTTTCCTTCTTTTCTTCCTAAGGTACATTTTATCGTAATTAATTGAAGTGTTTATTTTTTTAATCTGACTAATTCATCAAATTTATCAAATTTAATTTACGTTTATCTCGTGACAAGAACGTTTTATATCAATAAATAAGGGCTCGTTGGATGCAGTTTTTTATTCTGAACATCTTTTGTATTTACGCTTTTGCTCTAAAATGAATAGGTAAAGAGATACAGCAATATTTAAAAAATAACATTGAAATCCCTATACGCCACATTTCAATTCTACACCCGGTATGTTCTATATACAGGGTTCGCCAGTGAAATGGAAATATTTGATGTGGGGCTTAGAGATCGTAGGAAGGTGGTGGGGAGGAAGATGGCCGACTCAACATTATCAGCGTTTTACCATTTAGTTTACAATGGATAATTGGACGGATGAACAGCGGGTTGCCAGTCAAATGGAAAGATTTCAAAATGTAATTAATTTTAAAAATATTTTTTTTATTTTATTATTAAATTATTTTCCGAATATTACGTTCAGCAAATGTTCTCCATTGAAATTGATGCATTCATGAAGTCGGGCCTGGAAGTTCAGCATGACCTCTCGCAGCATATTGATAGGTATTGTTGCAGTCTCGTGTTGAATACGTTGTTTGAGGGCTGGTATTGACAAAAGTGTTTGAAACCGATCCACCCAGAATATATGTTGTCAACAAAATTTCCATCTGCAAAATAATCGAATTTTTTAAATTTGTTTTAAAATAGAAGTAGTCCAGCGCCCGCAGTAAAATATTCACTCAATCTGGGGGAAAAATTGGAAGTGGATGAAATTTGGCATAGGGGTAGTATATTAGTAGGAGAATAGTTTAAAAATGAGTCCCGCCGCGAAAGCAGTGAAAATTCCAAGAAAATTCGAGTCAAAAAAATTTTCCAGACTTTTCCGGCTATATCTCGGAAAATAAGGGAAATTTAGAAAAATCACGACAGCTAAAGTAAAGAGCATTAAACTGTGAACAAAAAAGATAGCATGAGTTTTTATTTAAAAAAAACCATTTGGTCAATAAATGGCGGAGAAAAAAAAAGTAAATTTTTATTCAATTTAGCCAAGCAATTATAATGAGAAATTATATGGTTTATGATAAGGAATTGTGAAAAATGATATTTTTACCTCCCGCTTACCTGTAAGGGAGGTATTGGAATCATGCAAAAAATCGGGTAGTGAGTTTTAAGTAGATGAGCACGAATTAGTATTAGGCCGGTGTGTATGTTGGATTACTGAAATACGAATTACCCAAAAATTATGATATTTGGTAATTTACATTTGTATATAAATTGGAAGAGCTCATTAAATTTTGGTACAAATATCTTCACCGGAAGTGATATTTCTTGAAGAGTAAAAAGTTTAATTGTCAAAAATTTCATTAAATTTTGATAAATATAGTGTTTAATTGTAATGAGAATAAGAGGAAAAGTTATTTGCAACTTACGTTATAAAAAAATTTTCTTCATCTTGTAGCATTAAAGAACTGTAGTAAAATTTAAAAATTAAATTTTTAAGGTAAAACGTTAAAATCTTGTAATCCATGATCGGTTGATTTTTGTTTCTGCGTAAAAAATATTGACAGGTGACATACTAACGCCATATAAGTCATAAGTAAGATATTAAATGTTTTAGTAATTGAACGGTGGATAGTTTAAAAGCATATAAGATTCATTGACCTATATTATTTTGTCACTTTGGTCGACAATCTAGGCTTGACAAATTCTATAACATTAGAACAAGTAACGACCTACTATTCTAAAATTTATTTGAAAAATACGTCATGATTTGCTCGGAGAGTACAAAAAGAAACACCTGCCCTTTAAAAACGAGAGATTAGAGAGCTACTCCACTATAAGGAAATGAAAGAGGATACATTAATCTTTAATTTTCAACCAACAAACTCTTTCTAAGTGGTCCTTTTACAGAATAATATGTAAAATAAAAAAAATTCCAAATTTCGCGCTATCTTCATAATTTTTTAAAATATCGAGAAAACTTCATCGTTTGGCCACAATGTAAAGCAGCTGTCCGAAACATGGGGATATTGTCAACATTTTCAAATTTTTTCAGAATATTTCGCGCATTTTTTAAATCCGTAACAGCATCCCGAATGTGGAGAAATCGTAATTTCTGAAATGCTCTCGAATTATCGAAATTTGAAAGTCTTCGTTTTTGAAAAGGGGGTAATTAGACGCAATTTTATTATGCACACTTCAAAGAGGACAATATGAACCTCAAATTCCTTCAAGGACAGCATCTAATATTAAACCATTCACAAGATATGAACGTTTTATCATCGTGTGCTCAAGAATCCATTTTCTTTTTCTGAAAAAGACTATTTTTAATTTACTGGCTGCATATATCTCTATTCTAATACAATAGTTTTAAAGCTTAGGCATTTCCCTTCGAAACCCACTTTGGATTTTTTAAATCTGATCGGTACATCTCGAGTAATCTCACCGCTAACCTGAAAGTGATGCTTCAATATTTGAAATTTCGGGCGTTTGAAGCCACTAGATTTGAACAAAAAGGTGTTTTGTTCAAAAGCGTTTTACGCGGCAACTTCAGCATTTATGGAAAAATGAAAGGACCTTTCTTGTTCAGAATTTAATGCTCTTTACTTTACCTGTCGTGATTTTTCTAAATTTCCCTTATTTTCCGAGATATAGCCAGAAAAGTCTGGAAAATTTTTTGACTCGAATTTTCTCGGAATTTTCACTGCTTTCGCGGCGGGACTCTTTTTTAACCTATTCTCCTACTAAAATACTACCCCTATGCCAAATTTCATCCACTTACAAATTTTTTCCCAGGCTTAACCTATGAGCGCTGTACTAAAGATATTTGTGTTCGGAAAAAAAACAAAAATGGTCAAAATTCAAATAATTCAAATCACACATTTCGATTTTAAAGCAAAATTTTAAAATTCTGCATAGACCATTTTGTAGATTCTACTTTTATCTTCAACAATATATTTAGATTATTATATTTAACAAAACAGTAAACGCTGTGGAGTGGCGAGCGAAATCCATGTTTTTGGCTGTTATCTGATTTCTGGCACGGTAGATGATTGTCATACCTAAATCTCCGTTAACATAATGATTCACAATTTCGTGAATATATTTTATTGGTATAATATTATTGTACTAGTACAACTTACTGATCACGGAACTGACAGCAAATTCTCAATTTTAATTTCCAGGTTTTTTGAATTACAATTTTGGGCAACTGTTTCCATAAATTAAATTACATAATTTCACTGTACAATTTTGTTTTATTTCATTGATAGCTAATCATAAACCATATTATGCATTTTAAAAAATATATTTTTGATTTATGATCAGTAAGTCGCGTCTTGCGTCGCGAGTACTAAATGACATTAAAATATGTGCACGAAGTTTTGAATCACTTGATCTGAAGACAAGTTTGTTTAAAGTTAGAATTTAACGTATTTTATTTATTAAAATGAGCTTAAGGCTATACCTACTGAAGTTTATCTAAACTGTAAGATTTAAATTCAAGTTCAGGAAGTTTTAGGTTTGTTTTCGTTTATTAAAGTGCGAGTAAAACTAGGCTAGACGGGTTTCATTAGAATAACACTATACTAAATTTCACGAGACCTTTCATTAAAGGGACACAAGTTTATGTTGTTTCAAGTGTCGAGATTGGATTCTCGAGCATGTGCTAAAATCGTAAACCAATCGTAAGCATTATGCATACGTTTAGGATGCACGAATCAGGAAACCATGTGGCCATGTGTCCCTTTAATGAAAGGTCTTGTGGAATTTAGTATAGGAGTGTATATAACTATAATGATTTAGGTTTAAAATAAGAAACACAATATTATTCCTTATATCCAATACTTGTCCATAAGTATCTATACCTACCTAACATATCCAATATAATTTTTGCTACAAATATCGAAACAATGTATGATTTAATGTAAAAAGAAATTTGATAATCAGGTAGCTTATTTTATTTATTCGTTTGTTTAGGCGTTTAGGTTAGAATTTCCGGTGTTAGAAAAGAAAGAGTGGACTTGTTTGCACATATTTTATTAAAAATTAGTGACGGATACAATTTTATGCAAAATATATGAAGTGGAATCTACCAATAATTATAAAGTTGTAATCTATCTATTTAATTTTAAAACCAGAATCGTATGAGAAAAATGTATTGACTGCCAGATAAATAATCTGGGTAAATAATTTCTTTGGGCGTGTAGGATAAATATGTACATATGTACAAGTATAAGTACTGTATACAAAATTCAGTATGTACTTATGTTAAAAATAATCATAGCACACGATTGTACTGTAAGTGAATTTCTCAGGAAATAGATATAGAAACATGAAACAATATATTCGTCCCTACACCCTCATTTGGTAGAAAACTGCAAACTGTAATTTATGTAGGAGCCGTGCTGTTGCTGTTCTGTTGCTTGCTGTATATATTGTATTGATCTTTTTGTTATGAATGCATTATTAGGAACAAAATTATAATTTTCCCGGGGAAACTCAGCGACTTGTTTTCAGTTTTCCAGAACGCGTTTTAAATGAAAATAACAAAATAAGAAAATGAAAAACGACTCTGTATAATCATTTATTGATTTCTAGCGCTGTGAATTCATTATTAGGTATTAAATTAATAATTTTTCTGAAAACTTACGATTCATTGGATGTTTCATATTTCATTTTCTTAATTGAAAATGACTAAATGGGAAAATCAGTTTTTAATACAATAAACGATATATTTCACTAAAAGTTTCATAAAATTATTGAATTACTTTAATATGAAAATTCATATTAACATAGAAATATTTTCACAATAGCATAATTGAAAAATTCCATTCAATTGTGTTTTATTTTATTGTATTATTTTTAATTTGATTGTCCTTTATATTATTTAATAGATATTACTTTTAATAAATAGTTGTCTGTGACATAAAATATAGGTATCACTTCCTACATTGTGCTGTACATTTTAATGACATTTATTTGCAATGAACTATAAAAAGAAATGATAAAAATTTGAAAAAATAAAACTTAATTACGTTGTATTGCTTTCATAACTATTTATCAATAATCTGTTCAGTGTAAACACATATCTATAATTTTTTAATGAATAAAAACCAAACGGATATATTTATATTTATTACTGGTGCTGTTTGTATGCACTATGCAGTAAACTATTATAAAAATCTTTACGCATAAGAAAATATTGCAATGTTTTTCTAGAGTTTGCCATGCGCGTGCATAGTTCACATACCTATACCAAAACAAAAAACAATCAACATTTAAGTTAAACTCAAGGTACAACCAACTGAAACCATCATATTTTTGTGGGAAAGTATAGACATTTACGATTCTGTCACACATTTAATAAACAATATTTAAGTCTAGTTAGGTAGGTTAGGTATTGAATTAAGTTCCAACCACAATGAAATCTGAACTCTTACACCCGTATTTATGTCCGTCGGAATTTATCCGCACAGGAAAATTGCAACCGAAAAATCCGCACAGACATAAATGCGCACAAGAAAAATGCGCACATGGAATATTGTGCACACAAAAAAATGCGAAACGGACGATTGCGTACCAACTTGCCAAATCCGAGAATGGAAGCATGTGGGACTCAAGAATGGTATTAGGTTGTTCATTTTTCATTTAGATAAATACTTGCAAGTTTCATCAGAGATTATTGTCAAAACCGAGTAGGACTCAAGAATGGTATTTAGTATAGTTATAAACACTGTGCGCAATTTACCATGTGCGCACTTCTTCGTGTTCGTATTCTTTTGTCCTTTTTGGTAATTGTCCGTGTGCGCAATTTGCCATGTGATCTGTGTGCATATTTTCTGTGCTTAATTATGTCTGTGACCCGTTTATTAACGTGATTGGTGAATCTTGATTTAAGTAGGTTAAGCATATTTTAATACGTCTCAATCTCAACTATTAAGCCATATCTTATAGGCACTCGTTTTCAGTAAAATAAAATTTTACATAAATAGACTAACTTCGCCACTTCGCTTGCATTTTTTATCTGTTACTTATTACGATGTTTGTGATATCATGTTACACATACTTATGCCGTTATATTTCTTTTTAAATGAATCCAATTTTATGGCTATTATTTTATTTGCATATTTAATAAAGCGTTAACTTTATTTTTACAAAATAAAGCTGTATTTCACGAGTATTTTTTATAAACCAGTCCACTATAAATTAGATCCAACAATGCGCAATCGTTATAAGTTATAACATTGTTTCAGTACCGCTTACTCTTTAAGAATCTCTCCGTAAAAGGAAAATAAATAAATAAATAATAAATACACGGTTCGAAAGTGTGAACTAAAAACTAAAGCAGTAAAATAGAAACAAGCGTTTTCCATTCTTAGCTCATAACCTGCAATTTTTGCTCACTTATTGAAACATCCGTTGCTAAGCGACATAAAGAACAAAACATCACAACCACCAGATTTAAATTTAAATAACACAACCTTACACACTCACACACGCATTCTTAAAGCAAGTCACACATTCATAACCTTACTTACAAAGTCCCACCTTCTTTATCATTACTTTATAGCCCGTCTAAGGTACTGCGATCGACATGGCTATTATTTACGGAAAACAAAATTCCAAACATTTTATGTACGCGCGTGCGCGTTGCGTGGCACTGCAAGGATTGTCTGTGTCTGTGTGAGATCACAGATCACGAGGATAGAGGATAGGATCGCGGGTTGAAGGATCGTGGATCGGGTTCAGTTCAGAGCACGGCGCACCAAGCGGAACCATTGTGTTTTGTGTTGGGCTCTATCACTTGTGAAATCGTCTGTTCGGAGATGTTACTCCAAGAAAGTAAAAGAGTTCTATGCGGAAGATGTCAGGAGAGATGGGATTGTTTTCAGGGGTACACTACACACTGATTTTAATATCGTAGCTATTTTGATTTGATTCTCGAATGACACAATGTCGTTGAGAATTCAGTACCATTAAACTAAAGAACTATTCAAAACAATTATTACTATGCATGTTTACCAGTTTTGAAACCGTTTTCAAATCGTTTTAGCTTTTAAAAACGCCATGTATCAGTGTCAAAACGGTTTTGAGTTAAGTAACTAAAACCAAAACCAAAATTCATGGGTTTGACTTGAAAATTAGTTTCAAAACTACCATGTAAACACGTGAAGTTTATGTTTTGAGATTGCGTATGCTTAGGTTCTTCGTTTTCTTCGATGACCTATGCTAGTGATACCGTGAAACGAGACGAGACGGGACGAGAAATAGTCAACTCTCGTCTCGTCTCAAATTTACGAGACGAGAAATTTAACTATTCTCGCCCTGGCCATTTCTAGGCTGTTCTCATCTCAAAGAACAAAAAAAATTTGAAAAGCTAGAAGTAAATTTAAGAACTTTTTTTTACATTTCTGTTAAATTTACACATAATTTTTGTTTTAGACAAAAATGTTTATATAAAAAAAATGCTACGAACAAAGTAAAATAAACAAATATTTTTTATAAATAGAAGAGAATAATCTACAATTTTTTGAAGGTTTTTCGTTTTGAGAATTCTTGAATTCTTCACTACCAATATGCATTACACTTTTGTTAAACGCTCTTTAAGGACTTGCTATTTTAAAATAGATTGTAATATATTTTCCATTTACACAAACTACACATAAGAGGTTATAGGTAGGTACTTTTCGTTCCGATCTGTCACTTACATCAACCAAATATGCGCATGCGCCGAAACTGTTTTCAAATCTATTTTTGCACTTGTTTTGAAAATTGCATGTATACAGTTTCAAATAATTTTGACTGAAAACTGGAACCATTTTCAAAATTCATGTAAACTATACCTATATATGGGATGGGTAGTGCACACTAAAAAACTTATGCCTAAATGTAAATATTCAAGAATTATCAACTGTAATAATTAAACAAGTGATTTTTATTTTGTTGGACAAATTTCTGTTTGTATTGAATCCTTGTTGCCTAGTAATTTGAAAAGAAAAATTGTTTAATAAAATCACGATACGGTTAGGTGGAGTGATTTTATTTTAAAACAATAATTTTCAAGTCAAATTGCTGTCAGGTTACAAGGTTTAAATGTCAAAGAGAAATTTATTCGGAGGAAATAAATTGCTCGAGTAATTCAACGAAATAATAGTTCTTCTTCACAAATATTCCCAAAATCTAATCATTTCACTGACAAATATTAGAAATATGAAGCAAATGACATTTAAGTATTATGTTTGGTAACTAAGAAAAAGGTAAAAAAGGTTTTTTTCACTTGCAAAAGTTACCTTCCTTTTTATCCGATAAGCGATAATATTGTGTTTTGTTTATGGCTTACTTTATACAGGAATAGAATTATTATTATTGTAAAAATAACTGAAATTTTCCAGAAAAATATTCTTCACATATTGACATCGTTATTGTAATCAGTGTATTATAAAATTAAATTTGCTATTTGCTGTATAAGTTCTGATTAAATAGGTAAATTATGAATAAATTATTATTAACGTCTTGCGTCTAGTATACCTACTTATACTTACTTACGTTTATTTCGTTTCGAATTTCTATAATTCGAACCTCGAACTTTTATAAGTAACTGGGATAAATTTGATTGACAAATTAACAAATACCAATTTTGGGTATACTTATTAGTTTCATAGTTTCTATTATTTTCCTTTGCTAAAAATATTTTGCTGCATGCTCGATATTCGTTTATCACTTTTTCGATCAGATGAAATGCAAAAAGGTTATACCTGTTTTTTGCTGAGTTGTCTGGAATTTTCAAAAATATATTACCTACCTACTATGTTGAAAACGGATTTTCTAATGTTTATTGTTTACTTTTTGACTGCTACTCGTGAAAAGTAATTATACTTTACAAAATATTAGCTAAAAAACAACGCCTGATCATACAAGTGATACTATAAATTTGCAGGTAGGCAGTAGGTATAGTACATAATAAAATTGAATTTTATAACAGCTATTAGAGTTGTTGGTCGTCAGGTCTAAATATTCAAATCAGAACCTGAAGTTGGTTTATGCTAAATATTTGTATCCAGGTCTTGAGTCCTGATGGCACACGTCTTTTGCATAAATCTTCTTTAAAAGTATATAAATGCCTATATCAATTCCATTCTTTCTTTAGTTGAGCGTTAAGGGTTAGCCTAAAGTCAATCCTGGGTGCATATAATTATTCTTATTCTATATGCAAATACACAAAATATCTTTTTATTCCACACAGTAGCACTCAGCACCATAAAGGATAAAATGCGTTCTACAGGTGAAAATTTGGCTATAAAATTTATACCTAAGAACTAGTAGGTACCTACCTGATGTTTCTTAAGCGATGTTTTAAGTGCATTATTATTGTGTTTAGTGTTTCATTCATGAATACAAAATATGCGTCGTATTGACAGCTAAATTTAGATATCCTGTGAAACTTAGAGTTTGTTTGAAATAATAATGAGTTAGTGGTTATTAAATTTATTTATAATTTATAGTTAGTTTTTCAACATGCGTAGATGTTATGAAGTAATGGCTTTTTATTTTAAAGCGTTCCCAAGTCTGTTAGATTAAAATATAATTAATGAATAATTTCCTAGGCGAGTAAACGATTAAAAAGCAATGCGTTGATTTAATTTTAATTTCTCAAGCTTTAAATGAAAGTGAACATAATGTGAAACGAAACAATAATTACAACACATAATTATTTACTGTATAAAACAAAATATTAGCACTCATACATCAGTTACAAACAAAACAAAAGAGCGGGTCTGTTTCCCAGGCCATCATAACAACACATTGTTGAACGCATCGAAATGAACGTTTTAATCATCATTTAATTCAGAGTGTATCTGTATAGTGTATGTGTGGTAGTACTCGCAACACTGTCCTGTGTCCCCTCCAAAGAACAGAATCTGTAAGACAACAATTAAAATTCTTGCGCGGTGTTTGCGCGGGCCGTCCTAAAGGCGCGGCGCGAGCCCCACCACTGCGCGCCGCGTGCGAGAGTGGGGGCGACCCCCTCCACTGCCGGTGCTCATTGGCTGTCAAGTTTATTCAAGGGACAGTTCAGGCTTGAACACCGGGGAAGAATGTTGTCGATGCCGCCCGTATTTCGCACTTACGATTAATTTATGAACTTGTCTTACTCCCGCGGCGCGTCATCGATACTCGACAGTCAATTGTTAACAGTTCACCACCAACTTCACATTGTTGTTTCATTGTTTACTATTATTGCTACAGTGTGTGATTAGACTTTTGTTTGTTTTGTGCTGTTGTGTTCGTCAACTGTTTTGTGAATTTGTTTGTTTAGTGGTGTGTCCCGTGTCCGGTGTACGGATAAACACAGGAATGCTTGCAGGTAAATTTTACACCTTCTTTATTGTGATTTGTGCCGCGACCGAACTCCGACTCGTGCTTTGCTGTAAATCCTTCGGCTTGACGTGCGCCCGATGCCTGGTTAACCCAAGGATCTATTGTTGCGCAAATTCCGTGAATATTAAGTGACATGCTCCCGAGAATATTGCTATCCGAAATTTAACCGGTTTAGTTCTGAGTGATATACAAAGAACTTGTAAAGATTGTTAGAATCCGAATAATAGGCGTTTGTTTGTTGTACGCAAAAGTGTTCAATTTACGCAAACTGTGCAGTATTTTTATTGTAATTTTGTATTCTGTTTCATACTTTGGTGCGGTATTCGAATAAAACAATACAAAAGTATGAGTGTTGTAAACAAACACCTAAGAAAAATATTGTGTTCAAATTTGGTGCGGCTTTTGTAAGAAATCCAAATAAATTGTCAGGTGTAAACGCGCACTAATTTGTTACAGTGATTGTAACGGATTGTTACCTAACAATCTGTTAGTGGTACAAAATTATCGAAAGAAGTACCTATACAAGAATATCAAAATAATTCGTAAGTTGTTAACGTTTACAGCAGTGATACAATTTTCGCAAAATCTGCAATATTATTGTACGAAACTTGTTATAAATTTTATGCGGCTGTTAAAAAATATAGGTACAAACAATTCGTTACATGTAAACTTGCCTAACTAAAAAAACCTGCTATCATGTTATACGATATTATGTGAATTTTGTTAGAAAAATATAAAATCCGGTGTGGAAAACGTGCTACAGTTTTGTGTATATTTATCATAAAAAAATGATAAAATTGTTAGAATCTTATTGTCAGTGAAGTCAGTTTTAAATCTCATATGAATCTTCCGTCTCTGGCTGATAGCGACGTAGTCGGCGGCAAAAAATCAGTGATATTTTTATCTGGATTCAGCGGGAGGTGCAGTGATGTCATTGTTGCATTATTGCGGCATTTGTCGTAGTTGAAGCGACGCCGCTGGATTTCAGCCAAGTGTCAAAATACGTGGAACGGACCGAGAACTTGACGATTCTATCTTTCATTCATTCACGAGAACGGGAGCCGTACCTAGAACGCTAAAACTGAAAGTTTTGACAAATACGAAGTTAAAACCTTTCGTAGTTTTAATCAGAGATTTATTAAATGATTTTTGTAGCAATAATATTGAGACAAATATTTTGCCCAAAGTTTTTTGGATTTGTTTAATAATTCAGTTGTATTGGTAGTAAAACAATTCAATATTTGTAGTAAACTTATTGTATATACGTTTGTAGTTGTAATCTGAACAAAACTAAATAAATAATGCTGCTTATAAAACTTTTATAAATTTACGCCTATCAAATTGCACATTGTTATTCTTGTATCAAAGTTAAGTCGGGATGTTTAATATTTTTTGTAATAAATAAATAAATATTGAACATATTCTTACAAGTTTTTCTCAAATTGTTGGTACTTAAATAATTTAAATGTTTTTTGTAAATTTCAAATCGCTCTAGTTCAACAATGTATTCATCTCTTAAGAAATTCTCTTTTCTGTCCCTGTGCGGCCACCGAGGCGGAAGATATCAAAATATTTATAAACCATTGCCGTGTTGGTAACAATCTCAAGTCGAGCGTAAATCCGTGTTATGCCGCGAAGTGACGCGCGCTAGACACGACACGGAGACCGATGTTAACATACGATGTAATGCTACTAAAATTCACTATCTAGTTACCTATGCAATGACCGATCATTCACATTTGTTTTTACAGTTGTTGACAGCCAGATATCAGTTTGTTTTACCGGTTAGATTTAGATTAAAAGTGAAAATTTAACAACATCACACTATAAATGTTTTAGTTTCTACAGCTACCATAATTCAAAATAAAGTAGTTTAATTTTGATAAATATGTATTTTATTGAAAGTGGAAAAATTATTTGTCAATAGATATACCTAAACCAAGTAAAACATACTAGAGATAAGCAAGATTTTAACTGATTTACTTTTACGCGGTAACTGAGTTAAAACGTTAAAAGTAAAGATAGTTTTGAAAATAAATTACAATAATTATATTGGTAACAAACACTTAATAAACTAGGTAGCTAATATTTTCGTTTAAATATAGATAAAGGAAAATTTCATAATCTATACTTATAGTAACCCCAGAAAGACTAATTTGTTACTAACTAGATTCAAATTCAGACAAAAATATTATAGATTCAGGTATCTTTTAGCAAACGGAATTAATGTGTTTATACTCTTATAAGTTTACCGACTGTTGTGTTTATCAGTGTGTAGACACAAGTAGCACTTTTGTTGTTACTAACTAAAAAAAAAAATAGATCCTGGTATAAATAAATTACTGCTAAAGTAGGTAAATATAAAAATTAGATTGTTTTCCTTTTTTGCCCTATGTAAACTTGAACTGAACACATATAGAAAATTTACGGGCGCATTATCAAAGTGCGCCAGGTATATCATATCGCGCCGTCTTTTGTTTCAATCTCATGAATGAATGGCATTTGTTTATTTATTTCAGACTAGATAGGTATTACGTTCTGTTTGTTTATGCTTAGTGTTTATAAATCAGTGTTGTTGATAAAATTATCAAAAATATTTTGAGTTGCTGGCCATTAAACTGTTAATAGTTTAATGTAATTATTAAATTTGACGCACATGAAAACAAAGAGTACTTAATTACAGTGGGGATAAAATAATAAAAGTAACACAATGCGATATAGTAAACTGCCAAATGATAGAATAATTTCTGTGAAATACTTAGTATCTAAGCATCAATTCAGTAAATATATTTACCTACTTATTTCTAAATGTATGTATGGTAATTACTGTGTACAGTGTACACAACTGCAACTGCTAAATTCTTTTCATTTGTGCTAAAAATAGTGTGCATATAATGAATGGATGTTTTTTCTGTGACATTTGTAACATGAAATTAATATAACGCGTATGTAAGACCCAGTGAAAAAAGAGCACTCGCCGGCAAAAATTTCCAAAGAAAAAGGTTGAGCTATCAGCATGGAAGATCAGTTTCCACTGTTGAATTCTGTCCGCTTTCCGCGGCGTTGCGCGCGCGGCAAACAAAACAAAACAGCATCGGATATAAATAGTGTGGTGGCGCGGAATTTTTAACCTCGCGCGAATATAAATGATCGCGAGGGTTTTATAATTATCGGCATTAATTTGCGCCTATCTGTTCGCGTTTCTACTTGTTTTTCGAGACATGAGAGCGTGAAATTAATTTTGATTATTGCCTCGCGTCTGAGAATTTATGAATATATAAATATTATTAGTTTGAGCGCAAAGGAGACTTGTTTAAGTGTAATTTATCGACTGGCTTTGAGAGATTATTGAATTTCTGAGGAAATTGTTGTTTATTTGACGGGTGGCTCTCGCTAAGGAGTTAAAAATGTTGTAAGACTAATTTTACCCAGAGAAATACTCAACGAGAAGACATAGTACTCTTCGTTAAAACTTATTTATTTTATTGCCAATTTTAATTGAACATTCTAAATGTCAATAAACTGAAATTTATATTAATTTACAAAACAATTATTCTTACTTTTATCTCTGTAATTTTCTGTAAATGAACATTTATTTTTCATTACCTACATGTTATAAGTTTTATAAAAATTTCTTGATTCTTGTTATTTGATAGTATAAAATTTTATACCTATTATAATAGCTACTAGGTACTGTTCTTTCCACTATAATATTTTAATATTTATAAGTAGTTATTAATATAATTATAATTTCCAACATAGTAAAATCAATTTTATACAACCTTCTTATACATCTTCGAGAACACCTCAGTCAAAATCCAGTCCAAAATATTATCATTTAGTTTCTAAATATAATTTATCAATGTGTAACTGCTCGATAAAGTGCTAGGTACTTTAATATAGAAGTTTATGGCAGGTTTTGTTAATTTAGACATTTATAGGGTATCAGAAATTTCATTTTTGAAACTAATTATTTGTGTAAAAGTTCGTTATATTGTGGCAATTTATCTATGTGAACTGGTGGTAAACCGTTAGTTCTATCGTTATCAATCCAATATCAAACAAAATTACCAAATAAAGATAGCAAACAAGCACTCGAATATCCACATCCACTTAGCTACCGCAATTGTTAGTAAACAGTCGTTATTTGCAGACCATCTCGCAAATTCTCATTCGTTAACTGTGCGTTTGCTGGCGTTGTGTTCTTACGTTGCGTATTTAACTGTCAGCGTAGCACAGATTGTCGTATTTACACCGTGCTAATATTCGTTTGTGTCAGATTTCAAGCCGTAGAATGAACTTCGCTTATTTACTATTGTCAACTGCTTATGATAGTTGCGTGTAGTGTGTCGGCAGATCGGTAGATGGCGGGGATGTCATTCTTATGAGATTACTGTCATTGATGGAGATGATATAAAATGGGGATTTTCAAACGAAATTGCGGCAAATTGTTTTGCAAGCCTAAACACACGTTAACAACAATCATGTATACTTTGTTTTCAGTTGTAATAATGGTAGGTACTTACCGAGGTACTTACTATTTTAAATCTTCGATACAATCGTAGTCTAGCATTTGTAAAGAGTGAATATTGAGCTGTTTGTAACTCCAGGTTATTTCATTTTAATTTTGAAAGTCACATAGCTAGTCATTATTTGAATCTATATACAATTTTAATTTTATTTTTTAGTAGTTGTTCATATGTGCTTGCTTCTAATTTAACAAGAAACGTACAAACGTGATAAGAATTGTATACGAATTAAGCGTCGTGCCAACTAACAACTTACGTAAGTTGTAATTTAAATAATATTATTGAAAAAATTTTTTACTTTTACAATTTCCTATTTATGGAAAATTGTGCAAATTAAAATGTAAATGATAGACTAGAAAACTTCGTAAACTGATGTCTTCTGAAAAAAAATATATAAACTTGCAAGTATTAATTAGTTCTGGAAGTAAATTAATTGTAAATACTTCATAATTACAATATCGCGCTTAGAGCGACAGCGTATTATCTGTATTAATTTATCGGAAAAAATAAACATTATTTAATGGAAACAAGGTTTTTAATAACTGTTAATAGCTCTAATTATATCAAACAAATATGCGATACGATCAAGAATAGCGACATATTAAAATTATATTAATTACTATCATCCGCTCGACAATAATTAAAAACTTACACAAGTTACAAACAACGTTTCGATTAAATTTTACATAATTGAAATAATGAATATGTAATACAAATTTTATAATACAACATTCTAAACAAATTTTATTGTACTATTTTGTTTCCTATATTTTCCCGATTATAGATAGGTAGGTATATTGAATTTCTAATTCTACTTGTTTAACTTTTTAGAACAATTCAAAATCAACTGATTTGATTGATATGTTTACGAATTACGTATTTTTTGTTTAATGTATGCTAGTTATATATGTAAAAACTTTTAAAGGTTGTCAATTAGAATTAAATTGCACGTGAACTATTATCCTAATTCGACATGCTTTCAGTAATTTGTCGGATTAATTATATGTAAAATTAATTTAAGATTGCAGAATTGAGGTGGGGCTAATTTATTATTAACGTTTCATATGCAAGAAATGTTAATTTCATTGTACTACGTCTTTTTGCGCCAAATTTGGAAGAAATACAAATTGATACAATGCTAAGGCAGAACGTGAATATCAATTTATTATAATATTACTATGTTCACAGCTATTCGAATTATTAGCTGTCAATTTACTTATAATATTCTAGTTAAATGTCAAATGAATTGATCAAAAATAGAAAACCCCGTAGGTATATTTTCAGACTTGGGTCAAGCTAATTATATTATCTGAGCCCCTTAAACTTAATTTCGTTAAATGTAAGCTCGCAAATTGGGATAAGATATTTGAATCTTTGAAAGTGATTTATTTTTGTGCGGAATTCTTCGTTTTCGATTATTGGCGGTAGTTCCCACGCCTTGTACAAGGTGTCAGCACCATCTTCCCATCTCCATCCTAACAAGTTTTTTGCATCACTCACGTTTTATTACACCGAATTGAGTTGTGTTCAGCGGGGGCCAGCAGCAACCGCCACACGCAAAGCTCCAAACTACAAACACTTACACCAAACCGTCGTCCACCACAGAATAAAATATACACCACTGAGATGTTATCAATGTTCAAAGGTGTTCGAAATTATGTCCGATACATACATTACTGTCTGATAATTATGGTTTAGGAGCTGTACACGTCCACAGAGCCGCACTGGCCCACTGCCCCCTTGTGTGTTTATCCGAATTTGTATCTGATCGCGTGCGAGTAAATATCGTTTTGTTTCGAGATAATGTGATGGAATTGGATCGGGAATAAAAGTGGATATTTAGATTTTCATTTCATTTGGATTTGTAGAGGAAGTATTATACGCGCTGGGAGTGCATTAATAAATAATTTTATGATTTTAATAGCTACTCATTTTGACAGGCATGATATGAACTTTCAGAAAATTCTACAGTGTTGCAATATTCCAAATAGTAAGAATAATGGTTTATCTTTTCAATTAATTTTTTGTCTCGTTCAATATACATGGATAATATTACTTTTAAAACAAATTTAACTCTAAGTTTCAAAATTTTAGAATCTTGAATTAAGTACCTACTTATAATACCTAATTATTATACGTGTTGTCAATAGTGATGCCGTAAGACGAGACGGAACGAGACAAGAAATAGTCAACTCTCGTCTCGTCTTATGCGGTCATTTCTCAGCTGTTCAATTCTCGTCTCAAAGAACTCGATTCTCGCCTCGTCTCAATTTCTCTAAAAACGATTGGATTGATGCTATCTATTTGAAAAGCTAGAAGTGAATTAATTTAAGAACTTCTTTACATTTCTATACAAAAATGCTATGAACATAGTAAAACAAAAAAAATTGAGGAGAATAATATCAAATATTTTGAAAGTTTTTCATTTCGAGAATTCTAGATTTTTCGAGATCTATTTCTCGTCTCGTAATTTTGAATGCTCGTCTCATCTCGAAAATCCGAGACGAGAAATTTGTTAGTTCTTGTCTCGTAATTTTGAGACGAGACGAGAAATTTCTCGTCTTGGCAGCATTACTAGTTGTCAAGTATGTTACAGTAATTGGAATTGATTTAATATGTTGAAAACAGTGTAAAATTCTTCGGAAACGTTTATTTCCGTTTTTATGAATGAAAAAATTTCAATTTAAAAGTCTGGTCTAATGTGAAAACCACAAGTAATAGAATAAATATTAAACATTTTTCTCAAACCATTAAAATAACTATGACCATAAAAGCAGTTTTATAATAACCATCTTGCATATGCCGTATAACGTACACTGTCGTATGAACGGTCATACATTTGCCGTTTGTTGGCGACCGGAACATTTTCATTTTATGATAAAGCATTTTATGACTCGGTGCGTTGTAATAAATAAAACACGTGATTAAAATAATAATAAAAAACACAGCGAAATGTGAATTTCTCTTAATTATTTTGTTTGTGAAATGTGATTTCAACATCAGCTTTTTGCTTGCGGTGATTATGTGCCGTTACAATTTGAGCTTTTTGTGAGTAAAATTTTTGTTCTAATTGCATCCTGTAGATTTGCGTGCGAATGAAGCGCGGTTCACAATTAATCCACTGTTTATCAATAAAGAGATGATCGCAGTTGTGAAATGCCAGCCTTGAATGGAGTGTTTCCCTTGGCATTGATGATTCTTTGATTCAATCAGACAAAAAAGATTTTTTGCCTTTTGTTTTTTGCGCAGCGCTCTATGGTCTGATGAGCGGGGATTTTTGAACTCACAGTCTAATGAATTCAACTAGGAACTCAACATAACAATAATTCTATTTTTATGCTAAATATAATCGTACAAATCATTTTGTTACATTTTTCACAACTGTTGAAGCTGAAAATTTATTGAAAAAACATTTATCTTCCCGTAGCATTTGTGGTTATCTTAATTTGACGGTTATTAACCGTGCTTCACTTGTATTATGTATTTTAATTCTTTTTGTATCAGTATATTTCTGTAGCTTTATCATATTAAAAAATATTTCCAAGCTCATCTTGTGGTAACAATAATGTGGTTTTCTTAGTTTGATTTATTTGCATTGTATTTATTTTCTTACTTACTAAAAATGTCTGTTAGATTTAGCATAGAAAATGCAATTATCTGCAGACATTATTATCTTAATTTATCGGTTGGTAACCATGTAACTTTTATTACACTTATTTTAATTCGTGTAACAATATCATAATATGACACATGTCAATTTTAAATAACATGTACACGATCAAATTAAATAATGATTATTAGTAGGCAACAGATTTGGAAATTACATGATATTACATTTCAAAAATGTGTTTTTAATTTATTAGTCACCGTGTAGAGTCCTTGATCTTTTTAATTATAAATAAAAAATTCAATACAATTATTGTTTCGTATGTAATTATACTATAGAAAATAAATATTATTTACTTTATAAAATTGAATAGAAAGTTTTTATCAAAAATTTAATTATGTGTATTGTACAGAAGTCGAAACAAAATTTGATTTAAATTTATTGTAATTAAATTTATTTCGTAACCATACCTAACCTATTTCAGATTTCATTAATTGAGTTAACTGTCTTTTTACATCACACTTGAATAACTGCGCTGTTTTTTGACTTTAAATTCGTCATAAATCTGATATAAATCACAGATCTAATAAATAAACAAATTTTGCTCGCCTTGAGTTCTAAAAAGCAACAATTCTTTAGCTATTTATGTCATGAGATGATCAAATTTAAGAAAAAAGGTGATTATAATAAAATTAGTTTTAGCTCATTTACATGAGAAAATGTTATCACATAAACTGGAATTAACGTTGTAGGCATTTTAAAATTAAGAAGTTTCTTTATTAAGTAGGTGGAATTTTTACAGTATCACCGATGCAATTAAATTTAAATATTACAATAATAATTGTTCTTTTGCCATTATTTATAGCGTTTTATTCGGTTTTATTAAACTTTATCATGGTTTTACGGAAATTATATAAATTAAATACATATACACCGTAACCGTACAATATTGGAAAATATAATGGGGAATTTTTAGTACATACCTAAATTAAACCAGCATAAAATAATATAATATACTTAATAATAGATTGAAATTTGAAGAACACACTAATAATTGCTTATAAAAATGCATACCTACTATAGATAAATAGGTATATCTTTCTGGTGTTTGCTTGCTCTCATGAATCTGAAATGTGATCCTTGGTCGCTTTAAACCATTTTCAACGAGATTTTTAATAATATACCTGTGAGATGAACTCACTATAAATATTGTAGTGTGTACCTACCCCTTTTATAAATTATAATTAAGATTAATATTGATTATCAGTGGTTGAATCGGGTTGAATTTTAATTTTAGATTATACCAATCCGACGGACTATAGCTAAATCGTGTAAAATATGGTTTTAAACAATTTGAACTCCAACACTAAACTATAGATTTACGGTTAAAGCAAGTTACTTGTAGAGCACAAATTTTGTGACCTTATAGGAACTGTTTATTAGACGACGAGACAGCACAGTGGTAGAGTGTTTGCTCTATGATTACAGAAGTCGTGGATTCGATTCCGGATCAAGTTGGAAATTCTAAATTCGCACAGCCTGGCTTAAGATCGGTATCGGTACATACTCTAGTCACCATTGCAAGTTAGAATTAAAATATTGGGATATTGCACTTGTGAAATTCTGAACAACGGTGCACTTTTCTTTGGCTTCCATAAGCATAACATTGCAGTGTATTATTTTGTTTTTTTTTTCTTCAGTATGGAGTTTTCATTAAGTGTATACTACTAATTTTAATAGAATATTGTGTGATGTTTTCTATTGTTGTTGTTTTGGTAGTAAATTTGTTTTAATTTTGCATTTTAAGTACATTATTCAGCAAGTGGTTGTTAGGTTATGTACATAGTTATCACAGTAAGAAATACTGTGTGTGTTGCTTGTGAAAAAAATACAGGCGTCGCTATTTTCTGGCTTTTATACATTGTGCTTCTGTTGCCTCGCATGGTGTGTGTCTTCTATGTGTCCGATATGTGTCCATGTGTGAACAGGGCTTTAGGAACATAACCGAGTTGGTTCAAATCTCGAAACTATACTACTTATAGCTACTTACAGGTACTATGCTATTGAAATCACCATCGAATTGAGCCTAAAGAAAGACTAGTTCTTCTAAAAGCAAATTTAGTGGATTATGCAAGCGAATAAAATAACCAGCAATGCAGTAAATTTGAATTGTATACCATCCAGTTGTTACTTTATAAACTAATCAACAACCGGAACGTAAATACCAGTAAATACATAATACAAATATTTCTTTCATAACTAAAATGAGTCAATCTGCATTTCTCCTGTTGGTAGCGTACTGCCATTCCACTGAAATGATCCTGAGGCCCGTCCTGAAGTTCCCACAATCCCATACTCTCGCTCTCGCAAATCTTCTTCAGGGCGTCGTAGACTCTTCGACTCCAACTTCGTGCAACTCACCGTGGTTTCTGTTCTGTCCGGTACGCTCTCGCGCCATGACATCGCGTGCCTGCTTGTAATTACCGCGGTAATCATTTCAAATTGTCATTACCAGCGGTTGAACCGGGCAGCGTGCACTGTGTGGTGTGTTCCTCGCTCGGTAATGTCCCCTGTGTGTTACTAGTGAGGTTATGTTTGAGACGCAGGGGAATGGGAGCAGATGTGCGGGTGGGAACTGCGATTGTTTGGATTTTATTTGAAAACTCAATCCGAGATATATTTGTTTTGTTTTGTTGAAATAAACAAATGAGGCGGTGCAACTTTGTTGCTGCTAGATCTATAAAATTATTTCAGCGAACCTCTTTGTAATAATTTATTTGATTTTTTTCATAGATTTGGAAATACATTTCCATACATAATTGGATTAAATACAATTGCAATGTACGATTATTTATGTTTTACACACGAGACACTTTATGTCAATAAATGTCGGTTTTAGTATAATAGATAGTGATGCCGTGAGACGAGAAATTTAAATATTTTCGTCTCAGTCATTTCTCGGCTATGTTCAATTGTCGTCTCAAAGAACTCGTTTCTCGTCTCGTCTCAATTTCTCGAATAAAATCTATTTGAAAAGCTAGAAGTAAATTTAGGGACTTTTTTTTATATTTCCGTTGAATTTACACAAATTATTATTTTAGAAATAGAAATATTTATCGAAACAAAAATGCTTTGAACAAAAAAAAATGGCATTTAGAAAAGAATAATTTTTCTTGTCTCGTAATTTTGTTTTCTCGTCTCATCTCGAAAAGCCGAGACAAGAAATTTTTTGCTTCTCGTCTCGCAATTTCGAGACGAGACAGATTTAAATGGAACTAACATCAGCGTTATGATCACCTTGTGTTTAGTTCCTTTTAAATGGACTGGTGAAATAAACAATCCCAGTCAACTGCTGGGTCATCCTTATAATTAATTTTCATACTATATCTTGATAACTATTTCGTCAGATAAATGGAAAATTATTTCATCAAAATTTTGGCACGTTGGCAAATTACAAAAATTATGTAGGTACCTATATAATTGATTTGGTTTCAATGCGTCCTTACCTTTTTTCAAAAAAGTTTTCAACAGCAAAATCTAGCAGGTGCAAAGTATTTTGTTTCTTGTCCGGTTTTCCTTTTATAACTCAATCCTTGTTAAGGTAATAAAGTATGAATTATCTACCCCTTCAATTGTTGGTAAAATGAGAGGTTGTTTTTTGTTTTTAGTAAATTCTCAACGTTCTTATAATGAAATCTGTGAGAGCCGATGAAGCTGATTAATTTTTAATGCATTAAAAGGTAATTTTGTTCTTAAAAATTGGAAAATTTTGCGTGTAAGAATATTACAGGTTATGGATAAAACTTAAGTAGTTTCTGTAAATAATTATGGATTATTAAGCGGCGTATTACAAACTTACAATCTACAAAATTGATTTCACATTCGCTGTTTCAATTTATTTTGAATTAAACATACATTAAAGCCGGTATTTAAGGTGTAAAATAAAAACTCAAAATTAATTAAAAATCACAAAGAATCCAATGAGATTCTTGTTGGAAATATGTTAATGCCGTCTAGGAATTTATAACTACACAATAAATTGTATTTAACGTCATTTAATTTTTTAAAAATGATTTTGTTGAATTTATTGATCGGGAGATTGAGAAAGTTCGTGTCGCGGTTCATCGATGAAATCTCCGATAGTTTTTCACTTTGATGCGGCATTTCAGGCATTTTAATAGCATTTTTAATGATCTGCTAAGTAGGAAACAATGTTATAAATTCATATCACTATAGACATTTTCACACGTGGGCGTACACCGTCACATAATGAAGAAAATGCTGAAAATTATGTTTTTCACATTTCACAAGATCTCGAAAACCATATAAAATTTAACTTTTTTAGAAACTCTTAAATATTGTGTTGCAGCAAGGCTTCATTTTGAACACTATTTACAATTACATTCATTTATACTTCGGATAATAAACTTTAAAATCAGTGGTACCAAATCAGTGTAATTTTAGCTTAGTTTGCTTCACTCGTATAGTAGTTGGACAAATAACTATTATTATTTGTGTTGGAACGTGAAAAACTGATTTCCTCCAAAACATAAAACTATCCATAGTAGATTAAACGAGATTAAATATGTAAGGTTATCAAAATCTTACAGTTGCTGTAGTTTATGTATTAAACTTAACCTACCAAAATGTCAAGTGCATAGTTACAAATAGAATCTATGTGGAATTTCGTGCGTTTTGGTATTTTTCGTCATGACAATCGGTGCTTAAAGCGTGGCGATTTCAACGCTCGATGTAGCGACAAATTCCTGGTTAAATTTCTTTACAACCGTGTTATCAGATAAGCCTCCCTGCCTCGTGCTGCCCCCTGTCCACGGCGTGAACAACACAAACAATCACGCATCGCCGGCACGTGATCTTATCAGCGTTCGTTTTTTTCCGTCAGCGTTCGTCATTTATTTCCAACGCCGCCTGTGACGAATTGTAGCGATGTCAATGCTCAGGCTTCTAATTGCAATGGGAATATTAAATTCGGTAAATTTGATTGTGTTATGTTTTCTCCGTTATCAGATCGCGCACGAAGCTGCGTGAGCCAAAAACTGATTCGGTGATTTGTTATTATTATAACTCGGACTTGGACACTCTGCGTTGATGAATATTTTTGATTAGTGGATTTGATTGTTGAATGAATTATGTTAATTTTCTCTGCGACACTAGCGTGCGAGTTCAGTTAATGTCTTATTTCATGGTTATGATTTATCAGTTTGAAAGATGAGAGCGCATTTGCCCGTAGGTACATAAATTAAAAATGCTAATACTCTTGATTTTTTTTCTATTCCACCCTTTTCCCTACTACTATACGGCTGACTGAAACCAGCCCGAAATTCGTTCTTTTCCACACGAAGCTGAAAAATACTCTAAAAATGTTTTCGTTGCGAGTAAACTGTCAGATTATTATTGACTTCAGCAGGATAATGTTTTTATAAACATTTAATAGAGAAAGAATTGATCTACAGATCATGAGATATATTCGTGTATAAAGTTTGCATAAATTGGAATTGGAATTTTTATAATTATGTACTATTTTTTAATAAAAATTTTAAAAAGGCCCATCTGTAGATACATCTTCTCTATACTAAATCCTTGTTGAAATAAAATTTTATCAGTCTTGTATTGGCAACAAAACACTCGCTACGTTAGTACATTTTATGCTGGATTTTAAGAGGGAGGTGGGCTCCTTCAGTTAAATTTATACGAACGTGTGCTTTAGCACCATCGTCCGATGTGCGTGCATCTGCGGAGTAGTTATCTATGTAAGGAGTACTGATATGATCTAATGTCACTTTGAAGGTTTCTGATGTTACCTGATTTTGTCATATTTAACTCCAGTTATTTATGATAAATTGCGAGTGCAGCTTGAGTTTATTGGACATGAGTTCAATGGTTTGATAAAATAAGCGAGCGAAGCAAGTCTACCAAAAGAACGTAACTTGATAATACTTTTGTTTGTTTTACTGACAAATATTCTCTCTTCTTTGTTTGGTGGCCACTGGGTTTTAGTTAGCGAATGACAAACAACGCGCAGATGTAAGCGAATAAACAGCAATGTGCAATGGCGATAAGTTACTGTAGAAAACCATGCAGTCGTTATACTAACGTGCAAGACAATCGTAAACCTTCGGTTCTGTACGCCAATTAACCGAACACTGTTTACACTTTGGCTACCCGGAATCAGCACCGCACATAAATACACTGCAATCACGCAGGAAACCATCAGAGGAGGCTGGTGACAGTGTTGACAACCGAGAAGACAAGCCAGATTCTTGTTACTTGTTAATCAGAATATTTTAATTTCGTTTTTTAACTCGGTTGAAAGGCAAGTAGGGTTTTGTTGGACTAGACTTGGCGACGGAGGACAAAAAGAGTTGATTTCACTTCACCGGCTCTTCTCGGAATCGTTTGGCGGCCACCGAAGCGTCACTTGCCGATAGTTTTCTTCGCGCCGCCCGCCAAGAATTCCAAATCTCCGGACGGGTATTTGTACCTGTTAAATACTTTTTTCACTGCATCTTTCTCCTAAATATCTTCTGATATTTTTTGTTTGCCAATAATCAATTTTATATCTACACTGTTATTCATCTTAGCACTTTAATTAAATACCTCTTCTATTTGCTATCTTACGCCATTAATTTTCTAGAAGTTGTTTTGTACTTTTTAGCTCGCCAGCGCGCTAAAATTTAATTACGCTATAAAGTATATCTTAATAAAATAGCAGCACTCAAATTTAGAGCGATTAATTTTCAATCTAGACGAGGGAATACTTTATATTATTTAGAGCTAGTTAAACCATACCTTCCGATAAAGTCACAACTACAGATAATTTGAAATAAATAATCAATACCTAAGTATTTTAGCTGTACAAGTTATCCTACTGTTTAGTTAGAAGACATTAAAAACTATTGAAACAGTTTAAAGTATCTGAAATGTAGGTAATTCTTTTAAAATATTTTAAACAATTAATTAGCTTCATGCAAGTACTATCTCGGGCATAAAGATCTCAAGTTGAGCGTAGAAAATAAAGTCATTTATGTTGCTTCACAGCTTCACGTATTCACTATCAGATTTCCTGAGAAATATTTGTCACGATTTTAGCAACAAAATTCTCTGGCGAGCTTTAGAAAGTTCAATTCAGCTCACGATGTATTTAGTTAAACACGGATATTTAGACCGCTTAGTGAGTTATGGTCGCCAATTGTAAGCAGAGAGATCAGTGTAAGAATTTACACCGAGAAACAATTTGCAAATTTTACAGTTTTTCTTACTTTAAGACTTATTTATAGTATTTAGCATAATGTGTAATTGTAGGCTGAGGGTTATTTAGTAAATTAGTGCGTTTATTTACTTTCGGAATGCTTGGAATTATTTAGTGTTCTGTCATCTTTTTAAGTTGTTAATGAGGTTTAATTTGATTTAATTTAATAAATCAAATGGTTTAATAGGCCGTATACCTTGTAAGTAATTTCACAATTATTATAAAGAGAGATTAGACACATTAATTTTTATTTCAAAACAAATTTTTATGTTCGGTACTTTTTTGCAATAAAAAGTATGGTATAAAATTTATTATTGTAGGAGGATGAAGCCAAAAATTATAATAGCGGAGAAGTAACAAGTGCCATTAAAGCTGCCATTCTCGAAAATTTATTTTGTAAAGCTCTGTTCACACGCAACAGTAAGAAATATGATGTGTGTTGCTTGTGCAATAGAGGCGCCGCTATTTTGTGGCTTCTATGTAAGTAAAGAAAATAATATCAATTTTGAGGCCACAAACGTTCCACACGTTCATCATTTTGCTTCTGTTGCCTGTGTGTCGCATGCATGTGTGTATATTTCGAGGTATATTTTCTCTCTCGTCTTTTCTATATGTGTCCGCTATATGTCCCATGAGTGAACAGGGCTTAATACCGCAAATACAACTTACTTAGAATATCATAATGTAAAATCGAGTGTAAAATATAAAATGTCGTTTGTTCATAAAATCATAATTTAATCAACACCTGCAGTTACGAAGCAGGAAGCAGATATATCAAGTGCGAAATTTGAAGCATTTTTGGTAAATAGTTTTTTCTGTGTTCATATTTTCATCTATTGTTCTAAAATCTTCAAAAATCTTATAGATTCAGGAAAAAAGTAAACGAATTTTAAAATCCTATCGCAAATGCGCAAGCTCTTGTGTGTTGTATTAATGAAAATTTATTTAGGAAATGTCAAAATGCAAATTTAATCAAATTATTCATGTTTGGTTTTAAAATTCCTAATCGTACAACCTCGTAAAACGCTGATAAAGAAGTAATCTTCTTTAAAAGCATCAACATTTTATATAGTTTTGCGTGTGAAAATTCGGGGTCACAGGTCAACCCAGCAATCCACGTGGGCCGGCATTATAAATGCAGCCTTCACTAACTTGCATTGAAAACAATGTTAAATATTTTTTAAATCATTTACAAAATTCCGAGCAAAAGAAAGCGGATTTAAATCACACCTACGTAACTTTTTCTCTTTGTTAGTATAGCACAAAAAGTGTCGATGCTATCTTGTCTAAAGAAGAAAGTATATCACTTGTTTCCAAAGCCATTGAGATCCAAATTTGAGTCGAATTTGTTTTTTAAGTGTTGTAATTGATTTTATCGCGCTGTGAAAATATTTTCATTACCCACATTTAGGACTTGAGTCGATAAATTATTATGAACACCTGGAGAATCTTTCGATTACTTTGAATTTGTATTACAATGAGATTGGTAAATATTTTTGTTATATTCTTGAGGCAATCAATATTTTGATTGCGCTAATAAATGTAGATTAAAGTTTTAACTATTCCCACTTCAGGCACTGAAAAGCCAGACTTAAACAATGTTATAATAGTTTATAAACAAATTAAACTTATATTAATGACTAATAGGCATCTAATATTCTTTCTCGATAAAGTAATTGAAATCTTTATTACTCCATAATTACAAGTTTTCTACGTATGGTAATTATTAGCTTTCATTATAAGAAACTTTTCCTCATTTAAACTCTTCGATGAGTATAGATTGTCTATAACCTACTATGAAACATTTAACACGTACTTAGCATCTTAATAAAAGTGTTTGATGAATAAATCATGACTAAGTTTTCAGTTCAATTGTTCATCTAATCACTTTCTACTTTTGATTAGGAATGGAATTAGAATCATAACTGCACAATTATTATGAGCAAGATCAATTTGGCATAAGTGGAACGAATTGAGTATGTTAGTTAGTTGTTTTATACAAAAATTACCAATAAGTTTTTCTGAAATATTTGAAACCAAAATATATATTAATAATTTATTGTGTCATTAAAAAATCTCATTGACAAGAAAATATACTAGAACTTGTAGACACAAGTATAATTTTTACAATCAATGAAAATTCAATAGGTACAACTTAATCATTTTGAAAATCTCGTAAAGAACTATACGTAAATAACAGTTTAATGTATAATGTAACACCTATATTATAATCGAATTATACCTAATTATAATTTGTGCACATTTTTATTCTCGAAGTTGTTTATCCCTTGACTAAAATAGATAAAGGTGCAACCGGGTGCAACTGATACTACTTCTTTACAAAAATAAAATCAACTTCACTAATATCGCACAAAAATGCTTCTTCATTCAAAACAAAGCTCAACAATCTCGCATCGATGTCAACATCCCGCTCTTGTCTTGTATGAATGGTCACCTCACCAACTAGAACAGTTGAATGAAACGAGAACAAGAACGGTCACTAAGGGTAGATTTCACTAGTGGGGATGAAGAATCAAACATCATCCCCCGTGCGGCAGAGAGAGATAGACAGAGACATCAAACCGAGCCTAAAATAACAGCGCACAACTCGCCCCTGTCGTGTTCAGGGATGACCAAAGTACCGCAACACACTTCACTGGAGAGACAAGGGGATAGTATAGGATAAAATAAAGATGATTTTGGCACTATAAATAATTTTATGGTGGTGTGGGAAAGTGTAGGTGAACTATAAATTTGAACTATACATAAATTCGAGATTTTACAGTTGATATTTATTATTTACTTTATATTTTGAACGGAAGAGTTACTTTGTTTGAGATTTAACTTGAGTTTTAAGATTATGTAAACAAAAAAACGTTATACAGTTTTATCATCATTTCAAAAACGTTTCTGTATATAATAAGTGTGCGAAATTAGGAAAGAGCAACGACCTTATTAAAAATCAAGCTAGTATTTTATTCTAAAATTACACACTTTATTATTAATTCTAAACTTAGTCTTTAGACCAATATATCGACTTTAAATTGCTGCTATTTAGCTTTAGCAATGTTTTTATAGTGAATTAGTTTAGTATACTCAAAGTTCTGCAAAATTATATTTATCTCATGCCGTATCATAATGATAACATTATAAGCCTCAATTTGAGGACCGTAATAGCGTTCATTATAGGCCAAGTACCGTAATGAATCCAGTATAGTACTCAATACCATAATGAAATAACAGACAACAACTCGTTGCTAAGGAATTTTCAAAAATAGCATACCTGATTTTTTAGATTACATTTTTTTTCAATACCAAATAATTTATTTTACATTATGACTAATTTACGTTAGAAGAAATTTTTTTGTTTGTAATACTGATCGTAACAAATCATTATGGTATACACGTCGTGTTGTCAAACTCGGCTTCGCCTCGTTTGGTAATCTTCACGGCTAGTACCATAATGATTGACATTACGATCCTTTTACAACATAAAATAACTATTTTGTAATTGATAATAATTACAGCATTTTTAAAATTATGCAGTTTTAAATGCGCAATACAAAATTAATACCGATACCAAATTGTAATTTTCTCAGTTTCTGAATTAATTTAAGTGCCCGTAGTCTTAATTATGTTTCTGTTGTGAAATTATGTAGGTACGAGACGAGAGAACAAGTTAATAAATATTTAATAAATTTAAAAGCTGGCCGAGTTTTAAGAAAATTACAGTCGATTAATTTCTCCTATTATGCGGTATTTATAAATCTTGAGGCCCTACAAAGTCCGTATCTCTTTTGCAGAACATATTAAACATTATAATACTATGCAAATGAATGCATAAAATCCACATAAAGCTGCGATTTTATACATTTTTAAGCAATTATGTTTTAAATACGCGGGCAGCAAAAAATGCACATGCGCAGTTTTGCTCCCCCGATGGTGTTTTGTCTTGATTTAGGATCTAGCAGGCCTGGATGTCGTGATTCCTTTTGTTGCGCGCGGCGGCCTATATTTAAATTCTTTTGAAAACTGCAGTTTTGAAATATTTTCTCACGCGCATAATTACATTTACTAATATAGCTTATTACAGGAGCATGCTAGCACGCTATCTTCTCTCTTTCGAGCTGGCCATGGATACCTGGATGCCTTGTTCTATGTCCGATTGTCTTTTGTTTTGTTATGCTTGTTGTTGAAGGGAATTCTAGTCGCCTGTGGAATTTTGTTGGTTAATAATGTCTGTCGATGGACGTTTCTCAGCATTTTCACCTAAGATTCTTTCATATCCAAATTTACGATCATATTTCTCATTCTTTGAGTCAATAAAATTATTACAAATATTTTACCTAATTTTTGTTGCTGTAAGAACATATTTACAAAGCCGCATAAAAGTAAATTTACAGGAAAATGTCTCATAGGGAATCTCAGAACCTCTTCACAAACTAAATTTCATGGGGAAGATCTAGATTTTGTCCGCCATACGGCAGGTGCTGGTTTAGTAGCACATTTTCAAAAGATGAAGAAAGTTAAACCTATATCCCGCCAAAATATAAATGTATATACTTTCGGCGCTATTGAAATATTAAAATCCATTGATTTTGGATCACATCACACTGGGTGTAGTTGGAAAACTGGCTTGATTCGATGCGACCTGGCCTTAGAATCGTCCTAAAAGTGTTGGTTTATCATATCGAATTGAGTATATTCTTCTGGCAAATCTCTGTTGAGATCATCTGTGGATCTCTCCTCTTGCTCTTTGCGTGGATGTGAGTGGAGAAAAGTTCAGAAACAGTTGAAACCATTGACATATCGCGTTGGAGACAATGATTTGTCATTGTGATACGATTGAGAACTAAGTCACTTTGTATCTCTAAATGTGTTTGTGTGAAACTCAACTTTCTACACACCATTGTTTCTTTGTTTATAATCTGTTATTTTGTTTAAATAACATTTCTTTATTGTTAATCTGTAAATCTGATTTCGTGATGAATGAGATAGTTGTATTAATTTTCGAGAACAAGATTGTAATAACAAAATTTCGTGTCTACATGTTATGTTTATTAAATCAATAGCTGTTAATTCAAAATCAATAGAAGATAATAATAGTGGTTTGTGTTTTCTCGCCATTAGGTAATTACGAACGAGAAAAAATTGCTCAATATATTTCATAAATGTACAATATCATTCTTTAATATTATGGTTTAACAGAGAGCGCTTAATTTTTCCTAAACGCAATTCTTCCTAAAAATAACATTTCAAACCGCATAGTTATTCCTAAACTTAGTTTTTACTAAACGCAATTTTTCATTTTTCCTAATCGTCCGTAGCGCTAGTGGCAAATTGTTGTAGGTACTAGACTAGAGGCAAAGCCCACTTCAATGCTCAGCGGTACTGAAACAAGGTTCTCAGTACGACGTACGAGTAAGACCCAACATTTTGAGTACAGTGCACCCCTTTCAGTCGCCCCTTTCGTGGCAGTCTCATAAGCTGCGCGCAGCGGCGTGTTCAATATGTTTAGGGTTAGTATAGTTTCTAAAACCCACAGCGAGTTTGTTGTTACAAGTTTTATATAAATACCATTGTTTCAGTGCCACTGGTAACTTGTGAAAACGTCTATGCTCCCATCTATACCAGAAATTTTTAAAATCGAGTAGGTAGTACAACAATTTGTCACCAGCGCTACGAACGATTAGGAAAAATTATTGCGTTCAGTAAAACTTACAGGAATAACTGAGAGAAGGAAAAATTAAGAGATACGTTTAGCAATAATTGCGGTTTGTAATGATATTTTAAAGAATATCTACGGTTAGGAAGAATTGTGTTTAGGAAAAATTATTGGCCGCCGTTTAATACTGTGCTTCAGCGAAACTCCGAATTTGATTTTACTGCAAGGTAGTGTAAAAGCTATAAGTACAATTATTCTTCTTCTTCTTTCAACAAGCTTATTTTATAATATTGATTACAATCAAATAAAGTAGAAGAATGATGACTTGTCTTATAATTTAGTGCAACGGTACGTTACTGAAATGTGTCTTATTACAAATTTATGAAATATAATAGTGTCTGTCATTAATTACAAATCTAAAATAGATTGTACTAGGTGCTACAAAGTGAGTGCAGATGTTACCAACGTTATAATAATAAATAAATCACTCCCCTAGATTTTTTATCGGTTTCCCCGATTCTAGAGTAATTTATTCTGTGCGATGTATAATTTAGATATAATTTCGTCGGAATTAATAACTCAGACCCGATATTGTACTCCACACACACTCGCACATAGGTAGATGTGTGTAGTCTTGTTATATAGTATACATCCACATCGTCGGATCGTAGTGGGCTAGCGTTTTGAATATTTAACTGCGCGGTTGGCTCGATTGCGTTGCCTGCAGATATCAATTATATAGAGATCGTTATTCTTGACTAAAAACGGAATACTAAATGTTGCTCATTTTCTTGGAACAAAGGAATGTGCCACATTGTTCGTCTTTTTTTATTTATTACCGGCCGGGTAATTTTCAACCGAACGCTCGAGACTGGACACTCGACTCCCAATAAGATTCACTCTGCACTTAGCTGATAATTAAATGCACTTTACTTGAAATTATTGAGAGTTTTCTCCGTAATTGAGTCATTTTAAATCTTTATCTTTCTTATTTTTGCAATTTTTGTAATTTACAGCAGACGACGATTTACACCTTTTTAAATTCATAAATATCAACTTAATCTGCGCTGAAATCTCAAGACGCTATATTCGTTTTAAACTGAATTTGTCTGTGCTCATACTTTTTATAAATTTTCACTTTTATTGCTAAAGCCTCATTCACAGCATTTAGTTTGAAGGTTTACATTTATATATTTAAGTTTAAGAAATATAAGCATTCACATTCGATTCTCATAATAAACTTAAAATAGCTTTAATAAGTGATAAACATAAACGTAAAGTTGGGAAGCTTTTAAACTTTAGTGCTAGAAAGTTAAAAATGCGGTTGCTCGCATAGTTACATTAATTTAAATATTCTTAAACGTAAACATAAATATAACCTTAAAACTACTCGTAAATGCTTGTGAATGAGGCTCAATTCGTTTTAAGTTAAACGCACCATCTTTAGATAAACTATAAACGCATATGCACTGAACTATAACGTCCAACAAACTCAAGTGATTATTATGTGTTAAGTTTAATTTGTAGTAACATCAATTAACTAATAGTAAAGTACCTGTTTAGTAAGTATTAAAACCTTCTATCCATATCCGTGTATTCTAAAATTGTAACTTTTTTTGCAAAACTCGTATAAATGTAAGTACCTTATTTTGTAATTATAAAAGATATTTCTTACACAGTATAAAATTTGTGTCGTAAATTTCGGTTTTCAGGGGTAAAAGTTAATATATCCCCCGTAGTCTAATCAAGCAGTAAAATATTTCAGAGTTGCGCAGTTAGGGGTAGATTTTATTCCACAAAAAGTAAAAATTGAAGTTTCAGAAGAAGATGTGTTATATCTCATGTGTACAGCGGCGCCCCAGCTGAAACAACGCCCTGAAAACCGCTCGGCACTTTCAGTATTTCATCTGACTCGCTAGCCGTAGATATACACATTGTAGAGCATATAACTTATGCATGGGGCTCGCATATGGGCCCGAAATGAAGTTACGAACACTTTTTGGTGTATGTAATAGCGCTATACGTTATAAGCGGAACATCCCGTATGTGGAGAAGATGCGTACCGGGATATGAGAGTTTTTGTTTGTTTTTATTACGTTATTTTGTTAATATAATATGTGGAATACGTATACGGTTTTATTAAATTTTTGAATGTTTTAAATTTTGTTCGTATGAGCAAATAAAACCAGCTAGATTTCATGAAATTTAATTTTGAATGCAGTATGTCTTTATTTTTGAAACAGAGTTGATATGAAGATGAAGATGTTATTATCTTATGCGTTGTATCGCAAAATTTAGTTCTGAATAATATTCCTCGAAATATTTTAAACGGTTTTATAACAGACTGGATAAGTTTAAATCTCGGTTTAAATTTTCTAATAATAATTACTGGTTAGAGCTTTACTCTTGCTGGGAATAATAAAATTTGGAATAGAAGGCATGATTTTATTGTTAAAATCAATAATCTATATATTTTGCAATATTGTACCTACCTATGTTAAAGATAAAACAGTAATTTGGTATGACACGGCACAGCTCTCTGCATGTTATGACGTATGAACCCGGAGTTCCGTGGTTCAAGTCTCCCGGTCGGCAGTGTGTGATTCCCGTAAAATGTAAAGACATCTTACAATTAAATAATCTCACTCGAGCATTTCAAGCTGACCACTTGAGCGTCTTAAATGTAGTCCTGGTTGCATGAATAATCTCTCCGTTGCCGCTTCTGTAATTGGGAACAAATCCTGTTAAATCAAAATAAAATTAATTTTAAAAATCCGGAAAAAATCTAATTAAATGTCGGAGCCTGGTTGGAGTTGTTAATGTTCAGGGTGGGCCTGTCCTGTCGTATTGAAGATGCAGTTTCGGTTTTCGTAGATAACGATAAGAATGTAATACGTTCCCTAATGTCCGATAAATCACAGACGATTTGAAAAAAGTGTTTTATTAGTCAATTATTTATACTCCTACATAGCAATAAAGTACATCCGCACAGTTATCTGATAAATATTAAACAAACGCTTTAATAAATTATTAATATTTGCTTGGCATGTTAAGCACCATTTTGTTATAATCAAAAACTCGTACAAAAAGCTTTATTATGCGCGTAGTGTGTGTGTGGCAATAACTCAGCAATCTCTAATGAAATCCAAGTAATCCAGTGCTGCCAACCTCAACCTGGTAAATCGAATTCAGTGAGTTGCGTTTTTTAACCTGTAAATGTTTTCTTGCGTACCATACGGGTCTATTACAGTCATATTAACATCAACGTTTCTTGGCCGTTTCAAATAATTTCTTCTTTTACAAGAAACCGCTGATCTGTAAGACTGTAGACTGGTTTTTATACACCTTTTAAATACATACATTCGTATGTACACACTGAGAAATGCGAGCTGCATGGGCGGCGTCGAGAAGAAAATTTTATACCCTTCTTGTCTTGGCTACATCAACTTAAAACTTAAATGGACAATACTAATTTCTTTGAATAACAACTAAATTTTTGGTGAAGTTTTTTTAAAATGTAGATAGACTTTTCTGTCTTAAACTTCCTAATCAAACTTTAAGATAATTTGTTTGGAAATAGGTTTGTTTTGCTATAAGTTGTAAATTTTATCAAAGTATGCTTAGTCAGTACAAGCCCAATCGACTTAAGCCGTTATACACTCTTTCAATTACCGGCGCAATATGTACCTAAATAGACTTTTCCGTCTTAAACTTTCTAATCAAACTAAGCTAATTTGTTTGGAAGTAGGCTTGATTTGCTCTGCTGTAAATATTATCAAAGTATATGCTCAGTCAGTTCAAGCCCAACCAACTTAAGCCGTTATACACTCTTTCAATTACCGGCGCAATGGTGTAGAAAGACTTTTCTGCCTTAAACTTCCTAATCAAACTTTAAGCTAATTTCTTTGCAAGTATACATGCTTTGCTCTAAGCTCGAAATATTCTACCAAAGTATGCTCAGTCAACTCAAGCCCAACCAACTTAAGCCGTCATACACGCTTTCAAGTACCGGCGCAGTGGTCTGGGAAATGATCCAACTAAAATCCAGCATAAAATATAGACTAACGTAGCGTGTTTTGTGGCCAGTACAATAATAGTAAAATTTTATTTCAACAAAAGGATTATATACTTAAAGGATTAATTATTAATAGTTGTGCCTTTTTAAAATTTCAATAAAAAATTGTATATTGTAAATTCCAAAAAATTTCCAATTTATGCACACTTTACACGATTATATCTCCTGCACATGCACATTTGTAAATGCATTCTCTCTCTATTAAATATGTTTATAAAAACATTATCTTGAAGTCAATAATAAACTTAACAGTTTGCTCGCAACGAAAACACTTAGGTACAGTATTTTTCAACTTCAAAATGACATTGCATTGCTAAGATGCGGAAAAGTACGAGTTTCGGACTGGTTTCAGGCAGTCGTAGTAGTGGGGAAAAGAGTGGAATAGAAATAAAAATAAAAATAAAATCGAGAGTATTCTAGGAATTCGGAAAAAACCTAGACTGGCCGCTTAAAGACGTAATATAACAGGTTTATAAATAAAATATAGGTATCACATCAGTCGATTGTTCATCTACAGAAGTATTTCTAAAGATCAACATCAGAACTGTTGTTAAATGAATATTTTTAACTGAATTTACTGCTATTCAATTATTTAGTTATTCTCGAAGATATTTCAATGAGAATGTTCATTTTATTGAATGCCACCCACCAAGTATTCTTTTGTGAGGTAATGATCTCGTTCAATGAATATATAAATCATATCACGTAAGCCATATTTAAGCACAAAAAAACACTGCAAAAACTTCCTCCCACGGCCGTGCAAATTTCAATTGATCCCCTTGAAAGTACAGCACCAACCTGCATCACACATACAGCATACAACCCGCAGTTACAATTACAGAATTCCTCAGTTACCCGTAAATAACCATCCTTGCACTGGTGGGTGTAAAAACAAACAAAACAAGAAAAAATAGTTGATCATGTGTGAGATCATGGGAAAAATAGCTCCGAAGCTCAAAAACCAAATTGAACAAAAAGCCTATAATTATTACCGTGATTAGAGCACAACTTGTATAGTGTGGGAATTACTAATTACAAGTACCGCAGCTGGTCAAGAAGATACTCGCCACTTTTGCAGGTTATGTTGAGGAGGATCCAACTGGCGGACTACGGGCGGCGCCTCGTACCCTCTCCGCTCGTATAATCAAAATTACACATAATTATCAAATTTTTCCCCGACGAAATGTCTTAAATTGATACTTGTAACGATTCGAAAAAGATTTAGTCGCTTGCAAGCGCTTTGTTCAGCGTTAACGGTTTGATCTTATAATCGGCGGCCAGAGTCGGGCTCAGGGGGGCTAATTACCCGACCAACGAGGGAAATTGAGTAAAAACGAGCTAGTTCAACCTAATTAAGTCGCAGTTGCCTCTGATGATAGTTAATGTCGTCGTGTTAAAATGAAACAAAAGTTATGTTTTGTTATTCATTTGCACTCAAACCGTGTTTCCTGTTTTTTCTGCATACATAAAGCGCTGCTTACGGAATGCCGAAGAGTAAGATACAAGAAGATGATGATATTCTTTAATATGAGATTCTTGCTTTTATTCATTTATTACGGATGTTATAATTGAGCATTTTGTTCTTAATTCTACTTGCAGTACCTACTTTCTAATTGCAGAAAATTTATTGCTAATTAAGCTGTTATTACTGATTTTTGACACTCAATAAAGTAAATAGAATAGACTCTAAATCAATATACAACATACTTTGAAATTTTGTTTACATTAACTTAGTATTTAAAAACACATAAAAAGAAATTTGAAATTTTGAAACTATAATTCTCTTTAATTAGTAAGTAGTACTTAGTAGGTATACAGGGCCTAACTTAGGCCTAGGCATAAAAGACTCGTAAAAGTTTGGGGCCCGTGGCCCGTTAATCGTAATTTTATATTATAATGTGTTAGGTAAGTGTCATTTTACTTTTTATGTAGGTACCTACAATGATTTAATTAAAATTAATGAAAAACCTGAAAATAAACCAATATGCTAGTTGACGATCTTTTTCAACTCTATAATAAGAAAAAGAGTTACTTTTATTTATTTTTGCTGGTAACCGTCCTACAGGATTAACTCCCAATTACAGAATGGTAGATGTTATTATAATGGAATCCGACCACTCGGACCCAGTGCTATTATTGTCGGTTGCGCTGGGAACCGAACTAGGGACTGCTAGCATGCTAGGATATTCTATTTTGCAAAATAATTGTCGAAAGTCGAAACGTTTCTTTAAATCACTTCTTATTGGGATTATGGGATTTTATTTATTTAAACGATTTTGCGTTTGGGACTGTTTTTTTGTAAAATAAAACTTTTGTTGTTTGTTCAAATTTTGTTTTCGTTTATGTGAACTGGGAAAGAATTTTTAAATTTATTGTTCCACATGAAAGGGGAAAAACATGCAGCTTCAATTTTCTTAAAAACATGTAGGTAACTTTTAATTTAAAAACATTTGACTTTGAACCTAAAAAATGTTATAGGGTCGATAAGTAGGTATATGATATTTTTATTATCTACCTATAAAATTCGTGTGAAGCGATTCCATATTATAAATTTGCCTATAATGGATAAGAAATAAATAAATATTGATATATTTATTTATATAAAGTATATAGAACTTTCAAAACTGAAAATATTTGTTAAAGTTATACTTTTAAACTTAAAATGTTTTCTTTATTAAGTAGGTATTAAGTACATAAGTAATAAATTTGTGTCGCCGGAATTCTGCAAAATTTCCTCGTTCCGGCGCCGGGAATTTAAATAAAACCAGTAATGATAATTCTTTGATAAACTATACAAAACCACTATTGATAATTCAACCGCGAATTACTTCCAATCATCTAGTGCCCGCATTGGTTAAATATTGATTCAATTATCATGTTTAACGGAAACGTCTTTAATGAGAACATTGTGAGATTTGTCCCTATTTAAATTTCACACCGTGTCATTATCATATAGCAAATAAACATTAAGCGACAAGATGCCTGGAGATAATGCTTAATGCGCAGCTTTGAGAAAAAGCTCAGAGACGTGCGTTGTTTATTTCTATTTCTGTGACTTATCGAAGATTAGGTTCAAAGCTGTTCAAACAACCAATGGCCAAATACGGAGAAATAACTACGTATAATGCTTGATTGTTTGGTGCCGACAAGGTTCTGACCCTTATTGAACAAAATGGCGATTGTTTACGTTGATTGAACACATAATTTGCTAGTATCGTTATTGTAAATGCAGTTCTATACACCAATTTATTTGTAGAATACTAAACCGACTCTTTTCCAAATAGCGAAAGCGCGCAATATTTTCATTATTTATTTTCCTAGATTTGAACTTCAAATTCTAACATGATATCAAGAATTATTACAAATAATAAAAAATCAATTTTTGCGTAACTGCCAAAAAATGTTGACATTGACGTCCGCAATTCAGACTGCGGAGTAAACATTTTTGTGTACCGTGCATTTCGCGGCCGCATTGCTATTAGTAACGGTTGCGAAGTAAACTGTCAGATATTTTTGACAGTTGTTCCAAATAACAAAATATGTCTTTTTTAATTATATGCTTGCAGTTGCACAAAAAATATTGTGTTCCTGTCGGACACTAAACAGACATTTCGCAGCACAAATAGCTATTTTGGGAAATATAAATAAATACTCTTTCTGTGCATACTTTTCCATAAAATATTAAATTATCTTTAAAATTTGGGGCTTTACGATATTTAGATTTTTCATTTTAACGGTCAGTATAGAATCGTTTTAATTATCATATGAATATTTCCTGTTTCTTGGTGTTATTTTTATCGGTGATTCCATCCATATTAGTAATTAAAATATCAACAAATACAGCTCGAAGGTAACGAATTAATTTAAAATGTTTGTCGCATTAAATTTTGGAACTATTTAGTCTGTAGGTGGCCGTACCGAATTAAAGAGAAAAATGTTAATAGTGAAATCTGATACATGCATAAAATTAAATAAAATATTACAGAAACGAAATTTCTACAATCTTCTAAAGTTGTACAAGAATATTTATGTACATTCCAACCAATAAATTTTACTCCATTCAATCTTAATAAACCTAATACAACGTATCTTTTTAAAATAAACGTGTAAGTAAATTAAGAATAATAAAATTACCTAATTAATAATCATGAAAAACACATTTGATCGTTGCTTAAGATATGCACATCTTATTTATTAATGATTATAAATCAAGAAATTATAATCTTTAATTAGACAATTGTATTTTTAAATTTGCGCGCTAATGATTAATGTGAGTGCGCATGTGTAGTTTCACCGGAAATGGAACACATTGTCGAGTTAATGAATATCAACAGTGATGTCTCTGATCCTATTGTAATATCATTATGATTAAATGCTTTCATTCATACCAAAAATACCTTCCATTTAGCTCGTATCACTATCTCAGAGTATCTAATCGAGAATCACAGAATGGACCATTGTTCGTAATGTTCTTTACTGCTTGCCAACTCTTAAAGATGGCGCACCAAACTACACACACCTTAAATTATAACAAAGGCACTTATTCATGGAAGGCTTGGCTCAAAAATTTAAATTAAAAATACTATCGTGGTATCAACAATTAAACAGACATAGGTATTGTCCATTTAACAGCTGTCTCGATTTTTTATTGTTAAATAAACATTCATTTGCTTAAATAGGGGAGAATATTTGTCATGGCTCTTTGGAAAGTTCTTCGGAGAATTTTTTCGTCTTCCTTTTATTAACACAATGAATGATATTTTTTGTGTTAAAGTCCACAATAGTTTTGAGACATTCTTACAGTTTACTGTAATTCTTAAATGCCCAACCGCAGGTGATACCTTTTTGTAAATTTTTTGTGATAAATTGGAGAGGGTATATGGTACATTTATATGGTTTAGGAGAATTTGTAGTTCCGTGATGTTTATTTCTTTTCCTCCACGGTTCATTACCAGCGTGATGGATTGTGCAGGTGTTGAGCTGTTTTAAGCCGCGTCTGATTTTTGCATCGGGATTGTAATGTTTGCATAAATTTTTTATTAAGGGCGACGGGTGTAGCGAAGGTTCCCCGGATCATGTCACGGATAAATTACGGAGATTTTCGCCATAAATTCAAGTTAATTACTGCGTGAGTGCGAGCAGAGCTGCCGTGGCCGTCGAATAAATTCCGAAGATCGTGAAAAGAGCAATAAAAGTCAGTTGCAACAATGGGCGCGAGTGTTTGCCGACAGCGCAAAAACGACTCTGGCACTTTTTAGGGCAGCCGCGAAACCTGTAAGTTTTTAAAAAAGGCTTAGACACTGTGCTGTGACTCTTCTCCTCGGTCCTCACCGAAAACCTCGCACTGCCCCTGCGATATATCTTCATTAGCGCATGACGCGCGTAAAACGCACGCGCACGCGGTAATGCTGCTTTATGGCGCACATTGTCACCCGTTGTTCTGGATTTCAAATTTAGCAATCGTTGTTAATGAAAGGTCGCGAAGACAGAGACAGCGACAGCGACAACACGAGCGCGTGGCTTGTTTAGCTCTGAGCTCCGACCGTTAATTGCGAATGTGATTCTTTAGCTTTCCTGGCGAGGTGTTAAATTCATCAGTGCGCGGCATGTTTATGTTGCGATTGTGCGAACTCGGGATTAGCAGCTGTTAAGCATGCAAGGGATTAGATGTGATGTTAATGTAGGTATGTTTTGTTTGTTACAGGGCGTCTGTTCGGCGAGCATGTGATGCGCCGCGATGCCCACTCTGTCCGCGGCGCCTGAGCTGAGTTCCTTGGGCCGCACAGAGCGGCACAAGCTAGAGCTGTCCGCAGACATGAGCCCTGAGCAGGAGGCCAGCCCGCCGCCAGCGGCTCCAGGCGCGTCGCCGCCCCCGCAGCCCACGCGCCTGCCGCCGTCGCCCGCTGCCTCGCACACCTCGCACGCCTCGCACCACGACACGTCCGACGTCGAGCAGTTCTCGGGCAAGATCGTCTACAACCCCGACGGCTCGGCGTACATCATCGAGGACTCGGAGAGCGAGAGCGAGACCACCGTGCCCGTGCCTGAAGTCGTGCCACCCCTCCAAGCTGTGTACGTGTCGCGCTTGCTCAGCCGACACCAGACCGCACGACAACAACAAGAACCCGCCGCCGTGCACAGCTACCGCGTCGTCGCGCTCCGCGATGCTCGCCCGCCGCGCCCCGCCTCCGTGCCCGTCAAACCCATCCTCATGTGCTTCGTCTGCAAACTAAGCTTCGGGTTCGCGCGCTCCTTCGCCGGCCACGCGCAAGCCGAGCACGGCGTCACGTTACAAGAAGCGGAACGTGAAGTCCTGGCCGCCGACTGCAGCGCGATCCTGCAGTGCGTGGGTGCCGACAAGCGGCCCATGGTCTCACTCCTAGAACCCCTGGGCCCTGCGCAGGCACCGCCGCCCCAGGACACGCAGCAGCTCGTGGGCCAGATGCCTGTGCAACTCGATGCGAGTAGCCTGCGCTCGGAACGTTCCTCACCCGCCGACCAGCAACTGCAGCAGCAGCAGCAGCAGCATCAGCCGCCCGGTATGATGCGACTCACGCCCGGCAAGTCACCCTCGCCACCCTTCGCTGCGCCGCCCGCCTTCATGACCGGCACTACGATAGGCGTGTGTCCTGAACACCTGCAGGGCCGACCCTCGGGCGCTGAATGTCCGCGCTGTGAACTCATCCTCGCCAGCGGCCGCCTAGGTCCTGCTGGCCTAGGCAACGTGCACAGTCGCAACAGTTGCAAGACACTCAAGTGCCCCAAGTGCAATTGGCATTACAAATACCAGGAGACGTTAGAAATTCATATGAAAGAGAAACATCCAGAAGCTGAAACGAGTTGCATTTACTGCATCGCGGGCCAACCGCATCCTCGCCTGGCCAGAGGTGAAACCTACACCTGTGGCTACAAACCCTACCGCTGTGAAGTGTGCAACTATTCAACGACGACGAAAGGAAACCTCAGTATACATATGCAGTCCGATAAACATTTAAATAATATGCAAGAATTGCAAAACGGTGGTGCTCCAACAGCTGTAGAAAGTCGACAAGCGTCACCGAAAGCACCTCCGATGCATCACTCGCCAGTGAGCAGCGGCCACAAGCCCAAACCGAGCTTCCGTTGTGACGTGTGCAACTACGAGACAAATGTGGCGCGAAACTTACGCATTCACATGACGTCAGAGAAGCACACGCATAACATGCTCGTGCTGCAGCAGAACGTCAAACACATGCAGACGTTATCAGCGCTGCACCACCAACAGCAGCAGCACTCGCAGCAGCAACACCTAGAGAGTCTGTTCGGAGCGGCTGCAGCGGCAGCGGGCCATGGAGGCCTGTACCCCGGCTTGGGTGACAAGCCTGAGGCTGCACTTGCCGACATGGCTTACAACCAAGCGCTGCTCATCCAGATGATGACGGGTGGACAGTTACCTGGCCACGGTGGTCCTGCAGACCTAGCACCGCATGCTGACCTCGGTCTTAACCCCGACACCATGGAGCCACCACCAGAACCCGCGGATCCTGACCCAGAGAAAACCTACCAATGTTGTGTATGCAACGTATTTGCCAGTGATAGTTTAGACGAGCTTGGGCGCCACTTAGCGCACGACCGCACGCGGTTACGAGAGCAAGAAATCCTCGCTGTTGTAGCCGGTCACTATGTGTGCAAGTTGTGCACGTATAAAACGAACCTCAAAGCCAACTTCCAGTTGCATTGCAAGACTGACAAACACTTGCAGCGGTTACAGCATGTGAACCACGTGAAGGAAGGTGGACCTCGCAACGAGTGGAAGCTGAAGTACGCATCAGCTCCTGGTGGTGTTCAAGTGCGTTGCAACGCCTGTGATTATTATACGAACTCGGCGCACAAGCTGCAGTTACATGCAGCGGGTGCTCGCCATGAAGCCGGTGCCGCGTTGTTGGGGCACCTCACCGACCGGTGTCGTTCCCTACGTCTCGACCAGCCGCGCGTCTTCCACTGCGCGTTGTGTGGGTTCACGGCGTCCTCGCGTCTACCGCTGCTCCAGCACGTGCGCTCGCTCAAGCACTTGCACTTAGAGCAGCTCCACCAGCTACAGCGTCGTGCCGAGGGCAAGGACACACAGCCGGAGATTGCTGAGGTGTTCCAGGTCATCAGTCAACCGCTGCCGCCTAATGCGGAGCCACCTCACACACCCACCGACCAACACTCACCAGTCGGTAAGTCACAACAAATTATATTTTTTAAATTTCACTTTAAAATCAGAATTTCCAGTATTATTTACGTATGAGAAGTTGACCCACCCATACTAGCCCACCCTGTTAAAATCTATCGCAATCGTTAGTTTTACGTTAGTTGAGTTTAGTTTTGTAGAAAATTGCGTTAGTTTTGAATGTTTATACGTATTTTTTTTAAATAATATTTGGGTGGGCTAACTTCACAACAGCCCAACCCTTAATTCGAAAGTGCGAGGAAAACACATTAATACCTTTTAATTGATTAGTTGATGTTAGTTGTGCTACATATTACGTTTGTTTTGTTATTCTAAGCTGTCAAATTTGAGCCGAGTGGGTGGGCCAAAATCACGGTTCTCCAGCCCATTGCAGAATTTCACGCGTAGATTTTACATACGTTGTCACCGTGGTTAGTTGAGAATAGTTTTGACGAAAAATACGTTAGTTGTGCCATAATTTGCCCGCCTTAACCAAAATAAACATTTTCGCTAACCGTACGCACTTGATGCTATTATGTCATTGATTGCTGTAATTTTACAATATAAAATTGGAAATAAAATAGAAGGCAACAACCGGCAACAACCAACAGCAGTGTTGGACATTTACCAGATTTTTTTAAATTTAGTTTATGATTGACAAATAATATGGTACAAAAGTATTTACCAAAATATTTTTAATTTTTAGTGTGCATGCAGTAAGCCAAACGGTACTGAATAAAAACAAAGAAGCAATTTATTAAAATAAATTATTGCAAAATAAAAAAAATTGCAGTCATACATTTTTTTACAATTTATATTTAGGTATATTTATTGAAAACAAGAAAAAATTTTGGTATTAGCAAATCAAATTGAGAGATATTCTTAAAACTCCTAGAACTATGTAATTATCCAAAAACAATTAAATTAGTTCCTAAAAATAAAATATTGAATTAATAAAATAAAAATCGCATGACACAAATAACAGCCAATAGAAGAATTGATTAAAAAATAGTAACAAGGATTATATAAAAATTTAGCGGAAATTTTTTACAATTAGCTTGAGGAACCTAACTATAATAATTAATTAATGGATAACTTTTCTGTCACATTCCAGTTTGATATTTAAATTAAAAATTGGCTAAATTGTCATTTTGAGATCAGATTTTTTTAAAAAGATTTTTGCAACAAGTATGCAAGTAAAGTATTATTTCCGGTAACAGAATTTTACAAAAATCTTATCAGTTCTTCTTTAAGACGTACAAATGTATTATGCAAATTATTATAATATAATGTTGGTGTAGAAATTGAGATTATAATAATAAAATTATATTGACAAATAAAGTGCGCAAAAATTCATCCATACATAACCACACATTTGTTTCTACCATGACAACAATAATTTCTTGTATTAGTTTAAAAAATGATTTACTTTTTGTACAATTGCTATAATAATCATAAACAATTCCTGAATGGCCTCCTATTTTTACAGGAAACAATGATATATAGTAGCATCAAGTCCGTACGGTTAGCGAAAATGGTTATTTTGGTTAAGGCGGGCAAATTATGGCACAACTAACGTATTTTTCGTCAAAACTATTCTCAACTAACCACGGTGATAACGTATGTAAAATCATACGCGTGAAATTCTGCAATGGGCTGGGGAACCGTGATTTTGGCCCACCCACTCGGCTCAAATTTGACAGCTTAGAATAACAAAACAAACGTAATATGTAGCACAACTAACATCAACTAATCAATTAAAAGGTATTAATGTGTTTTCCTCGCACTTTCGAATTAAGGGTTGGGCTGTTGTGAAGTTAGCCCACCCAAATATTATTTTAAAAAAATACATATAAACATTCAAAACTAACGCAATTTTCTACAAAACTAAACTCAACTAACGTAAAACTAACGATTGCGATAGATTTTAACAGGGTAGGCTAGTATGGGTGGGTCAACTTCTCATACGTGTATTATTTGTAACATTTTCATTTTATGTAATATTATTTTTGAGACTTCATAAATTTTATGTAGGTACACCTAAAGTTTTTAGAAAGGAATGCTTCATTGTATTGATTTTAAAGTACAATGTAAACTTTTTCAAATTTTTTAATATTTATATATTTATTGTCCTCTCATAAAAATACAGAGTAATATCAATGTGTTTACAATTTATGTTTCGAATGGAAAGATACATTCATTACGATAAACTTATATTTAATGTTTGACATTTTGTTTTGTAGTTGTTCACTGTTTGTATTTCTGAGTAAAATACATAAAAACTCAATACCTTCTTGCAAATTTGAATTGATATAAACAGTTATATTTAATATTGAAAATTCTGATTTTCCCGTAATATTCTCACGTTGTCGAGTAAACGGTCTACCGCAGCTTGGCTCACCCACCACCAATTACCGCGTCGCGTATTTTCTACATAATGCGCCTCTCTTCTAAAATTATACGTCCGATATTCTTTTCTCTAAATTATAGATATAAAAATCTGAATGAACAATACAAACTTTCACGTAACTGTATCAGCGTCAGTGCGCCGGGCGCGACAGACGACACAAAAGTTGGGGAAGTTCACGCCAGCGGCGCCACCATCTGCGTAATAATTGCCTCCACATGTCGGCGATGACACCCCGCTAGCGATCGCCGACAATACCGAGCTGCAACAATGCCTTAGTTCCGTGCAAGAATGGTAATTTGACGTCGCTTTTTAAACTGGCCGTGGAATTCGGAAAGATGCATTGTTACACACACTGTAATTATTCTCTCAAAAGGCACACGATATACCGACCGATGGTTGTTTATTAAACAGTAATTGTAGATATAAACCGGTGTAATTGTTACATGGTTTTCGGCGCGTTCGAATTTGTGTCATTTGTGGTTTTTATCAGGACCAGCCGCGGGTTATAACATATGGACGCACTACGCACTGTTTCATTATAATTAATAACACTTATAAATACTGTATTTAATATTGTAAACGATCATTTCACGCCATGTTATACCAGATGCTTAATTTTTAAATTACAAATCAACTTTCGCTTATACGATTTTCTCCACAAAAACAAACCTATTTTATGAAAATGAATATGGACATATTTAAAATATTATTAGGCCGGCTCTGAAATAATTTAATTTTTTGAAAAATAAAATATTACGTTAAAATTCCCATCGGTATGCGGTTATGATTAACGGTCGCCGTTGTTTCATGTTATTGTTTGCTGACGGTTATTTGTCTGTCCCCTTAGACCGTAAGGAACTCGTTCAACCGGACGCCAAACTGACCCCCGAGTCCGTCAAAGACCAGTTCAAATTCGAGCCGCGCGACGACAGCAGCGAAGAAGCAGGCACGGCACAAGACGCGAGTACACCGCAACACACGTGTCCCTACTGCAACTACACCAGCAGCTCGGAGATGCGCATCCAAGCGCACGTGATAGCGCAACATGGTGCCAACGCGACTACACCCTCGCCACAACAACAACAACACCATCACGGTGACAATACGACGCCCACGTCCACCCCTAACAACAACAGCGGCCCGTGCTTCCAGTGCCCGCTGTGCCAGGACTCCTTCAAGGACCGACCGAGCCTTGAACGCCACGTCATGCAAATCCACTCGGTCAACTCGGAGGGACTTCAAAGACTGCTCATGCTCGTAGACCAAAGCCACTGGCTCAACCAGGTGTCGCGCACACCTACACCTAGCCAAACCCCCAACACACAACATACCCCGTCGAACCAGCTCGTCTCGCCCAACTCTGTCTCATCTAAAGACTCAGCTAAGTTAGACAAGAGTGACACCAACAATGTTGATCTCGAACCAGACTTAATGTCGCCAGCCAGCGACGAAAATACTGAATATGAAACCGAACGCTGCTTGACGTGTTTCAAGAACTTCCGTAATATCGATGAACTGTGCTTCCACCAGAATGAGACGGGTCACTTGGAGATCAAGCAGACGCCGAGTGGGCCTGGTTACGTGTGCTGGAAGAAGGGCTGCAATCAGTACTTTCCTACAGCACACTCGTTACAGATGCATTTCAAAGACGTACACGCTAAGAACTCTGTCTCTCAGATGTCCGTCTCTGAAAAACATGTGTACAAATACCGCTGTAATCAGTGCTCACTTGCATTCAAAACATTGGAGAAATTACAATTACATTCACAATATCATTTAATCCGAGACGCTACTAAATGCGTGTTGTGTGGCCGAAGTTTCCGTTCGGTTGTAGCGCTGCACAAGCACGTTGAAACTATACATTCTGAACTAACCGATGAAGAACTCGCCGCCTACAAACAAAGCCTAATGAACAACCCTTTGTTGTTAGCTGGTTTACAAGGACAAATCTTAGACAGCTCCACCAACGAGCTGCTTAAGAAAGAATCCATGCGCGATGACACGATGATGGACGTTTCACCCGGTGATGACGACGCCAAGGACGCCAGTGGTGCGACCGATGCTAGCGATGCAAATCAAACCATGGACGGTGAAAATTCCGATGATAGTATTGTTTACAAAGACCAACAGTTCCTAGAAGATTACCTGAATAGCCAGGCAATAGCCGAGGACAGTTACAACGATCCGAATAGAAAATACAAGTGCCATCGATGCAAGGTGGCCTTCACGAGACAAAGCTACCTGACCGCCCACAACAAAACCCTTTTACATAGAAAGGGCGAGAAACTAAGCTACCCTATGGAGAAATACCTGGACCCGAATCGCCCTTACAAATGTGACGTTTGCAAAGAAAGCTTTACGCAGAAAAACATTCTGCTCGTTCATTACAATTCAGTAAGCCATTTGCACAAACTGAAGCGCGCAATGCAAGAGCAACAGCAGCAAAACAACAACAACAATCCAGCCGTGTCGCCTGTGCTGCAACAACCAACAGCAGCGGCGGTGGCAGCGGCAGTGGGCCAGCAGACACGTGGTGGAGCCGGCTCGCCCGACGAAGACGACAAGAAGCGCTACAAGTGCAACATCTGTAAAGTAGCATACACTCAAGGTAGCACCCTCGACATTCACATGCGTAGTGTGCTGCATCAGACACGCGCCAGTAAGCTACAAGACTTAGCACTCGCTGGCCAGATTGATTTGACAAAACCGCTGATTGAACAACCCGACATGGTAGCCGTGCAGTCTCCCAAGCAGCAGCAGCCGGTCGCGAGTCCCGTGTCAACAGGGGCTGTTGGTGGTGGGGATAAACGTTCCCCCACCCCGGTGAGTCCCGGGCCCACGGCCGCCGCAGGTAGCCAGCCACAGCCGCAAGGGATGCTCGGATGCTCCAAGTGTGGTGCTTTATTCAGTTCACAAGAACAGTTGAGCGCTCACCAGCAGCTGTACTGCATGTTCGCCGCTCCGATGGCGATCTTCACACAAGGACAGGAGCCTGGCCAGGCCAAGAGTCCGCCGCCCAGTGACCAAGACCTCGCTGCAAGACTTAACCTACCACGTAAGACTGGCTCGCACATGTATAAACATCTGTTAGAGAGCTTTGGCTTTGACTTAGTGATGCAGTTCAATGAGAACCACCAGAGGAGGCAACGTGAAGCTGAGCAGAATGCTGCGAGGCGTACACCGACACCTCCAGCTCCGCCTGCGCCCGTGCCGGCTGAGGAGCCAGCGCCGGTGCCGGATGTCACGCGTCTTGAAGAAGAGCTTGACACCAACAACCTGCCCGAGGTCAGCAAGTCCACGTGTCAGCATTGCAATAAAGAGTTCTCCAGTGTGTGGGTTTTAAAATCGCATTGTGAAGAAATACATAAAGACTTAGTGCCGTTAGAGTTTCTCGAAAAATACGCGCAACAGTTTAAGAACGAGTATGAGAAAAAGACAGTGGTAGTGACAGCAGCGACAAGTTCGACGCTGAATACGGCGCCGCGAGTGAGTACACCTGGTGCGCTTACCACGACAACACCTTCTGGTGAGTCTACTACCCCCGACAAGGAAGATGAATCGAAAGAAGCATTGCACGCTAAACTAAACCTACAGCAAACAACAGAGGCAAGTTCTACGGCGCCGTCAACACCGACATCAGCTGGAACTCCAGTATCGACTGCTGGTGGTGAAGTTCCCGCTAACATCCAGGCTATCCTTGCGCAGAGCATGGCACAGAATCCCATGGCCTTGGCGCAACAGATGAGCGAGATGCAAGCAGCATTGAACGTGATGCAGCTGCAGCAGCTTAACTTCAACCCCATGATGCAGATGATGGGCATGGGATTGCCTCTGGGGCTCAACGCCTTGGCGGCGATGAACTTGCAACCTCCACTAGTGCCGCTGATGATGCCTCCACCACCGTACGGTGACTCCATGAGTCAGTACGCGCCTCAGGACCAGCAGGCGATGATGGCCAAGCAACAACAAGCAATTTTGCAGCAACAACAAGCGGTAAGTCACAATTTATTTTATTTATTTAATATTTTCGAAGAAGAGATAATAACTTGGTACCCGTATTTTTTTATTTTTACAAAACAATGTATTAACAAGCCCAAAAAAATTAATTAAAATTGAATAATACGTGACTTAGAAAAATAATGAGATCACAGAAAAATAGTTTTTACACAGTTTCAAAAATAAACTATGTCAAATTTTTTTGTGTAAGTAATTTTGGTTTACATGTTACATATTTTGGAGACCTGTTGATCACGCCATCTACGTCATGTTGATTTTACGCATTTATCATGTCCGTGGAATGAATATAATTTTAATTAAACATTCTTTGATTCAAGAAGTAGTTATGCTAATCAGATATCATTATTATTCAAAAGTTTAATTCAAAATACAATAGCATCATTATCATTTCTAATTTATTTTAATGGAATCAGAAATTATTACTTAAAATTTAATATAAAATTTGTTTTATTTATTATTACACATTTCATCTGGTAAATTTATTCACAGCAGTGATAAAATCTGACAGATTAACGGTGACAAGACAACTACTAAGAATGTGTAAAGGCAACAATGGCGGATTAGTTAGATCGCATGTCGTGTTCAGCATAAGCGTAAATGCAAGATAATAATTTTCTCGGTATTTGGGTAAAGCCATGTTCAAACTAAATAGCTCTAATTGGCGTTTTTGTGGCTCGCTAATTATGGTAATTTGCAAGAGTTTTAATACGGTCTAATTTAGATTTGGGCCTTTTTAACGCTCCGGAACACGGGAATTAAATCCGTAATGCGAAACTGGGCGATATGCACAACGAGCACGTAGTGTACTCAGTACTTTATTCTGCGATCACAATGATTGCCGTGCGATTATTTCATGTAATAATTATAAACGGCGGGCGGCGACTCAGACACAGACTATAAAATTTTGCATAATATATCTTAGTCAGTGGATTTCAACGCGGATTCGAAAAGAAAAAATGTAACCCGGCCGTACAATTACCTTGCAATTAAGTATTAACGCGTAATTATATATTCCATCAATTTGTAGCTCGAACATCGGTCCTCGATCCTGATCCGACTCTCTGATTATTTTAATTATTGTTTATGAAGAGTAACCTTGCCAACTTTAATAATGACCAATTAATTTAATTGATTTATTAAACGTTTGTGCGTTAAAGTTCTTGATTCAACACAGACGTAGTGCGGTTTATTTGCTACTTTAGGTTCATTCACTTTACTGCTACAATAATTTACAATTATTTCAATTTTAATTACTTATTATAAATATGATGTGCAAATTTTTAAATTTATTTTCAAATATTTAAATTATTTTTTTATAAATGTAGTGTCTCGTGTATATCGCCCATTTCGCAAACCGGAAATCAATCATCAAATGTCTAATTTCGATATTATTTCCGCGTATAGGCAGCGAATGCAGCAGCCAATCAAAAGCGTGCGCGGACGCGCATTACAGACGACCAGCTGAAAATCCTGCGCGCACATTTTGATATCAACAACAGTCCGAGTGAGGAACAGATCCACGAGATGGCTGGACAGAGCGGTTTACCGCCTAAGGTCATCAAACACTGGTTCCGCAACACGTTGTTCAAGGAGCGCCAGAGAAACAAGGACAGCCCTTACAACTTCAACAACCCGCCGTCCACGACCCTCAACCTCGAGGAGTACGAGAAAACCGGCGAGGCGAAGGTTATGCCCTTGAGCAATAACGAAGAGAGTAAACCACCGATCACGCCACAACCTGAAATCAAACAAGAAATGAAGGAAGAACCTATTGATGAGTTGCCCTCTGAAGATAAACCCCATCAGAATGAGCATCATATGATTGATGAAAAACCTAATATTTTTAATCTCCCATCACAAAGTCCGGCTCCTTCTTTGTCCGGGTCAGAAAATCACAGTATTCCTCAAACCTCCCGGCCAAATACTCCTAACAATCTTACTCTTACCTCAATTATTGCGTCACAGTTGGGCGATTCCATAACCACGACCAGTACTCCATGTTCCATGGCAGTTACTTCCAGCAGTAACCATTCTCTAGTTAGTACAATGTTGCCACCACCAAAAATGAACCCACAAAATTTCCAATCACCAAATAATGTTCAAGGAATGTTGCCAATGACACCTAATCGAAGTTTGAGCCCAAATAGATTAGATTTTCCTGGTGGGGCAGGCGGAAACAGCAACGGATCCAACAGTTCTAGTGGTTCGACTGGCAAACGTGCCAATAGAACCAGATTCACTGATTATCAAATCAAAGTATTGCAAGAATTCTTTGAAAACAATGCATACCCAAAAGATGATGATTTAGAATATCTGTCAAAACTGCTAAGTTTGAGCCCTCGTGTAATTGTCGTATGGTTTCAAAATGCAAGACAAAAAGCAAGAAAAGTTTATGAAAATCAACCAGCCATAGAACCAGCGCCTGGTATACCCGAAGAACCAGGTGCAAATCGTTTTCAAAGGACCCCTGGGTTGAACTATCAATGCAAGAAGTGTTTGTTGGTATTCCAACGCTATTATGAATTAATTCGTCATCAGAAAACTCATTGCTTCAAAGAAGAGGACGCAAAGAGGTCAGCTCAAGCACAAGCAGCCGCCGCTCAAATTGCTGCTGTGCTGAGCTCAGAAGATTCGAACTCAAGCACAACTATTGAGCAAAATCAACAACAACCTCCTGTTCCTCAAAGTCCTCAGATTCAAGCACCAAGTCAAAGTCCTGTACAACAACCTATTCAACCTACAACACCAACACCATCTGGTTCAAATTTTCCTACATCTCCGATCTCAACACCAACTCCAACGAATGATAACAAGGAGGGCACATTTCAGTGCGACAAATGTAATCTTGTGTTCCCGAGATTTGACCTTTGGCGAGAACATCAACTTGTCCATTTAATGAATCCAAATTTATTTCCAACTTATCCACCTGACTCGCCCTTTGGAATCCTTCAACAACACGCGCAACTTCAACAATTGAATGCTGCAGCTGGAATGGATTTAGCGAACAACAGCGGATCTCCGATCCAACAACATCCGTTAATGGGCATGCTGAACAACGCGGCCGCGGCAGCAGCAGCGGCTGGACAGAAAAGAAAATTTGATGACTATGAAAGCGAAAGCGATATTAGCGATCAACCAAAAGATAAACGTCTACGTACAACAATTCTTCCAGAACAATTAGATTACTTGTATCAAAAATATCAAATTGAAAGCAATCCGTCAAGAAAAATGTTGGAAAACATTGCCCGTGAAGTCGGATTGAAGAAACGCGTAGTTCAAGTTTGGTTTCAAAATACTCGCGCAAGAGAACGCAAAGGACAATTTCGAGCCCATGCTCAAGTCATCAACAAACGCTGTCCTTTCTGTCCAGCGCTGTTTAAAGTAAAATCAGCTTTAGAATCGCATTTGACCACAAAACATGCAGACCAATGCTCTAGAGGTGAGATCAATATTGACGCGCTGCCAGATGAAGAATTAAGCATGGAATCTGCGCCGAGTTTCTCTTCCGGAACAGGCGGAGACAAATTCTCGCAGAATCCGAACATGATGCCGCCCCTATTTCCGCCCTTCCACCCCGATATGGAAAACTCAATTAAGAAGTATTACGAAGAAAGTATGAAGCGGTACATCAGCGAACTGCAAGCGCATGCTGCGGCATCCAATGGTGATAAGAGTGAGATGAAAACTGGCAAAGAAGAAAGTGAAATCCCTTTAGACCTATCAAAGCCTGTAGATTTATCTCGACCGATGAAAATCAGCATGGATCATGAACGATCACTGATTGATCCTGGCCCAATGACGGATTTGAGTGAGCGTTCTCTATGTGATGAGCGCAGCGATTCAATGTCTGAAACCACTGAATTTTTTGATGATGAGAGCAACCCTACGTCTCCGGCGAGCAGCACACAAAGCAATCAACAGAGGCACGGGCAAACCGGCAGCAACAGTGCAAACAAGAGATTCCGAACTCAAATGTCCTCGGTGCAAGTAAAAGTCATGAAATCCTTGTTCAATGACTACAAAACACCGACGATGGCCGAGTGCGAGATGTTGGGCCGCGAGATCGGGCTACCCAAGCGAGTAGTGCAGGTGTGGTTCCAGAATGCGCGCGCCAAAGAGAAGAAGAACAAACTCGCCATGCAGAAGATGCTCGGCACCAACGAGACTGACACACCAAAGCCTCCAGAAGACTGTAAATACTGCGCATTCAAGTACTCGCACAAGTACTCTGTTCAGGACCACATTTTCACGAAGAGTCATATCGCGAATGTGAGGTTGCACATCGAGACGAGCGGTAAAGACGGGTCAGTGAGCGACGGCGGCGAGTTCCAAGTGCCACCACCACCAGTGCCGGGTTCCTCGAACACAGGGCAGCCTGGCGCAGGCAACGCCGACTCCACCACCACGGGGCTGCCGCAGACCCTCAACAACAACACGCACCTCGCACAGATGCAGTTGTTGCAGATGGCGGGCATGCAGATGGCGCCCAAGTCGGAGAAGGAGCAGCAGGAGAGTCAGGAGGCGCTGTTCCAGCAGTTGTACGCGCTGGGTGGCGGCAACGCTAACGCCGGTGCCAACAACGCCAACTTCAACGCCCCCAACCAGTTCCTACACCCCGCCATGTTCGGAGGAGCGAACGGTGAGTGATATTTATTACTCTCTTATTTAATCTCTCTGTCTCACTCTTCGCGTCGCGTTTTTTCCTGATATTGTTTTCCCAAGTTCATCTAAATGCATGGAACACCCCTGGTAGGATTCACTATTATCTACAAACAATATTTCATCGTGCAATATTAACCGTTGCAATAACATCGAGTAAATTAACGCAGCTTCGCCCCCCTTGTTTTGTGATTTTCTCGCGCGCGCTGATAAATGAGGTTATGCATAAAAAATCAGGAGAATTCTCGCGCGAATCTCACAAGATGTACATATATGACGGGGACGCGGGACGGGATGATTTACAATGTGATATTTTGATAAAGAATTAGAATTGTTGCAAGTTAAAGAATGTTTCACCTTGGTCTTTGTTATACGAGGGCGGAGGTGGCGGTGACGGCGGCAACGGAGACGGTAGCGGCGGCGGTGGCACCGTCTGCCGTCTATGAATTGTTTTCTACGGAAAAATGAGAAATATAGATTAATATTTCAAGCTCCCCCTTGTGTTTCACATATGAATTCGTAATGGGCCGTGTGCTCGTAGCATGGACGGTCGTCATAAGCCGGGCCGGGTTTAATAATGTATGGCGCACGTCGCGTCTTCCCCTGCGAACTCCTGATGGAATATGTGCTCGAAGCCCGGGAAGCCCAACCAGCCCAGCCACAGCCACCGCCGTTAGACGTGCTCCAGATAAGAAACTTCACTTCCATCTTTCTCTTCTCGTTTTCTTATTAACCGCGAATTTCGTTTTGTTCGCTGTGCTATAATCATGTCGGTGTCGGCCGCGGTATCTTGCCGTTGCTATGGTTACACATCTTACCTTCTATCTTTTCTTTACATTATTGTTAGGTACTATTAGTAAGTAAAGTAAACTTTAACAGTTTGTTTATTTACATATTTTACTTTCTTGTTTTTTAAATTGTTTATAAAAATTATTCATCGTAATGCATGCTTTCTTTATTGGTTTATGATTTATTTTTATTTATTTTCTTTTATTTTTTGTTTTTTAGACGCCAAGAAGTTGGATGGCCTCTTCGCCTTTTCGTGAAATATTATTATTTTAGATATGAAATTTTAAATTATTATATTTTGTTTTTATTTTTATATTATGTTTGTAAAATATGTAAATATCGAGTTTTATTTAAATTCTAACCTACTTACACTGTAAGTAAAAGAAGTTTTATTAAACTTTTTAAATATTATTTTCTTCTTTTATTATATGTTTTATCCTTATTCCTCCTCACCTCATCATTCTGCTTGTCAGTGTAAACAATTTAACAATGTCACATCGAGCACATATTCCATTTAGGTTAGGTTCAACAATGACATATCCAATCAAGTTACCTTTGATTACTTAACAAAAGAAAGAAACGTCTCTTGCGAAATCAGTACATCATGTGATTGTTTGATTGTTATTCTACGGAGCCCATATGGGACTGGGATGTTATATTCTTTCTACAATAAATTAAAAATGCCAATCGCTCCCGATACAATGGCAATTTTGTCGATAGCAATAAATTTCTTGAACAAAGAGGATCTATCCATAACTAATATCGGCCGATACGTTACATGTGCGTTTTTTATGTTAGTCTGGGGGTATGCGTCACCCTACCTACCCCCTACACAATTACATAGATTTATTTCTATCGCATAAAAAATAAACGCGATGTGTCGCACAATATCTAGTGTTCTTAACTGACACATGCTGTTTTCTCTGCTCCCCCTTTGCCGCGGCCCGTGGCCCAGTGGGCGGGGGGAGATTATTGCTTATTTTTACCGCACGAGTTTAATGAATCAAATTTACATTTTGACTGGAAATTATTCACTATCGACACATATTGCCGACATTTGTTACTTTAATCGCTTAAAGTATTAGCTTTGAAATGTGATCCATTTTAATGAAACGTCATAATTCATAAAACAAACTACGACAGTTGTAGATGCGTGTAGGTAATAATTATATTCTTCCAATATAAATAGTAAAAATAGTAATATTTTCAAAACTTAGTTGAAAGTACAATGGATAAGAATAACAGTTAATAAACACTACAGTATTTCTAACAGGCAATTTGTTTAAAAAATTATAAGCTTTTAAGTTCAATAAAGTCAATAAATATTAATTAATTAATTAAAAATAAAACACTGACTAAATTGTTCATGGTTTAAAAAATATAATATTGTTTTTTTTAAATGAAAATTATAAATTAAAAATATATATATATATATATATATATAGGTGTTCCACAACTTAGGGCAAAAAATTAAAGGGTATATACTGTACGACGTGCTGATCATGAAAAAAAAAAGATTTTTTTTTAATTCGCAAAAAAATGCATCGTATTTTAAGCAAACATTTTTTGCCACTGGTCGGTAGTTATTTTAAATAATTTTTTTCAAATCTTCTACAATGAAAGTAATTGTTTACATAGTATATAATATTAATAAATGTCAAATTATCAAATATACCATCAAAACAGTGATACTTACACACGTCAAGTAAACTACCCTTAACTTTGCGAATTTAAAAAAAATCTTTTTGTTTCATAATCAGCACGTCATACAGTTCTACCCCATAATTTTTTGTCCTAAGTTGTGAAATACCCTGTATAATATACGTAGGTACCTATATATTATTATTACTATATGAAACTATCAGCTAGTAATTTTGAAAAAAATGTAATTAATTTATTTAGTAGTACTCACATAATACCTAACATTATTAGGATTTACAAAAATTTCTCTTTTACATTTTAAACAATAAAATAATACTGAAACTATTAATTTATTGTTCATCAGTAAAATAAATTCATATTGAATTATTTGTGCAAACAATTACTGTTTCTTCAGTGTAGTTATAAATTGACTGCAGTGCTGAAGTTCGTTACTGATCTCAACAAATAATAATTGAATATGTTGAAAATTTTAAGTATAATATTTTGTGAAAACCCTCCTAAAAATACCGGTCCCTAAACAAATACTTCTCTTCTCTTCCCAAGGGTGAAACAAAATCCCAAAATTCACAGGTGAAAAGCAGTGCAAATATTTGGGAATGGTCAGGGCCAAACCAACAAACCCCCTTTCCCGTTAAAAGTAAACTGTTCGTGCCGAAAATTGCAGTGCAATTCGGTTTATAGCATTTACAGTTTAAACTGAGGTTAAAACTGGTAAATCCAAACTGTTCCTGGAATATTGTAATCGGCCGTTGCTGGTAAATGGTAAGTCACTGATTTCAATTAGTTAAACGCTAAGGAATTAGCACAATTGGGTACTTAACGAAAGAACAGTGTAATAAAACCTAATTGGGATTATTTAAATTTGAGAACGTACTTTGAAATGTATAATTGAAACAACGGATTATAGAAAATTTACTAGAATCTTAACCTATTTCATTATTATGCGAATATAAAGGATTACGCGGTTTGGAAATTCCATAGCAGAGTATAGTAAAGGTACCTACACGAGATATTATAATTTCTATACTAATCTTTTCAGGGTATTCCATGAACTAAATATTTGAAAATGTCAAATTTTCCTTAAAAACACAAAACATTGTCAACTTATTTAAAAAAATTTGACTATGTGTTATAATAATGTTCAATGATTGTAAATATGATATGGACATAAATAATTGTTAACTTACTTTCTACTTTGTACAAAGTTTTGGAGCGTATGAAAATTGACATTATGATGTTCAATTTAGGTTGTCTTTTCCCGAATTATATTCGATTAAAATACACTAAAAATATGTTAATTTATGTGTCACCAACCCGTTAAAGTTAAAAAAAAGTTTTTACTTCGGCACACTTAAAAGTTATAAAAAATATCTGACGGATAGGAAGTTTTAAAACCCTACAGCTGACCCTATTCGCCCCGTTTTATGGTAACGCTTATGGCCCAAACAAAAATTAAACAAAAAATATGTCAAAAGAAACAACATAACATTAAGGCACGAGACACGCGATTATGCATAATATTTAATAAAATTTACTTTTTGAAAACAATAATTATTTAAAAGTTTTTCATATAGCTTAGAGTTAAAAATAATTTTGTTGTAAATTTATTTAATGTGCCAGTCTGTCTGAAGTAATAAGTACGTCTGTAACAAATTTAAATATGAATTATAGTGTTTGATAACTTTTTAACACAACAAATTATAAGATGAAATTCATTTAACGACGCTAAATGAAATAATAAAGAAATTAAAACATCCTTGCACTTTATAATTTCGCCCGACTTTGACTACTAATAAAACACAAACCGGTATTTGTAAAAATATTTAATTCCTTTTACAGCATAATTAGGTAGAAATAATTAATTAATTCATGGTTAAATATTTATGTAAATGAGCACTGACGACAGTAATTTGATCGAATTGCCTGTGGAACTGCAACATTTCCCTTATAATAACAGCTCATTTAAAAACTCGAGCATCGAAAATAAAAGAAAGATTTAGAGCAATACAAGTGCATGTAATCCGCGATCCGCCTAAACCGTGCTCTCTCAGTTACATTCTGTAACATTTAATAATACATCGGATGTTCGAGAAACAACGCCGAGTGTTATTTCTGCGCCTGCGTCACGTCCAGAACGCCCGGTATAATTATTTGTAATTATTTCGGAGTTTTTTCTCTTTCGCATTGTTTATTACGCCTTGCGCTACACCGCGCGTTCAATTCTATCTTCTGTCGTTTTTGCTTTGGTAATTAAATTCGTTGGTAATTATTTGTAATTATGAAGCTTTTTTCTTCTTTTGATATTCACCTTTTTATTCGAGATGGTAAATAATTTTTAGATGCTATAGGAATGTTGATGAATCATCGTTAATTAATTTTTTTGTTTGTTTTACAGCTGTTAATTGTTAATTAATTTTGACAAAAATGTACGTGATGTATCTTTCGATTTCTTATGTTATGTAGACTTGATAATATGCGGTTTTAATGATTTGTGGTTGGCAATGACACTAGTAAAAAGTAATTAATATTTCATTGTTTCGCAGAAGATAATGGTACACTGTCATTACCTCGATAATTTGCTTGAAATTGTTGGATAAAAATGTAAGGTTTCATTTTTCATAAATATTTTAATCTTGTTGTTAATTTGCTCGAAACAAAGATTATTTTTTGTTGTCATTTACAAACAAAAACGTAAGTTTCCAAGACACTAGACAATAGTATTTTGCAATACTGGGATATTAAAATGTTTGAAATTATTACTCAAATTACCAAACGTACAACGAAGGTTCTCTAGAATTGAGAGAAATATACCTAATTTTTAATTTAAATATAGGCGTATGGAGTAGGTACGACATAAATCAATATTAAAATCTAAATTTAATTTCAATATTACAATTTTTACTTACCTACTTTAAAAATTTCATTAAATTTTGATGTAATATGGTGTATTAGTTAGGTATACCTACTTATATATACTACCTATATCCCTATATATGTCGAAATCATGGTCACTTACCCGAAAATTGTAGTAGGTATGTTAGTTCCAAATATTTAAAAAAGTGTATTTGACTATGATAATCATAAATAAATGACTTTTTCTTAGTAAGTACCTATATTCCATAAAAAATGAATCATAATCAGAATTCACTTTCGGTTTACGTAGTTCATGAAATAATATAATAATTTTTATGATGAATTTATTGTGGAACGCACTGAATATAAAGTTTTGGCAGAGTAGAGTGTTGTTATCGTACTGAAAATGAAAGTAACCTATCAAACAAGCAATTTTTGCTGTGGTTAATTCAATTCAACTGGTAAAAATTTATCTTTTTCGTCTAAATTTCAAGTATAATGTGTTATTTAAATAATTTTTTCAAGATCTATAAATACATACTTTTACAAGTGATCGATGTGTTAGCATTTAATGTTATGGAACATACAATAAATTTATAATAATTCAGTAATTGTCAATTAATGTAAAAGAACAAAATAATTATTGGTTAAACAAATGTGTGCTTAGTTTTCGCCGCACTAACTACTACCTTCTACTAACTAATCCGATAACGTTGTATTTCACCGTCTTCGTCTCATCCTTGTGTAACTTGTAACTCTTTCTTTCTTTTCTTTCTCTTCTTTTCGCCAGAGGCGTTAATCTGAGTCGTCTTGTCTGGCCGTGCCGCGTTGTCGTGTTGTTTAACACGAAAGCGATGACATGATGTCAAAATGGATTTTTTCAATTTTTTCTTCGTGTAGCAGCCTGCCTTTTGTTTTTTTCGGTGGCTCACCCTTTTTTGTTTTGGCTGCAGGTGACTCGAACCCTCCACGCTTGAATTGTCACCAGGTATTTGGTTAGTGCTACCGAAAACTTAAATCGAATGAGGGTTTTAAGAATATCGTGGGCGAAGTTAGAAGTTAATGGGATTTATCTGAATCGAAATTTTAAACGGAATTCCAAAATATTTTCGACATTTATGTTAGTGAATTGCATTTTTAAAATGTTGGAAAGAAATAAAACACTAACACTACTACTTATGAAGATACTTGTATGGCAAGACTTAGAATGATCTAAACATCTGAATTATATACGATTAAAAAATTTAAAAAATAATAATTGATAAATGTTCTTAATTACCTATATTTGTCTTAATATTTTAAAGATCAAGGAATATTTACCATAATATTTTTTCAAAATTTCACTTAGGCATGTTATAAATTCTAGTAGCAGTAACAGAATCGAATTTATCTAACATAACAAGCAGAGCAGAAATGATCCAAATGAATATGACCCATGAAAATTGAACGAAAAATAATAATATAATGACACTGACTCAGAAACAGAACATCAGTAGTGGTTATTTTAGCATTGGCAGATTGTGATTGACTTAAAACTTTTTATTAAGGATCTAGATGTTTGTAAAAGATTTATGCCCAGTTAGAATTCTGAAAAATCTTTGGACTCCATATATAAAATTAATGAAAAAGTGTGTTTTAAGTATTTTTGTATGCTTTATCTTATTATTAAGAGATTTATTAGAAAATGTAATTTGGCATAAACCTACTTGCATTCTTTGTCTGTAAATAAATTTATGAAATTTAGCTTTATATATAAAACTTCTTGGGCATTTTAGAAATTGCTTGTACGTACTTTTAGCGAGCGTTTCTATGCATTAACATAGGACAAAAGTGGTATTGAGCTACATGGAGTTGATACCCAACTATTCATGCTTGCAATTATTGTCAAACTTCAAACTACGAAGTAATATGAAAACTTGCAAAATTTTATCTGACTGAAAATTATTCTCATACGCTCGTATCATTAAAATTAGGGACTGCCTTTCTTTAAATAACCAAACGAATAAAAAAATATTTAATTCTGTAAAATATATTCATCGAAATGCGCATATCACAAAAATAGTCTCTCTTCGTTGCAAGAAAATACAATGAAGAACGTCCCGAGATAATTTTCTCGAAGAATGCCGTAAAAAACGTTGGTAATCTTCTTACAAATTGCGAGAAGTTCTTATAAATATGGCACGTTCATCTCAACACACAAAACCAATATCGTGTGCAGTTAAGTTCATAACTAATTACAGGGTGTTCGCTCACGTACGCTCCAGTGATAAAATCTCTGCAACACGGCTTTTCAATTTGTGCTACACACCCGCGCAAACAGCCTCTGCCTATCTGGATTCGAACCCGACAACTCCGAGATCCCGCGCTCCGCAGATAACGACTTTTTAATTGTGGACAGAGGAGACGTATACAACGGAGCACGCGGTATGCGTTATCTAAATGCTCCGTGTTCGGTTTTTTATATCGACACTTCGAAACATCCGGTATAAGGGACATTATAAATTTGTTTTGTTTATTTTGTTTGATACTTTGTACATATAGATAGGATTATGTTTGTAAGTCCAATCTTCAGAACATTAGAAAGTGGATAAATGTATCAACATTTTTTATTTTAAAATATTTGCTTTTTTGTTCTATAATTCAAAATTTATCGAACTACCTATACAAATTGCAAACTTATAGAGTAGGTAACAAGAAAATTATTTGGAATACTTAATTCAATACGTCGCACTCTCAACCTTATGTTAAGTACCTATGTCTTATGAATGCATATTTTACAAAATTCCTTTTATTGATCAATAAATAGGAATAGATCAAGTTTTTAATTTTAAATTATTGCTTCCAAAAATTGAACATGTTCTAATTAGACAATAAATGTTGATCAACTTATTAATCAAAGTATAATCGACAAAATGTGAATAAACAATAAATTAGATCTGTTCGTGTAAAACAGACATATAGCATTTAGAAAAACAATTGGCAATCATGTATCTTTGAAAATACTTGTTTGAGACCTTTATTATGCCAAAAATCAGGTTTAGCCTGATTTAAATCATTTGATTTTTAATATAAACCATTGATTTAAATCAAAAAAGTAAAAAATACTTACTACGCTACGCTGTAAAGAAGAATTTTTGATAACGAATGTGGAATATTATTTGTCAAGGTACTGGCCGAGGAAAATAACCAAGCGAATAAAAAAAATTCATTATTTAAATTATAATACATAGTACCTAACTCAAAAAATTTAAATTAATGTCAATACAAAATTTATCAGCCATTTTTATGTTTATATGACTGTTTTACACAACAAAAATATACCTATTCTTTATAAAGTAATCAAAATAATGACGTATTTTCCAATTTTTCACAAGTATTTAAAAAAAATCAAATTAATCATGATTTTTTGATTTGTTCAAAAACTCAATGATTTTTTATTTTTTTAAAATAATAATTTCTGTCAACCCTGCCAAAAATAAAGATAGGTATTGTTGAAACAACTTTTGAAATACTATACCTACACGCAAAGAAATTTTGTGACATTTTTAACACAATTGTGATTTTATTTTACACAAACACGGTTTATTATTAGGACAGCAGCAACGTGTTGATCTAGTTACCAACGTTTTGTGGTAGTTCTTGTATGTTACTTTCTACCATAATATTGCGATTAAATTTTAGATTTAAAATATACAGAATCCATTGTGGTATAGAACACAATACACGTTTGGAAATAATTACTACATATAATATTTATATATTACCACAATGAATTGTAAAAATCAAAATTATATTTAATTTTATTTACAAATATCAGATTTTAATAATACTTCTTTTAATGATAATTATTATGATTTTATTAATACAATGTATGCACTAAAAGTAATAAAAATATTTAGTTATTACTTTATAATTTGTAAGGGCACAGTGTTAAAATTAGACAACTTCGTTACTCTTACAAATTTAACAATGCACTAAATAAAAAATGTAAATAATGAATAATTTTTCAAAATTTGTGTAGGTACTGTAAACAGTTTTTTTCGGCGTCAAGTACCTACTGAATAATAATTTCTTATTTTATAGTGCATTGCTAAATTTGTAAGAGTAACGATGGTGTCTAATTTTAACACTGTGCTCTTACAAATTATAAAGTAATAACAAAATATTTTTCTTACTTTTACTGCTTCCATTGTATCCATAATACCATATTATGAACTAAAACAAGAACAAATGAAGAACACTGCATTATATTTACCAAAATATAATATATTTTATAATTAAGAAAAAAACATCTTATACGACTATGACATACTGAGATACAAAACAATTCATATAGATTATTATTCCTTAAATCAAATATTTCCAATATGAAGAAACATCCCCTGTAACAGTTATGCGACTCTAAAAAAGAAACTATGACTATGAATAAAAATTATTTATGAACCATGTAGATACTACTGGT